>CACTHL010000831.1:0-119441 GCA_902712375.1 Dioscorea dumetorum | reverse complement strand
GTCATCGCCCCTTGCAGAGCACATCAACGATTTAGAGAAATATTTCGAAAGACGAGATAGTTGAAACCTATGACGATGCAAGTGTTCCGCTTGTTATACCATCCGACATCGGGCTGGGACGCACCCTCGTCTAAGATAAAAGTGGACATAGCGCGTAGAACGCCACCAAAAAGTGTTAGGCTCGTCTTCTGGGCCCCTCGCTTCTGCTCTCTGGGGCGGAAAACGTGGTCCCATCCACTGTGACCCAGGCTACGTAAAGCGGAGGTGCCGGGCGCCTTCCCCGGTTGGTGGAGTACAACCGCGTGGAGCGGCGTTCGGCTTACGAGAAGCACGCGGAGAATTGGCACATACATACTCGTTAGATCTGCTAGTAATATCCGTTGCGTTTCTTGTTTCCATCCTTCTTTTAAATACAAAAGTATCCAACGGATCAAGCTCCAACTATTTCTCAAATCCGGGCCGCCAATAACTACTCGACGTTTGAATTCCAAAACCAAATTTAATCGTAATAGATAACGCAACGTCCACCACGGGGTTAACTAATGCACACTTTCCCAATGTTAACTAACAACACTTCGTCGAATGCATGTATTACTAAGAATGTCTATCCCCGTTTACATATCTATTTAACTTTAAGACTTACCGTTCACATTAAGAATAACGCTTAACTTTCAAATCCTTCGCTTAACTTGTCGCTATTGTTAACGCTTAACGCTGAGGTAAAAACATTTCATGTCGCTATTGTCACATATCAGTCATCACAATAAAAAATGTTTGTGTAATTCATTATCATGTAATTCATTTATCCTAACTTAAACATATTAGTTGTGCGCTAAAGGTAATAGTCTCTGGTTAACAGTCGCTGTAAAGTTTGAAATATAAAGGCCTGCTAAAATGATTTGCTCTCTCGTTTAAACTTCCTTAGCTCGCTCAATTATAGTTCGTGCGCTTCACTCTTTAGACTTCCCGTGTAATTGTACGAGTCTCCCGTTGCTATTTCATTCCATGTGACAATAATTGCTTAACAAATATCCACAACTTATGCTTCTCGCAACGGAAATTACATGAATTTGAAATAGATGTCGATCGATTTTAGTTTTCATAATTAATGGTAGTATTATCCTTTTTACGAAGCCTAATCGGCGACACTTTCATTGCAAGTTCTACGATTGTGACCGGGAAGCGTGGCGGCAATGCCGCAATGTAACCCGCGGACATCAAACGCTTGCGACTCGATCCTCCTCCATCTAGGACGCCCGGGTTGCCTTCTCATCACAGGCGGCCGCAAAAGCAGATCTCGATTGTTGTCCGTGGGCCTCTCATTGTCGTGTATGGGAAATATAGCTTCCTTATACACCAACTTGTAAGTGTCGACGGTGAAGTGATCGCTAATAAAACGATGAACATTGTTGTCCGTCAAAGAATATCGCAGCGCAAGCGTGTTTGCACGGGATGCCATAAACTTGCCATCTGCGACACGAGCAAGTTCTACTGGCAAGGTCTCAGAGTTACTGCACTTTGGTCAATCACTTCGTAACGATCACCGAGACACGAGCAACGTGAGGACTTCGGCTATCCCGCACAAGCGTCTCAACCTTTGAATGTATGTCCGGGCATAAGAAAGTCTCCCATTTGTTCGCTTGCTCACGGTGAGTGCATAACATACGCATCGGCTTGTACCGCACAACGAATATCGGATATCTTAAAGAAAGTTACGCGAATATATGAATATTTAAACACAAATACATCGGAGTAAACAGAACAGTAATAAACTAAAGATCGAAGAAGAAAAACATATACGACGATATTTAAAAAAGAGAGAATGATATTTACATTTGTTATCTTACACAGGATTCTACCGGACTAAACGGTTAATGTGAATATTAAACACCGACGACGGTATCAAATACGACGATATTTAAACAGAGAGAAAACATTTATTAAACACGGACAAAGTGCATGCTAAACACGGATAACCGAACATTAAAGGGTAACGGGTAAGCTTAAGCGTTACATGTATTTAAACCGAATACCTTATATCGTCGACCATTTTCGTCACCGGTAGGTGTCGAGCTTCTTTGATCCACGCATTGAACGACTCGGCTACATTCGAATACATCTCGCCCCATCGGTCACCTTTGAACGGATAATTCGACCAGTGTGACATGTCGGATTTGTGAATCAACCATCAAACGCTTCGGGTGATGCGGCCCCAGCTCATTGACGGTGTCATCGAATTGTTTAGCCGTCGTTGTCCACGCGATACGAAAGCATATGGACCAAGCACTCCTCCCTCAATGCCTTCCCAAGTCGCCATTGGCTTTCATAAAATTGGCCTCCAAGTGCCGAAGGCAAGACGCGTGGGATGAAGGGAAAACTCTCGCAACAGCGTTCACAAGGCCCTTTGACCTATCCGAAACAAATGTAATTGTCTCTTGGTAGTCTCCTTCGTCGTATAAAGCATCACCTAACTTGGAAATGAACCACGTCCAATTGGCATCGGTCTCGTTGTCGACAATAGCGAAGGCGACGTGGAAGAAGCCATTGTTCCCATCCTTGCCTCGTGGCACCCAAGAGAGTACCCCGATACTTTCCAAGGAGGTGAGTACCATCGACAAACAAGCCGGCCTGCATGCCCGCTTGAACCCCAAAATGCACGCTCCGAAAGAGAAGAACGCACGTTTAAAACGCTCACCGTCTCTTTTCCACAAACGCGATGCCGCGGTTTGTCTCACCACCTTATGGACGTACCAAAGCAACGTATCGTAGCTGGAGATGTCGCTGCCGTCGAGTATCACCCGGCATGCTCTTTTCCCTACCAAGCCTCTTTGTATGGAATGTGGACACCATGCTCCCGCAACATGTCCTTCGAATGTCAATGGCCTTGTACAAGGGCCGGTCCTTCAGCCTTCGAATCACTCGTGCGCCGACCCATTTTTGGACGCTTTCGGGTGTGACGCCGAGCCAATTCCACCACCGCAGGTGTGCGTCGAGTCCATTGTCTTGATTCTGAAGGTATTTCTATTATATTCCTTTGATGCGTGAACGCGCCATTGACATCCACCGGCCGCGCATTCCATAGTGACCCGGTATTTTTCGTTCTTCACGAATTTGAAATCAAAATTCCGCCTGATAGCAAAATTGCGAAGTGTATCTTGGAAATGTTCAACGCCATCAAAACGTTGTCCGACGTCCAACGACAACACTTCATGTTGATATGACGGCAATGGCGGCATGCGACACCATCCGGGTCGCCATGTGGTGGGACGAAGCTCTCCCAGATTCCGAATTCCTGCCAATACTTCAGTTCAAAAGCAAACGATCAGAATTTAAGCATAAACTCCACTTAGTTAAACGCAGAAGTTAATATTTACACGTTAACAGACATAGTTAAACAGAGATATAATAATGCAAACGGTATATGACAGGTTAAACAGAAACATTATAAATTAATCGGAGACTCCAAATTTAAACGGATAATTCATTCTTTAATACAGATAATGGTAGTATTAAACACTAACTGACGTACAACTGCATAATTGTTTTAGAGCAACGCATTACCACGACAATAACTCGTTTGGTAGGCCGCGAGCACGTCATCCGTCTCGACAACCATATCGACTACACCGCCTTTGAGGATGGAGAACACATGACACATGCGCTGGAAGTCGACCTCGTTCTCTATTGGGCAAACCGTATTATGTCCATCGGGTGTGATGAACTTCACCCTCGCGCGACAAACATCGAGACCCCGGCGCTCACAAATCTCACCTAACACCGACGCCCATTCGGTTGGACGCGGTGAATGTCGCACTCGTCCCTCCCCGTTGTATCTAGCAATGGCACAAAAAACGTCCATAATATCGGGTGACCGGAGGAATTCAAATCCAAAAACCAACTTAGCGAAGGAAAAGGAGAACAAGAACAAGAACAAAAATATGTAATTCGCCTTATAAGCTCTCTATGCGAACAAGAAACCATTAAGGGGAAAAAGCTCACATATGTATGCGTAAATGTGAGACATGACATGATGTGATCGGGTGGGGTTTTCCCACCATTTGCGGGGCAGAAATGGATTTTCATAACACGGACCCCTCTCATGTGACAGACGGGGGGTAGAAGGGAACCAAACTATAACGGAGGGGCTGTCCGGGGTGTGCAAAAAAAAGAGGGGGTTTTTGGCCAGGTTTGAAATTCACGATGGGTGAACAGTAATTTTTCCTACTAATAATTTGCCACTATTATTTTATTTCAGTTAAGAATAAGAGCAAGGAGATATATAAATAAAAAAAAAATGTTTCTGCCATTATATTTTGAATAGAAGTACGAAAATATATAAATAATAATAATAAATAAAAATAGTTTTTTTAAAATAAATAAAATAAAATGGTTTATCAAAAAATAAAATAAAATATGAAAATATAATATATATTGACAAACCAAATATTTTTTTAAATTTGGAATTTCAAAAAAATTAAAATAATAAATAATAAATACATCCATAATGTTCTAATGAGGACGTAAGTTAGTGGAAAAAGAAAGAAAGGAGACAGAGAGAAGAAAAGTAGAGAGAAAAGAAGAAAAAGAAAATAAAGAGACGAAGGAGAAGAAAAGAAGAAGAAGAACAAGAAGGAAGGATGAACAAGTTTATTAAACAACTAATGAAAAAGATGATTTAAAAAAAAAAAAAAATAGAGAACCATGAACATAGTTGCATAGATGAGTAACCCTTAGCACGGATCAATGATGAACCCATGCAAGGACCACTAATGGATTCAAGCATACATGAACGCTGGCCCATAATATCTACGGTTTAACATGCAATGGATCTTTGCACATCTATGCTTTGAATGCTCTCCCCTCCTTTCATGCTTTACTTTGCATTAAATCATCATATTTAGAGAATTCCAATTGAATCGTCAAGTACAATAGTTATTGATCTGTTCTATCAATATTTTCAGATGTATGTTGTTGAATGTTGATAATTCATTTGATTTTATCTAAATAGTTCAACTCATATATATTTTAATAATGTAGAAATAAAAATAAGAACAGTCTCAAAAGTGTGGGAAATGGGGATGGCCATGAAGATGTTTGGCCTGTGAGAAGTATTATTTGCCTGGGATGTCATCTTGGATTTCATACATGAATGTTTTAAAATGCTCTAATCCAACTATGGTTGTTAACTAGCTGCATATATAGTGGAGGTTTTATATATCATGGAAGGCTTTGTCATGCATGTTAGCATCTTTTCATGACCCCACATCGTGCTGTAAAACCTTGTTTCCTAAAAAATAAAAATGAGAAATGAGAAATGAGAAATGAGAAATGAGAAATAAAAGAAAGAAAGAAGAGGAATAAGATTAAGAAGAGAGAAATATCTAGCTCTGACCACAAAATTTTTTTAAGTTTTTTAATATATATTTATATAATAGTTAAAAAAAAAAGTTAGGCTGATCCGCAAAATTAAAATGTTAGGGTCAACCAAACTATTCTAGAAAATTAAAATTAAAAAGTTGGAGTCATTTATATTTTTTATAATGTTTTAACTATATTTATAAATATATAAATAATTTGCTTGTATTATAAATGGTAATATTATGTTAAGCGACTTATTGTAAAAGTACATGAACTTTTTTGTTTTTTTTCTTTACATAACTTTATTTTTATTTTGTTAGGTCGCATTTAACATGTTCAAAGAAGAAGTTAAAAACAATATTCTTTTATAGTGCCATTGGACCTCCGCAAATAAAAAATAATGTATTTTTTATGCGTTTTCAAGTAATATATGTGGTTTGTATTAGAAACTTTTTTTGTTTATTTGTGCTTCATATAATGGTTTAACTATGATTGTTATATATGAATAAACATGTTTGTATGTAGTACGAGATGATAATATTGTACTTATTGATCCCACATCATAAATTTTCCGACTCGCCATTCCCAACAAAAGAAAAAAATTATAAATAAAAATAATGTGAGGTCGGGACGTTTTAGTTAAAAACTTCATAAGTGCAATTAAAAACAAATAAATAAGGATTTATTTGATGCTAAGAATCCTAACAAGGACATCAGTCCAAAATCATAAAGGAAATTATAAAGTCTTTCATGGGAAACGCATAAACACAAATTAAAGGGATAAAAAGCAAACACTAACAACCCAAATATTTGTTAGCAAGAATTTTGTAATCGCATGGGCCGATAATATTAGCAAGAAGAATGTTATTAATTTTCAGCGAAGCCATTAGCCTCGGGGAATGGTGATGAAGAGCGAAAGGGAAGGGTGAAGAATCCCGTTAAGTAGCCTCGTCTGCATACCGGTACAGAGAGTGAAGGGGGTATTGTCGTCAAATCACTAGAGACTTGGGAAAGGTTAAATTACATAAGTTACCCTCAGTGGTTATTACTTGGTTCTCGAAGGGGGAAGGGTCGGTATGTAAATTCCTAGCAAGAATGGGCGGAGCCGTGAAGCCGGCCAACGATGATGGGTAGGCAAATGGCCGGGCACCCGACGTGTCTTGTGGCAAGGGAACAAAAGCGGCATCCCCGCGTTTCTCGAGGAGTTAGTGAAATAGCAGACTTCTTCTACCTATCTTGCTCTCTGTCTCTTTCCCTCTTTACCTTAGGGTTAGGGTTTTGGGATTCCTCCCGACTTGTCCCCTGGATCCTAGCTTGTTGTGTAATTCGAGACTTTATTTTGATAATCTAGTACTCGTTATTTGGTGAGCGGTGTGCGATTGAATTCTTGCGAGTGTGACCGAGAAAACTTGCAACAAAGGTATCGAGCCGATCGATTCTGTCACGGTGGGTGATGGAGACTAGGAATCAGGAGCTTCGCAAGGTGGAGGAGAGCCCGAAGAATTTCGTAAAGGAGCAAGTGGAGAATCGAAGAAAATCATACAAGAGCCGAAGGCGCAATAGGCCAAGGATATGGCGTAAGTTCGAACAATGTTGATGAACCTCCGGGAGCCTTCAACCGGGAGTGGCTCGAGAGGCAGGGCGGCAATGGGGGAAACGGAGAGAGAGCTAGCTTACCAAAGATCGTTTCAGCCCAAGGTAACTCGTTTAGAATTTCCAAAATTCAATGGTGAATTCTTGGAGGAGTGGTTGTATAAGTGTGATCAATTCTTTGAGTATGATAACACACCCGAGAGATCAAGGGCCGCAGTGGTCAGCGTTACACTTGGAGGGAAGAGCCCTCCAATGGCATCGAACTTCATGAAGAATAGGAGAGTTGGGGAATGGCCGGAGTGGGAGGAATATGTTCGGGCTATCATTGTGAGGTTCGGGAGTGAGCCCCATTTTGACCCTATGGTCGGGTGAAGAACCTTAAGGCAGCGGGGAACCGTCCAAAGCTTACTTGGATCAGTTTGAGGCTCGATGAATCGACCGACCCCGTCGAGGAGTATACTATGAGCCGCTTCTTAGCCGGGTTGCGACCGGAAATTCAATACACCGTGAGATTACTCTCCCCTCGACATTCCAAAAAAGCGGTGAGCTTAGCAAAGCTTCAGGAGATATCACCGGAGAATGCACACAGAAGGGGAAGTTTGGGGTCAAAGGAGGGACGCCACTACCTCCTAGTTCACAGCTTCCACAAGATCAAACCCCATTGTTACCCGCTCCGAAGGCACGGGGGAGGGAGTCAAGAAGACAAAGGGAAGACCCTTCAAACACCTCACCACCAAGAGTTGGATGAGAAAAGAAGGAAGGGGCTATGTTATTGGTGCGATGAAAAGTACAAAGGCTGGGCATAGATGTCAAATGAAGCAACTTTACCAAACTGATTGTGTCTCGTAGAGGATGAATGGGAGAGCCAGGAAGGGGATGAGGAGAAGGAGGAAACTCCCAAGACTGATAATGAAAAGATAGACAATTCTGAGAACTCCCCAAGGATCTCTTTAAGTGCTCTATCGGAGGCCGATGCTGGCGAATTTTAATACTATGAAAGTGAGCGGCATGGTTCAAGGGCAACGACTACCCATCCTAATCGACTCGGGCAAGACCCATAATTTCATAGATAGCTACACCGTTGAAACCCCGGGGTGTACTATCCAGAAAGGCTCTTCTCTTAAAGTTATGGTGGCCGATGGGAACCTTATCCAAAGGCGACCAAATGTGTCCTAAGTTGAGTTGGAAAATGAAAGGAGTGGAGTTCAACAAACGACTTCTTGGTGTTGCCATTGGAAGGGTGTCAAATGGTCTTAGGGGTGCAAAGGGTCGGGTTCTATTAGGTCCCATTGTATGGGATTTTGGGAAGCTAAGAATGGAATTTTGGGTGAAGGGAAAGAAGGTGGTATTGCGGGGATCTCCCCAACCTAGATTGCAATTAATTCCGGAAAAAGCCGTAACCAAAGCCTTACAGCTTACCCCCACAATTGTGTGCCGTACACCTATGTTCTCTAATTGCTACCGCAGAGAGCCACCCGAGGAGACACGCAACCATGCACGGGGTCGGAGTTGGAAGACCACCAATTGGCACAACCGGAGGGGCTCCCGAGTTTGTATGCCGGTATATTTCAGAAGTCAATTCCTTGCCCCCCACGTACAACAAGATCACCGGATAATTCTGAAGGAGGGAACAGATCCTATTAGTATTAGACCATATCGGTATCCCGTCTACCGTAAGAAGGCGATGGAAGAATTGGTTGGGGACATGTTGAGTAAAGGGATAATTAGACCTAGCAACAAATCCATTCTCAACCCCAATTGTCATGGTCAAGAAGAAGGATAACAATTGGAGATTGTGTGTCGACTATAGGGCCATCAACGAAAGAACAACCAAAGACAAATTCCCCATTCCTTTAATTGAAGAGTTACCGGATGAGTTACAAGGGGCTATGTTCTTTTCAAAGTCGGGATCTCGAGATCCGGATATCATCGATAAGAATGTCTCGAGAATGATATTGACAAAACGGCTTTCGTACTCATGAAGGCCACTATGAGTTTGTAGTGATGCCTTTTGGCCTCACCAACGCACCCTCCACTTTTCGTAACCTCATGAATCGAATTTTTCACCCTTTTCTAAGAAAATTTGTGTTGGTATTTTTTGATGACATCTTGGTTTACAGTAGCACTTGGAACCTCCATTTGGAACACTTGAAGGCAAGTAGTTCGAGACACTAAGCAACCATCACCTATATGCGAAAAAGAGTAAATGTTTTTTTGGCAAAAAAGACATGTGGAGTACTTAGGGCATATGATCAGCCGTGGAGAAGTCTACATGGATCCACGTAAATTAGAATCCATTACCAACCGGCCTCTTCCAAGAAATCAAGGAGCCGAGAGGATTCTTGGGGCTAACGGGATATTACAGAGGTTCATCAAGGGTTTCGGGTTGATTTCTAAACCTCTCACCGAAATGCTTAAAAAGAATCAATTTTTCTCGGGGAGAAGGGAGCAAGCGTGCTTTTGAGAAGCTTAAGGCGCTTATGTGTGCCGAACCTATACTAGTCCTACCTAACTTCTCGGCCGAGTTTGTTATGGAGACAGATGCTTGCGAAGAAGGAGTAGGGGCCGTCCCGATGCAAGAGGGAAGACCCGTGGCGTATATGAGTAAAGCACTATCTCGCTAAGCATAAGTTGACCTCAGTCTATGAGAAGGAGATGATGGCCATTGTGTTGGCAATTCAGAAGTGGAGACACTACCTGCTGGGAAGACATTTCAAAGTGAGGACAGATCACCATAGTCTGAAGTACCTACTCCAACAAAGAATTACTACCCCCACCAACAGTAAATGGTTTGCTAAACTAATGGGATATGACTTCGAACTCATTTACAAGAAGGGTACAGAGAACTCAGCTGCAGATGCCCTTTCAAGGAGGCCTTTGATTATGGCCATTTCCACTGTCAACTCAGATTTGTGGAAGAAAATTCAGGAGGGCTGGAGGCAAGATCCTAACTTGGCCCAGCTGATACAACAGCTGCAAGATAGCCAAGGCTCCCAGGGGCATTACTCTTGGGTTCAGCAACAACTGAGAAGGAAAGGAAAATTAGTAGTGGGGCGACAACAAGAATTAAGACAAGGGATCATCAAAGAATTCCATGACAGCTTCGCTGGAGGACACTCGGAATGGAAGTTACAAAAAAAATAATCAAGAGCCATTTTTACTCGGAAGGGACTCACAGAGATGTGCGTAATTATGTTAGGCAATGTGAGGTGTGCCAAAGGTGTAAGGGTGAGCATTCAAGACCACTGGATTACCGCAGCCTCTTCCCATTCCAAGGGGCCTTGGGAGGACCCGAGTATGGACTTTATAAGTGGACTTCCAAAATCTAACGGGAAAGATACTATCCTTGTGGTGGTGGATAGATTCACCAAGTATGCTCACTTTGTTCCCTTAACCCATCCATACACGGCTTTAGTGGTAGCACAATTATTCCTAGATAACATCTATCGGTTACATGGCCTTCCCAAATCCATTGTGACCGACCGCGACCCAATCTTCCTCGGCAATTTTTGGAAGGAGCTATTCAAACCGCAAGGGGTTCAACTTAAATTTTCTACAAAGATACCATCCTCAAACCGATGGCCAAACCGAGGTAGTTAATCGATGTCCGGAACAATATTCGCGCCGCATGACAAGTGAAAGGCCGAAGGACCGGGCCAAGTGGGTTCCTCTTGCCGAGTGGTGGTACAACACCAGCCTATCACTCATCGATAAAGACCAGCCCCCTATACCGCTCGTTTATGGGAGAGAACCACTCGCACACATACCCTATCCCGCCCGCAACCTCCGATATGGAGTTATTGGATAGGAGTTTAATTTCCCGAGAATCAATCCTCGATCCCTCAAAGAAAATCTGTCCAAGGCCCGCAACAGATGAAACAAATAACGTACCAACATAGAACGGACAAGGAATACCGTGGGGGACCTTGTTTTTATTAAATTACAGACCTTATAAACAAAGACTCGGGTTCACCGGGGATGTCACAAACCGGCAACTAAGTACTTCGGGCCCTATCCCATCACGTAACGCATTGGTGAGGTCGCGTATAAATTGGAGTTGCCTACAGGAGCAAAAGTGCACAATGTTTTTCACATCTCTCAACCGAAGAAAAGGGTGGGCGAAGGCCAAGTGATAGCCGATTGGCCAAAGATTCTTGCAATCCTCCGGAGAGGAGTCCTATAAAAGACCGATCGCCATCCCGGATCGGCAATTGGTTAAGAAGGGAAATCAAGCGTCGGTGAAGGTACTCATACAATGGGATCACAAAGGAACCGTAGGAGCAACCCGGGTCTTCTATGATGAATTACAACCGAAATTCCCGTAATTTTAAAAGACCAATCCTTGAGGGCAAGGATTAAAATAAGTGGGGGGAGTGTTAGCAAGAATTTTGTAATCGCATGGGCCGATAATATTAGCAAGAATGTTATTAATTTTCACCGAAGCCATTAGCCTCGGGGAATGGTGATGAAGAGCAGAAAGGGAAGGGTGAAGAATCCCGTTAAGTAGCCTCGTCTGCATACACTGGTACAGAGAGTGAAGGGGGTATTGTCGCCAAATCACTAGACTTCGGAAAGGTTAAATTACATAAGTTACCCTCAAGGGTTATTACCGGTTCTCGAAGGGGGAAGGGCCGAGATGTAAATTCCTAGCAGCAATGGGCGGAGCCGTGAAGCCGGCCAACGATGATGGGTAGGCAAAGGATCGGGCACCCGACGTGTCTTGTGGCAAGGGAACAAAAGCGGCATCCCCGCGTTTCTCGAGGAGTTAGTGAAATAGCGGACTTCTTCTACCTATCTTGCTCTCTCGTCTCTTTCCCTCTTTACCTTAGGGTTAGGGTTTTGGGATTCCTCCGGACTTGTCCCTGGATCCTAGCTTGTTGTGTAATTCAGACTTTATTTTGATAATCTAGTACTCTGTTATTTGGTGAGCGGTGTGCGATTGAATTCTTGCAGGTGTGACTGAGAAAACTTGCAACAATATTCTTCTACATCCCAACTTTGCCTTCCTATCTTAAGGTGAGGCCTTCGTTAATTCCGCAATGAACAGATGGTTGATGAAGCAGTAATGCACGATGAGAGATCTCCTGCAAAACAACGGTAGCAAGGGCTTTGAGTTGAAGACATAGTTTCACAATAGATTAGAGAAAAGAGAAACTCCTTGACCTACCTCTAGATGATAAGGTAATGGGCGGAAAAGACAAAGAAATGGATGCTAGGATAGATGCCATCACCCCTCTTTTGTATTGGTTGCCACTAAATTGCCGGTTTCCACATCTCACAGGGCTCCATATATAGTGGAAATTTATATGCAAATTGTCATTTCTAAAGGGCAAATGATTTTCATTTATCCACGTAGGGGGGGGGGGGTTGGCCTTTTTTGTCAATTACTATTTATTTATATACCAAATCAGTTCTTTTTTTTTTTTTGAAATAAATGTGGATAAACCACAGCTTTATTGAAAACAAGAAACAACAGAAAAAGAAGAGATCCCTACCGAAGTGAGGAAAAGGAGAAAGTACAATGAGAAGAAGAAACAAACGTAATAAAAACAAACCGAGAAGGCGGAAGACACCGTCCGGGTACCTCAGCCCCGCCCGCAGTAACAGGAGGAGCGTCTACTCCCGAGCGAAGTCTAAATCAGAATCGCCGCTTGGGTTGGGGCTCTTTCGCTTAGGAAGTTAAGAGAGCGCTTAATTTTCCGGGGAAGCATCATTAAGAAGTTGCCGATAACCGCCGAAGCCGTTGAAAACCAAGAAAGAAGCATGTTAGCAACTTTTAAAAATTATTTTAAAAAAAGGTAAAGCGCTCAAGTGAAATATGCGAGAATTTCTGCTCAAGCCGTATGTTCCATAAGATCGCTCCGAAGGTGAGATCCCGGAGTGTTCGGTGTTGGGGAGAGAGAGAAGGTAAACCAGGAAGTCCAGATAGTAGGGATTGAATCGGGAAGTGTGTTTGAGTCTAAGGCTTGAGAGAAGAATGTCCAGATTCGTGTTGAAAAATCACAATCAAGAAAAAGGTGATTCAAATTTTCTCGGAGGCCTTGTGACAAAAGACACAGTATCGATAGAGTATTGAGAGTTGCATCTTTTCTTAAAGAGATTTGTAAGGGTGAGAATTTTATCTTCTCCAAATGAGCCAACGAAAAGAGTTATTTTGCTAGGACAAATGGATTTTCCGTAATGAAGAATAAAGTGAGCTACGCGCTCCACCATTAATGAGGAATTTGTAGAAGGATTTGACCGTGAAGTTTCCGCTTTTTTCCAAAGGCCCAAGTGTAGTAATCTTCCCCGGTTACTAGTGCAATCAGAATAATTTCTAGAAGGGGAGATAGCATATCACAGAGGCCGAGTGGAATCGCATCTCCGGATTGTTTAGATGTTGGAGAAAGAGCCCGATATTTATCTAGGGAGAGGTGCAATCGAGAATAAAGTTGGCCAAATATCTTTGAGTGGTTGCATATTATGCCATCGATCGTACCACATGGATATTTTAAAGCCATTTTTGATAATTTTGAGTAGACAGAAACGAAAGGGGATTAAAGTGGAATTCACTCCCGCCCGTAAGAAAGATTTATTTTGAGTAGGGAGATGATATAAAAGTTCAATTGAAGATCCGATTGAGTAATTGGCTTTGATAATTTTGGCCCAACCTACTATTGGGATTGCAGGATAATTTCCACCACCACTTCCCAAGTAAAGCTTTATTAAAACCCGAAGATTGAGTATTCCCCACCCTCCCCATATTACAGGATCTAGAGATTCTATTCCATGCAACCAATCTAATTCCTTTAGATCCCAATTCAGACCTTTCCAAAGAAAGTCTCTTCGAATTTGATCAATTTCTTTGATCACCCAAGCGGATGTTTAAAGACCGATATCCAATAGACTCGGGATAGTTGAGAGTACGGAATTGATGAGGGTTAAACGACCTCCTAAGGATAAATAAATTGGATTTCCGGAAGCGAGTCCGGGAACGAATCATTCCGATAAGCTTTGTTTAGTCTATACGCCTTGGTCTTCTTCCGAGAGGAATCCCTAAGTAAGTAATTGGAAGGCAATTCCCGGAACGCTTAAGAATTCCGGCCGAAGTGTGATGAGGTTGGAAGCCATAATGAGTAGAGTACAAACAACTTTTTGAATAATTTATTGATAAAACCGGATGATCCCTCAAAGATGTAAAGAATTAGTTTAATGATTTGAAGGTCTTCTTGTCCTCCCACCGAGAAGATTAACAAATCATCTCGCATATTGAAAGTGACAAATGTTATCGACCGTTCCAAAGGAACACCCACTAACACTTTGGAGCCGAGTGCGTTAAAAAAACATAGGGCTCAGGGCATCTCGCAAAGAAGGGCGAAAAGGAGTGGAGAAAGTGGGTCACCTTGTCTCAAGCCTCTTTTACATCCGAGGTATCCTTGAGTGGTACCATTAATGATGAACTGGGCCTTGGCCGAACTAAGAATTGTGTGTACCCAAGAAAGCCATTTAGGTCCAAAGCCTCTTGCAACTAGTACATCAAGTAGGAAAGACCACCAAGAGAGTCAAAAGCTTTTGCAAAATCCACTTTAAAAACGTACCCAAGTAGTTTCCGTTTTTGCAAATTGAAGATTACTTCTTGGGCACCAACAATATTGTCCGCAATGCACCTTCCTTTAATAAAGCCGCATTAGGAATCATCCACCAATCTACTAATCACGAGCTAAGCCGAGAGGCGAGAATTTTAAAAATTATTTTGCAGGTGGAATTGATAAGGCTTATGGGGCGGAAGTCTGAAACATGTTCGGGCGCATTTTTTTTGCAATAAGTGCAATGTTAATCCAATTTAGGCGCTCAAAATTGATTGTGCCCTCATAAAAATCCTCACATAATTTAAATAAAGAGCTTTGGAGAACGGTCCAGTGTTTTTGAAAGAAGAGAATTGGGAAGCCATATGGACCTGGGGCTTTATCTGCATTTAAATCAAAGACAGCTTGTTTTATTTCATCAATAGTGAAGGGAGATTCAAGCTGAGAGAGATATGTTCTTTCCTTATAGGCAAAGAGGAACTTCCAATCAAGAAGAAATCTATTTGAGATAGCTGTACCAAAAAGGGAATGGAAGTATTCATTGAATATCCTGCCAATTTGATTATTTTCGACGATCCGGAAATCATTCCGATACATATGAGGAATGAAATTTTTGTTCCTCCTTCCATTTGCTACTTGATGAAAGTATTTTGTATTTGCATCCCCTTCTTTGAGCCAAGTAATTCCGGACCGCCGTTTCCAAGAAATTTCCTCCCCGATTTAGAATAGTATAAAGCTCGTAACGGATTTGGAAAAGCCGATTGGATTCTTCCTCAAGTAGGGGTCTCCTTTCGCTAATGATATCGAGGGAGTTTAATTCCGAGAGAGCAGATTAAGTTTGAGAAATTTTGTTGCACCAAAAGTATTCTTGGACCAAGTTCGAAGTTTAGCTTTCAAGTGAGCTAGTTTTTTGGAAATAATGAAAGCTCCAAAGCCAATAGGATTAAGTTCCATCCACCAATCGTGAATCAAAATTTCTAATTGGGGACCGGAGTACCGCTTTTTCTCAAATCTAAAAATTCGGGGTCACTTGAAGTGATCACCAAAATCAAGGCGTATAGGAGTATGATCGGATCCAAATCTAGGAAGGACAAATTGAAAAGTTCTAGGATATAAAGAAGACCAATTGTGAGAGTAAAGAAATCGATCTAGACGAATCCAAAGAGGATCGAGATCGACCGCTGGTCCAACTAAATTTTCTTCCACCGATGGGAGGATCAATAAGATCAAGTTCATTTAGGATATTTTGAGAGGTGGATATGTCACGTGGGTTGAAGATTCCATTGTTTTTATCCTTTGTAGAGAATATAGTGTTGAAATCTCCACAAATTACCCAAGGGGTAGAGATGAGGCTTCCAAGGAGTCGAAGTTCATCCCAAAAAATAGGTCTAATGGAAGGAGAATTTGAACCATAACCACTAGTACAAGCCCAATTAGAACCGTTAACTCGATTAACAAATCCGTTAGAAATGGAAAATGATCCCTTATGAATTAAAAATCCAAGAACTTGGGAGCTATCCCAAGCAATGATAATACCACCCGCAGCGCCTTGTGCCGGTAAGCAATCAAAGGCATCAAAACGTTTGCCTCCTATCGATCTCCAAGAAGAGCTATGAAGATCTTGCAGCTTGATTCTTGAAAGCGTACAATGTCCGCTTGAGAGTTGAAAATAAAATCTTTGACTAAATGACATTTTGAAGGCCCGCCTAGACCTCTAACATTCCAACTTAAAATTTTCATGGAAAAAACAAAAGAGTCTAGGGAGAGATCTCAAAGGAGATCCAGAAAATTAGAGTCTTTGGAGGTTCTTTCCAATTCAAGTGAATGAATTTTCTCTAGGCATTTAAATTTATGTGTAGGGGAACCTAGAAATTTAATGCCACAAGACTTACCGTAGTTAAGAAGTTGATCATCACCCAAGATGAAAATACGTAATTAACAGGTTAGGCGTACCTTCTCTTGGATCTTCGTGTATTTTCTTCTTGGATGAACGAGGAGGAAGTGGAACGAACCCTCGCTTCTTCATTCCAACCTCCCGAGGGTTTCTTGGGCCTTTCGCTTCTTCTAATTTGCTTTGGAGCAAAGGGATGTTGTTTTGGAGAATTTTCCGTAAGTCTTATTTCCGAAGGTACGTAGATCTTTGGAGAAGAGTCACCATAGGATCACCATTTGTGCGTCTTCTATTTCAATTGAAGAAGGAACAGTTCAAGATTTATGGGATTATCCTCTTCAAGAAAAAGATCCTCATCTCGCTATTTCATTCTCAAGAAAATCCTCATCCTCACCCCAATTAAGAAGTTCCTCATCGAAGGAGCATCTAAAGGAGTAGCTTGAGGTGTGATATCTTGAGAATAAAATTTTTCGTAGTTGATTCTTGGAATCAAAGTCCAACCCCCGTGAACAAAGATCCATTTATATCCATCAGAATTGTAATTGTCGGCGGTAGAGATTTCAGTGAGATGGCAGATTCGGTTTAGATGAAGCTTCCTTAGCTGGGAGGTGAGAATGCTTATCACAAGACAAAGATTCCTTAACAGATGAGAGGACATTCAAGACTGAATGTTGTTGATCTTGAGGCAATAAAGAAGCTTCATTTGGGAGATCAGGATTTAAGTCTAGTTGCTGCTGATCTTGAGGCAAAGGAGCAACATCAATTGAGAAATCAGAATTTTGCTTATCTCGAGGTAAAGATTCCATTAAGAGGGATGGAGTGGAGGTTGATGGAGGTTGAGAATCTCGAGACAAGTGATTAGATTTTTTAAAGGAAATGCAATCAAAGGTCTGATCTTGAGGGGAGGTTCTATCTCGAGGTTTGATTGGGACCTCATCTTTAGTCTTGATTAGGATATCACGTGTGTGATTTGAAATTGAGAGGAAGCAGGAATCTTGGGAGTTATTATCTCGAGGCAAGGGAGACGAATGCAAGGTGCCAAAAAGAATTTCAGGAATCTTATCTCGAGGCAAATCAGCGGTTGTGGAAGAAACAGCCATTACGCTGCCACCGCATGGCAACAAAGGTGTCAACTTTCTTGGATTTCTCAAGAGATTCCGACCGAATCTCGTGGTTCCGGTTATCGGCCGATCAACGGGAGAGATAGGAGCATCTCCCCGAGTCCTATTGGAATTGATCCTCGCCGAATGGCCGAGACTCGGAGCTATGCTCAACGGTCTCGCCGGAAAAACTTCAACGGGAGTGGAGAAAAGGATTTCTTTACCTTTGTTCGCCTTAGTGGTAGGATGAGTATTGCGAAGAGAAAGGAGTTGAGGATCCCGAGAGACAAGAGGAGGTGCCGGACCCTGTACTACCTTGGAGCGGAGAACATGAACTCCATCATCCTCCAATTTGACCAAGAAACTCCTAAC
Organism: Dioscorea dumetorum; assembly: GCA_902712375.1. Classification (NCBI taxonomy): domain Eukaryota; kingdom Viridiplantae; phylum Streptophyta; class Magnoliopsida; order Dioscoreales; family Dioscoreaceae; genus Dioscorea; species Dioscorea dumetorum. Next base: position 101,562 of record CACTHL010000831.1, on the reverse strand, counting down.
GCCAACATCCACCGTGATCTCCAACGGAAAATTGATCGAAGATTTCAGTCTTACCAGAGTTCTTAGATGCTCAAGGGTTATGTGTTCCTTCTTTTGAACGTAAATAAGGTTGCCAATCGGTTTGAGAATCTCAACAATGGAATCCCAATTCCAACAAAGGAAGGGGAAGGTTGGAAATACTAATCCAATTGTAGTTGCCGGCGGCGATCGCATGCGATCCAAACTCGCCGGTCCAGGGAGAGAGACTAATGCTACAAGGGCCTAAATGAGAGGTCGAGATAACGGGCTTCGTTGATCACCGAAGTTGCATCTCTAGCAAGGAGCCATAGCGAGAACGAAGTCGTTAAACGGTGTGATGTGCTCGCAAGAATCAAAATTCAGGCATTTAGAGAGAGACGCATGAAGAGACCGGACGCTTGCATTGCCGATAAAAATCCCGATAATCACCATCTTCTTAAGGTCTTCTTTGGATGTTAAAATGGCTTCAAGTGATGGGTAACGAAACCCGAAGATAAGACGATGAAGGTCGGACCGGAACTCGAAGAAGAGGCTTGAGTTCGCAGGAATTTCCCGGAGGAATAAATTTAGATCTAACTCGGCCTTTTTAGCGTCCGGGTGAGGGGGAGAATTTCGCAGGGGACATCTCGGTTGCGAAGTGGTCTACGCCGGAGCATCGCATGCATGTGAGTTGGTGTCTACATTCATCAACCCTATGCCCAGCCCTCAAACATTTTTTGCGAAGTCACCGGACTCCGGAGAGCGACAACGCTTCAAAGGACCCCGCATAAGAGAGCGGATTGGTTTCAGAGGAGGGAGAGGAGCGAACAACTTCAGCGTAGGTGATTCCCTCCTTCACTGGAGAATCTTTAGATTTTGAAGGATTGAAGGTATTCTGATTTTGAGAAAGAGTAGTATGCCCACGTGAAGAGGAGTTGTGAAAAACGAGAGATCGAGAGCCTCTCCGATTTCTTCCGTTAAAACCTCCACGAGCTCCGCCGCGAGGATGTCGGGATCCACCATCATTAGTGCCACGGAAACCTTCTCGAGAGCTACCAAGAAACCTCATCCGCCTAGTGCTCCGTGGCGTATCGTGCTCCGCCGTCTTATACTAAGCTCGCCGTGCTCCGCCGTCCCTTTGAAAGAACATTTAAAAAGAACATTATACCAAATTAGTTACTACAAATATTTGTAAATTTCATTTAAATGTAATTTATTTATAGTTAAATAAAAAATATCTAAATATTTTACTTATTATTTTTTAATCTTAATCAACATGTAACTTGAGTATGTGATAGCAATTACGATAAAAATTATTAAAATATAAATATATTATTTTGGCAAATTAGACACAATGCATTCTATTCGTTTCCCCGACAATCTTTTTCCAGCATTCAACCAACCAAAGCCAACGAAAGAGAAAACAAAATCTCATTTACTCTTCTTGTTCACCATATTCTCAAATCTTGACACTATAATAATTCCCTACTCAGCACATTGATATCCTTATAATGTAGTTTTATAACAAAAACATCCAGAATATCCATTGAAATGCACAAAAGAAAAGTACCTCCATACATACATGTATACACTCAGATCACACACATATACATTACACAAACTCATGGCTTGATATGTTATTAACTGCAAAACAAACTTAAAGAACAAGATATATATATATATATATACTTCTTTACGGAGACTTCGTTAATGATTCATGCATGTATCTCCTCATCAGCATGCAAAGCTGCATCCCTAAGAACTCGAAGCATGTCGGAGAGAGACACGACACCTCTGAGTAAACGCTGCTGATCCACAACCCAGACCCTGTGCACATGGCCAACTACAGCGGCGCCAATTACTTCAACCAGGCTGGACTCAGATTTGCATGTGATGAGAGTTTTCACTGTACTTTTATCATCGATGTTGCTGGTCCTTATTGCTGTCCTCTCAGTGAATTCCATGACATTGATCAATAGCGAAGACTTCAGTAAATCCATTGGACATTCTCTAAGATCCGTGGCAGAGAAAGTGCCTACGACTTTTGCCCCTTTTCCCTGCAGCATAGATGAATTGGTTAGGTGTTATTGAAAATGAAGCTAGTCTGATAGTAAAGCATAATTCTGGATGAAGTTTTAGGACAAAACAATCATATATATTGTTCTTTTTATTTTCTTGTTAGCAGAAATTAAATAGCTAATAAGGACGTCATTTCTTGACTACTATATTTTTGTAGGAAGGAAATCACTTATCCAATACAACATTGATAAGTTTCAGATATAATGAAGGTTGATTTTTTAACTTCACGGAGTGGTATTCTTGCAGAACAAATGCAAATGAACATAGGATTACAAAACTCAAAAGAAGCAAGTGAGCAAACATTTCTTTAGATATATTGTGTAGGATTATGAAAGTGGAAACAATCTTCTAATTTCCAAATCAAGTAAAATCTATTGTAGATTTTAAAGCAATTTATAAGAAGCTAGTATAGCAATTGAATCAAATTGCTGGCAAAATCATCATTCACTTTACTCCTAAAAGTCCTGCTGATTGAGGAAAGTTGATAAAATAATCATATGTTTTAGATTGTTTGTATGTAATTGGGAGAGGGCGAAAATCAATCCTTAGGGCTATATTCAGCATTTAGAAAGTTATATGGACTATATTTAACTTGAAAGCTTTGATAAAATTTTATATTAATGCTGTAAGCTTCCATAAATGAGATAATAATAATAATAATAATAATAATAATAATAATAATATAGATGGGAGTACAATTACGTTTACACTTGACTTAGGTCCTTATGAATTCGATAAAATATTAATAGAGCAAATGCACTAGTACTCGTTAGACTTTAGATCCTTTGCCTCAGTTTGATCCCTCAATTTAAACTGGGTTATTTCATGCCCAAAATTAAATGTAATGTTCACCCAAAGTCGCTAATTTTTATGTGATGAATGATGTCATTAAGCATATATATGATGTGTCATTGACATGCTAGCCCTTTTTGCCACTCCATATCTACTTGCCATATAGGTTTATTTTATTTCATTCTTACATTTCTAGTTTAAAAATCAGGAGACAGATGTGTCTATGATGCTATAAACCACCATGAACTTCCCTAATCCACCTTGACATAATAAAAATGCACTCACACTCGCACACACACACATATATATATTTAACTTCTTATCGTTTAAGGGCATCAGAAGACGACATAATGGAAATCAACAAAAGGACATGTATAAACAAAAGTAACAATAACAATCAAACATGACAAACCAAAACAGATGCTTAGCTAGATGCTAGTTATGCTCTTCCACAATGAAAAATGGGAGAACAATTATTGTTGCATCTCTTTATTAATTAGAAACTTACGTCTTGAAGTATTTGTCTATCATCAGGAGTTTCAAAAGCTTCCACAATTGGGACTGCAGCCAAAGAGAAGGACCTCATGGATTTGATAGCTTCTATGACTTTTGTGAACTTTGTAACAGCAAAAACATTCTCATTGATCACTCCAAGATCTCCGACACTATGGGACATGATATCCTTTACTTCATTATCATGTGCTTTTAAGAAACGCAAGACATCCATTTGGGTAAGCATTCGATAACCAGGTGATGACTCCATAATTTCAACTGCAATAACGTTATCTGTTTGGCTTTCAACTGGAACCAATGCGCGATGTACTCCTTTACTAAATGACTCCATGCAGTCCAGAATGCTATCAGAAACGATGGATGAAAAATTAGTTTCTGGCGAAGATGTTGATGATCCAAAATAAAAGAATTTCTTCAAGTAGTGCTATGTGAAACAGATTGAAATTACAACTGCATATTGAAATATTCAAGACTGGTGACAAAAGTCAAGGGTGTCTGAAATTTTAACAGCAAGTTATTATTACACTGTCTAAAATTACATTTGAAACTTTTTTCGACAAAAAGCATTACATTTGCAATTTACCCCAAGCATGTTCATGAACGATATCAAAATGATTGAATCAAGATTAGGTCTTCTTGAGCTCATTTACTGTGAGCACGCACACTTTGATTAATTAAAAATATTTAATTTGTTATAAAAATCAAATACCTTGGTTGTCTGTGTTAGGATAAACAATACAATTTTTCTTTGATTATATTCGTAAGAGTTGGTATTTTTTGTCTTATAATTAATTATACAAATTCAATGAAGATGAGAGGTGAATTTCGTATTCTGGTGCTTTGGAGTTATTTTTTGATGATGATGAGTTCAATGGGGAGATTTCTACAATTGATTGATTGGATTGCTTGGAGAGCCAAATTGCATTGGAATCGATTTATGGTGATTGCTTAAGGAGGTGATTGGAATCTATCCTTGTTTGGGAGCTAAATTGGGCGAGTGCCATAATTGGTTGAATGATTGGACATTAAATTTTGTAGATATGGAAAATTACATTTAATGTGATTAGAAACTATTTTGGGATGATTGAATGGATGCTAAGTTTTGGCATTTGACTAAAAATTATATTTCGTTTCAGCTGATGGATTTTGTAAGTACAGTAGTTTCCCATGTTTGGCAGAGATTATTGAGAGATTTAGCTATAGATGTTTTGCTTCAGCTCAATTAGGAGTATTGACAGTGCTGCATAGCTGTGTTGCAATACCAAATTGTGATTCAACCATTTTCATTAGTGTTTGAGCCAAGTCATATCTATGTTATACATGGGCATACACTAGATTCAAAGCTAGTGAATAGCAAAACAAAAAAGAAAAGTCTGAGAGGCAGTTCATGTGAACGATTGTATAAGTTTTGTTTTTTCAAAGATTCGTGACGGAAGAGAATAGCCGAGAAAGTTGTGTTGAAGTTGCTCACCAAACCGTGTTGATATGGCTCGGCCAAACGACCGACTTGCCGACGAGGATGGGCACCATGCCGAACCGGGAGGAAGATCGTGGTGTGATTGACCGCAGCTCGCGCGGTTACTTTTTGTACCACTTGGTAGCCACCGATTGGCTACCAAGATCTCTTTTCTACATATGCTAGTGTGTCTTCCGAATGAACTAAGCACCACGTATCCGTTTATCAACCGAGAAACTCTTCCTTTCATCTCTTCCATTCTCTTCCATTTCTCACCCACACACACCGACATACATAAGCACCGGTATCGAGTTGTCCTCTATGGCCGAGAAGTGCTTTGCAAAGGGAGTCAACCGTTAGCACTCCCTTCTTTAAAGGTGAAAATTTTAACCTTTGGAGATAAACAAGCTTGATGCACATGCCCCGTATCTCATACAAAGGCACTAGATGAGAAGATACTCATTAGAATTGCTGAAGCATTTACAACAGAGGAGGCTTGGAACACTCTCAAAACAGAATATCAAGGGAGTACAAAAAGTGTTACAAGAATCGGTACTCGCTAGGCAAGAGCTCGATGGTATGAAGATGAGGGATAGTGAAATGGTGCAGGATTATATTAGCGTAATACTCGACGTAGTCTACAAGATACGCATGCTTGGTGACACGCTCACCGAAGACATAGTGGTCTTCAAAATCATGAGGAGCCTTACACCCAAGTTTAGCCATGTTGTATCGTCCATATTGGAGGGAAATGACATGGAAACGATAACCGCTGAGCAACTCAAGGGATCATTAAAGAGTCATGAGGCCATTCTAATATTAACCACCGGAACCGAGGGTGAACGGGCTCAAGGCGAGACAACCGCAAACCGGAGTGGAGAGAGCAAAGCAATACGAGGCTCGAGGGAGACGAGCTATGTTCGAGAGGGAGGTTCGAGAGGTCGTGGAAGAGGCCGAAGCTCGAGAGAGATGGCCGGAGTTTTGAAAGAGCAAATGTTCAGCGCCACATCTCGCAAGAAATACAGCACATGAAGGCCCAAAGTTGGTACCGGGACAATGAAGCACATGTAATCGAAGAAGAGCCTCGTAATAGAAGAGCAAAAGTTGTTCATGGTGAGTGGAGGAGGTGACGCCGAGAATTCCTCAATATGACTTATAGACAACGGGTGCTCTAACCACATGAGTGGCGTTAGAGAGCACTTCATTCAGCTTGCACAAGGAGTGGAGCAAATGGTGAGGCTCGGTGATGGAAAAAGTCTTAAGGTCGAAGGTGTAGGAACCGTGAAAATTCAGACCAGGAGAGGGAGAACTAAGTTCCTAACTAATGTTCGGCCCGTTCCTTAACTGGCTCACAACCTCTTAAGTGTGGGTCAGCTTGGTTGCGTATGAATACTCGTGACATTCAACAATCACGAATGCAAAGATCGTGGACGGTGATGATGATTCCCTACTTATCATGGTGCCTATGACATCACTTCGTCCGTTTCCCCTTGAGATGGGAGAAGTTGAGTCTCGCACAAGTGGCCACACAAACGCCAACCGTGTCCTCTCTATGGCACAAGAGGTTCGGGCATCTAAATCAACCGGCATTGCAGCAAATGGCAACGAAGAAGATGGTGTTGGGGCCGCCTCATGACTTAGTGACAGAAGTATGTGAGGGTTGCATGCAAGGGAAACTAGTGAAGGCCTCGTTTCCAAAGGGGTTGGCACAAAGAGCTCAAGCACCACTGGAAATTATTCATGGTGATCTTGTAGGGCCAATGCAGGTGCAATCAATTGGAGGTAATTAGTATTTTTCTTATTAACGCACGATTTTTCATGATATTGTTGGGTTTATTTCTTATATTCCAAGGGAGAGGCACCGTAGTATTTCAAGAAGTTCAAAACACTTGCCGAAAAATAGCTCTCTCACTCCATCAAAATCCTCCAAACCGACAGAGGAGGGGAGTTCACTTCGAAGGAGTTTATGCTCTTTTGTGAAGAGCAAGGAATTCACCGCAGTTAACGGCTCCATATACACCTCAACAGAATGGAGTGGCCGAACGGAAGAATCGATCGGTCATTGAAATGGCGCGCACCATGTTGATCGAGATGAGTGTCCCCACGGAATACTGGGCCAAAGTCAAGTTTCCACAAGCAGCCTACGTACTCAATAGGTCGTTGACGAGTGCGGTGGAGAATCGACTCCCTATGAGAGGCTCACCGGTGTCAAACCGACAAAGGAATCATTTGAAGGTCTTCGGGTGTAGTCTACGTTCTCACTAAGAGTCACACTCAGGGGAAAGTTTGAGGCCAAGGGTGAACGTTGTGTCTTCCCGAGTTACAAGGATCGAATCAAAAGCGTATCGTGTGCCGAATCCCGTGTCCGGGAAAATTACAATCGCAGTGAATGTGTCATTTTGTGAGATATTGAAGTGGGACTCGGGAAGAGAAGGACTCAGCTTGTCCCTATGAATGAGTCCGTTGAGCATGCACCCGATGTTAGTGATCGAATTGATCACTCTCCAACTCATGAGGGACCACTCACGAGGGAGGAGGCCGTACAAAGTGATGGTGAAGACCAACGTAATCAAAGGTACATAACTCTATCTCGAACTTTATAATTCATGCACGTTTGCTCCACAAATGGGGGATCCATCTACTTATGAGATTGCAAGCAAAGATGAAGCTTGGTCAAGTGCAATGCATGAAGAGATGAATTCAATTGCTAAAAATGAAACATGGGAACTCACAACCCTTCCTACCGGGAAGCAGCCATTGGGTTGAAGTGGGTATTCAAAACGAAGCTTAATGTTGATGGATCTCTTCTCAAGAAGAAGGCCAGGCTTGTAGCAAAAGGTTACAACCGAGAGAAAGGATAGACTTCACTCAAGTTTTCTCACCAAAGGGCAAGGCTTGAAACAAGCAAGATATTTCCGGCAAGTTGGTGTTCAAAGGAGGTGGCTCATTCATCGCTGGATGTAAAGTCCCCATTCCTCAACGTGGAACTCCATGAGGATGTATTTGTACAACAACCGTAAGGTTTTGTAGTTGCAAAGCCAAGAAGAAAAGGTATACAAGTTAAAAAAGGCCCTATAGGGACTCAAACAGCACCCCGGGCCTGGGTACAAAGAAGATAAACCTTCACTTCCTAAGGATGGGGTTTAAAAGGAGCAACAATGAACCTACATTGTACATTCTCCAAGGAGAAAAATCAAGGCATACCGATACTCGCTTATATGTGGATGATATCATCTACATGAGCAACTCGGCTAGTATGTCGGAAAAATTTAAGAAAGAAATGATGGAATCCTTCGAGATGACAGATCTTGGAACCCTAAGGTATTTCCTTGGGCTTGAGGTCTCACAAAGAGGGGAAATAAGACATGTGAAACAAAGAATATGTCAAGCTCGTTGAAAGAGCATAGTATGTACAAGTGCAAAGAGCCGCCTACTCCAATGAACCTTAACGAGAAATTAACAATGACAGATGGCTCGACCAACAAATGGAGCTTGGTATAGAAGGATAGTTGGGGGATTGTTCTACTTAACTCATACAAGGCCGTAAATTCAATTTGCAAGAGGAGTAGTCTCACGTTTCATGCAAAACCCCACTCGACATCACATGGGAGCAATAAAAAGAATAATGCATTATTTATGAGGAACATTACAACTTGATTTAAGTTACAGCGAAGCAAAGAACTTCACCTTAATAGGATATATAGACAAAGGACTATGGAGGGTGTGTGGATGATCGAAGGAGCACCACCGGATGGGTAGTTTGTCTAGGAGATGCCGCTATTTCCTAGAGCTCCAAAAAAGCAGAGTGTGGTCGCGCTCTCCAAGATCGAAGCCGAGTATATGGCCTTGACTCGGAGCCCCGTCAGCCATCTAGATTGGCAGGATTCCGTCTCGACCTTGGAGTGAATTAAGAAGAAGGCACTACCTTGTACCGTGATAATAAGTCTACCGTCATGATCTCTAAACATCCAACCCAAAGACGGGAGGACCAAGCACATTGACACCCGCTTCACTTCATCCGGGAATTAATATCGATGGAACAATCAAATTGAAACACCGCTTGATCGATGAGCAACTAGCCGATGGTCTAACTAAGTCGCTATCGCCCGAAGCATGAAGACTTCAAGAAGAAGCTTGGAATGACCGAACAACGGGAGGATGTTGAAGTTGCTCACCCAAACCGTGTTGATATGGCTCGCCCAAACGACCGACTTGCCGACGAGGATGGGCACCATGCTGAAGTTGAGTGAAGATCGTGTTGTGATTGGCTCATAATGCCAGCTATTTTACAAGCCGTTCACTTTTCAGCCGCTCACTTTTGTACCACTTGGTAGCCACCGATTGGCTACCAAGATCTCCTTTTTAGTTCCTATTGGATAGTGTAACAAAGGATATATTTATATCCTCTCCTTTGTCTACATATGCTAGTGTGTCTTCCGAATGAACTAAGCATGCACCACGTATCCGTTTATCAACCGAGAAACTCTTCCTTTCATCTCTTCCATTCTCTTCCATTTCTCACCCACACACACTAACATACACGAACAAGTTGCGAGAGTATTGATCCATCTTAAGAGAGGGAATTTATAGTCCATGATGATAATGTTGAAATCTTAAGACCGGAAGAAAGCATGTCATGTCAATAGCAGTTAAAACCAATATAAGATTGGTTATAAGATGAACTGTATGGGATAAAACCTTATGGGTTTTTCACGGATATCTTTGGAGAGGTTGTCATAATTTGTGAGGAAAGTGGGGTTCTTCCTAAACTTGCAAGACCATTGTACTTTTGTTTTGATCTTTTATATAAGTGGATGGATTCTTTGAGTTTAGTCTCATAGATGCATGCACACAGTGCCGATCGAACTGTATTATTATCAATTTCATGTGCCCCCTTTAGATTGATAACTTTAAAATAATTGATGATCAACCACAACAAATGGACCTAACAGTTTATTTTTTTTTTTAATAAGGATGTTAAGTTTGTCAAACTATTAACGGAGAATAGAAAAACACGATAACTAGGTACTGACTTTCATATGAAGATGGGGAATTTTACTTAGATGATCTATGAAGTTGGTCTTACGGGCTTCTTGATTCATTTGTGCACAACTAATTAAGGCTGGAAGAAGAAACACATAAAGTTTGGTTAAGTTGAAATTCCAATCAAACGAATGATGTTATGACTTATAATCCTGATGGAAATTATAAACATATGCGAAGGCATAAATTCATTACAATGTCAACTTTAGAAGTGAGAATAGACTTCAAATAAAGAACTATTGTAAACTTCAAAGTAGTAACTTTTACTTGTGCTTTTACTTGTGTCAACATATATATATATATATATATATATATATATCATCATCATTATTCTTTTTCCTTATGCATACTCTATAAAGTGCATATTTACTTATATATCCTTGAAAACTTGCTACCAAAAGAACAATAATCCCTTCTTACAATATTTATATATTCAATTTGATTATAGATTATATATACAATTTTTTTTTATTTTAACCCATATTTTATATAAATTACTGCAAACACATGAAAAGTATAAAATTATCTTGATCACCAATATTTTCATCTTTACAAAATTTGATTATTTATACAAAAACAATATTTATAATTTATGATCTTCCAAAAATTTATTAATATGAGGCTACATCATTAAACCACCGAAATAAAACTTAAGCATGCGCATAAAATTATACTATGTACCTAGTATGGGGATTGAGAGTCCACAAGCTGAGCCCCTCAAGGGAATGGCCGATAACAGAAGACACCGGCACGGCCATCTTCTCCTCCAAATCCAACCCTTGAAACTCTTCTTGGACACCATCATTCTCCTCTCCAATGTGAGCAAGAACATCAAGCATGGTCACCATCCCAATGTAGTGCTTCCGCACAGCCCCTGTGGCCCGGTCAGACTCTACAATCGTTGAACCCCCGGCGCCGATCCAGTGACCTGGCGGGGCAGCCACCGGCACTGCCACCACGTCGTTGGCCACGAGCACGTTCACGGTGTGGGCTAGTGTGGCCGTGTAAGGGACTTCAACAAGCCTGCGCTGGTTGCGCACCAGCTCCCTCACTTTGTGCTCCAGGAGCCAACGGCAGGCGCTGTGCCGTGCGCGTTTGTTTTGCTCTTCTTGTTGGTGCTCTTCCTTGTCTTCCATTTTAGTGGACATGGACTTTTGTGGCCGTTTGCTTGTTTTCTCTTTGTTTTTTTATTTTTTTTATTTTTGGGAGTAATTTTTAGAGAGGAGAGAAGAAAGGAAGTTGGGAGCCTGGAAATGATACGTGTTGGCATTAGGGAAGTGGACGTGTTGGGAGAGGGCTTTGCATGGGTAACACTTGGTATTCAATCTTTTTTTTTTTTTTTTTTTATATAAATTTTAGATTTTACTATTTATTATTGTGTTATAAATAAAAAGGGAAATGGAAGTAGGGTTGAAATTATATTATTCACATAATGGCAGCAGAGCGGAAGACGAAGCCTTATTATTTTGGCCTTTTGCAACATAATTCTATAAATGATATTTTAATTTTTATTATTCGCATAAGGATATCTTTATTATGATGCTTAACACTAATCATTAGACAATTTTTTATGCTATGATTTTATTATTTATATGATGCGGAATATATAGATTGTTAGTTAACAAAATTTGGATTTTTATTTTGGACCAAATTCACAAGCGTTAAAGATATACATAGGTGTGGAGGGCAACTACTAGCTCAATAACATCTATTTCTTCATCTTGTGAGGGTTATTTGAGCTTTTACCGAAACGAATATTCTCATAAAGAGCACGCTACCAATAGATCAAGAGGATTTTGGTTAAAATTTAGATTTTAAAAATATTTCCAATAAAAGAACTTAGGAGGTTTCAGATAAATAATTATATTTATTAATTAATAAATATATATATATATATATATATATATTTTAAATAGATGTATAATATGTTCCAAAGTGTTTTAAAGAATAAAGTTAAATATTTTTTATTGCATTTAAATTCTTATTTTATATTAAATATGGTGTTAACAGTTCAAAAATTTTAATTCCACCTATTTGTTAGTAAATATCCATGACAACCATCATTTTAATTGAAATAAGTTAATTATTTATCAAGTCATATGGATTTTCATCATCAACTTATATATAATTACATAATTTAATTTTGCAACATAACAAGTTATTTAGTCATCCTTCAGTAAAGCAATTATTACAGTATTTATAATTTAAAAGCTAATTATTGATATCATCATTTCAGTTTATTGAGTTATATATATATATATATTTGATAGCTTAAGATGTCAATGTTTTGCTATTTAATTAGTTTGAGTTTGAAAGGATTAAATTCTTAGATTTTTGGAAAATATTGGTGTATAGATTCAAATATTTATCATTATTAATATCAGGCAAATACCTATTGTAAGGAGTTATTTAATCACAACATTAGAGTTTTCATTGCATGTCTATATACAATATTGTTTCAAAACTCTCAAAATTATTAACGAAGGAATTTGCCTAGAATTAAATTATTGTGTTTGTCATGTTTGGCATGGCTCTTGATACGGTATTATAAAAATTATTATATTTGTATGATTTGCCCAGACATTTGGATTGTATTAGTAAATTACGAGACTTGCAATTATCGCATAGCATTATTAAATTACTTTATTGGCGTTTTTGGCACAGTGTTGGTAAATTATTAGATTTATACAGATTATTAGATTTAATATGATATTATTAAATTATTATATTGTATATTTGATATGATATTTACACTTTTATCATCGTATTTGACAGCATAATTAAATTATTATATTTGTATGTTTGATAATACATTTGGTATGATATTAGTAAATTATTAAGTTTGCATTTTTGGCACCCTATTTAATATAAAATTCAAATGTTTAAAGTTTCTTTTATTAAATGATTTTACCATATTTTGCACAATTTATTTTTCCTTAGCCAAATGCTATAACAAAGTTGGCGCAATTTTTGTAGTGATAATTTTGTTGGACAATTTTGTATTGTTTTGTAGTGAACTTTACCATCTCTGCTTTCACTTGTTCTTGAAAGCACATTTGCACCTAATTGATTTGTGTCAAAAAAAATGATTTCACAAAATCCTAAATACCATTATGTGACATGGAAGCTAATTCATCATGCATAGGAGGTTAATTTTTTGATTAAAATAATGTTTTTTTATAAATTAATTACCAAAATATGCATTTCCGTAATTATTTATGGAAATGCACATTGTTTATTTTTTTTAATAATTTGTTTTAAAAGTTAAGGGTCCCATCATTTTGTTAATATTAAAATTTTATTTTTTTTAAAAACCATGGATCCGGGGTTTATTAAATTAAAAAAAATTTACATTTAAGCCCTTATCTTCCCATTAATTTTTTTTATAATTTGTTTTTTTATACTTCTACTCGCTATTTCTACTTTCATTAATTATAACCGACCGCCAATAATTTAAATAAGTTTTATATTTTCATTAATGGTTCTCTTTAAATTAGCTAAAGAGACATTATTTTCAATATAAAAACAAGAATGATCATCAGACGAAAATATTGTTGTCTCCTCACTTGTAATGATTGAATCATTATAGTAAACCAAAACAAGTGATTTTTTCTGCCATTGAAGAAAATGAAAAAATGTGAGTTTAGTGAGAGTAAATATGTATACTAAAAAAACGGAGGAATCATTATAGTAAACCAAAGCAAGTGATTTTTTCTGCCATTGAAGAAAATGAAAAAATGTGAGTTTAGTGAAAGTAAATATGTATACTAAAAAAACGGAGGAAGCTTATATGGAAGCCAACTGGTTAACACGGATCAAAAAACATACATGAGTCCATTGATCAAGATTGAATAATTAGCAATCATAGTGGAAGCTTGTTCTTTCGTTAAGAGTCCGTATGGCCCTTGGCCGGTGTTTCTCTAAACCAAAGTCGTCTCTTTCGCTCAAGCATGACAATAATATGACTTTTGCTAGCTTGAATGTAAAAGCAATAAAATAAATTTGCAAAAAAATAAAGAAACTAAAAAGACAAAAATTTTAAAGAGAAAACTTCTCTTTATATTGATAATTTTTTTCCCTTATAGGATTGAAATGCCTATGTGGTTTTACGAAAGGGATTTGGAGAGTTTATATAGGCCTCCACCTAACAAATGGACGGTTAAGATTAATTTATCCAATGGCTCTCATGAAAGTCGTAGGTGCCATATGCCACCAATAATTCATTCCAACAACCCCCATAAATAAATTATGAAAAACATTAATGAGAATGATAAGGGGTTGAATATAAATTTTTTAATTTTAAAAACCCCTGGACCTACAGTTTTTTAAAAAATAAAATTTTAATATTAAAAAACTAATGGGATCTTTGATTTATTAAAAAAATAAAATTTAAATATTAATAAATAGTGGGACCCTTAACTTTTAAAACAAATTATTAAAAAAATAAACAATGCGCATTTCCATAAATAATTACGGAAATATGTTTTTTGATAATTAATTTACAAAACAAATATTATTTTAATCAAAAAGCTCCGCATAGGACTTGCCACCAAAAGCATGAGAACTAGACATAACCTCCCTAGAAAAATTAGAATTACTATATCTACTAACATGATACAAAAGCTTTTCAATGACCAAAATAATCATCCGGTATGAAAGATGATCTCCGAATTCTTTGAGATCTTCATTGTGGAATTTCTTACATAACATCATCTTGGCTTTGTCATTCAATTAATGGTTTCATTACATCAATATTATCAGGACAAATTTGATTATAACTATCACAACTAGAAGAATATTATTTGTTGGTTATAAACCCGGGACACAAGAATGACATTCAACTTAATCTTCTAAGATCAACTAAATATGGGTTAATTCATTCCACTATCAAAGTCATCCTCACATAATAGTATGGCTAGCTTTAAGGACTTGATAGTGTGTGAAGGATATTATCATCTACCATATCCCGTGACTAACACAATAGCAATAAAGAACTCGCAAAGTTGATGGGGATCTAAATGAAAAACTCCTATTTAAGTTCCAGTTGGGCCAGCTTATTCCTTTGCGAAGTAAGAAATTCAAAAAAACTTTAAATGGGCTGATTAAAGAAGTTTGGGTCCAAGTTAATTTTAGGAGGGCCATTAAAGGTTGCGAAGATATGTTACAAGATGGAAACTTTTCATTCAAATTCAAATTTGCCATAATTGAATAAGGAAATCTTCAAGGATGCGACATTAAAGGCACAAGTCAAAATCAAAGGTTAGTTAATATTTTGGCTTTTAAGGAGAATTTAGTTTTGCAAACAATGGTTATTTTATTTCTTATTTAGTTTGGCTTAATTTGGGGATCGTAAGGCTTGCATACCACATAATTAGTATTTTCTCTAATTTGTTTGAATAATTTAAAAATTTTGACATTAGTTACCAAAATTCATTTACTAAAAACTTCGTGAGAGTTTTGGATTTTCTTTGATTCTTTGAAAACCGACGGACGTTATCAAAGTCTCCATGGTGCTTAACCATCAAGTTATATTTTAGTCTTTCCGCAACCGATAGCAAAGATGTTCATATACCTAGGTTCTTGTTAGACATAAACAAAGGGGTCGAAGTTCCATCCTAAGCTAGGTTTAGCAAACCATGTGTGCCAGTTGTCATATTGGTTTCGTCACAAGTTGGTGGGGTTCTTATTAAAAGTTGAATGGCTAAATATACACTTCACCATGCATGTCTCAGTAAGCACGCAATTGCATCTTTTGGCTAACCCATTTTGCAAAAGAGTACAAGGCATCATATATTGAGCATCATGCAGCTCCACACTCTTGGAGATAGCATCTTGCGAAGGACCTAAAATTTTTCCAATCACCTCATATTTGTTGTAAACCCCACCTTTTAATAGCCGCCGATTATCTTTTTTAAGATATTTTTTTCAAATTTTAAACCTCCCAACCTTATCGCTTGTAAAACCATCTTTTAATCTCATCCCTTAGATTAGATTTTTAATTCTTTATTTTGTTTTAAACTTTAAACCTTCCGAACCTTATCCCCTATAACCATTAGATCATGGGGAGAAGGCCCCGGAACTCACGAGAGAATTTCACTCGAGACCTAGCCCGCATCCTTCTTCCTTAGTTTCGTGAAGTGCCGGTGATGACAAAGAGAAAGAAAGGATTCATGTTAATTTTTGTTCTCTATTTTTTGAGGTAAGTATCCGCTTATTCGGATCTAGGATTTCCCATAAATAACCGTGTTTTTATTTTATTCGTTTGTTTTGATTCCAAGTATAGAAATGCATTGCTATTGTGTTTGGATTCATGGACCCGGGATAATTAAAAGTCAGATGCATTGGTGTAGTTCATCTACACGGTTTTCTTTTTTAAGTTAATGGTCGGAGACTTCCTTAGATGGGTACTGTGCTACTTGCTTCATTGAAGGATTAATTGTGTGGAAGTTCTTTTGCAGTTGCATATAGGTAATGATCAATAATTGGAAATTGACCCGCAATGTTTGTAGAGTAGTTGGTTCTCTTGTATTATTTGGAACCTTAAGTCCAATATGAAGAGCAAGAGCATTGAACATCATTATATATACTCAAGGAGGGTGACAATTTCTGAATTTGGAGAGAAAGGGATAATTCATAGATTTTATTTGGCTTGCAAAATTCCAAATTTTATAAAATTGTGGTTTTAAAAAATATAACCCTATTAGTGTATTATCCGAAAAACCTAAAGATTGACGGCCATAGTACATGCATATAGAGATTGAATTAAGCAAAGTGAAAAATAAGAAACTTATAGGGTTCGATATCAAATCATTACCTGCAAAATTTCAGATTTTATATATCTGTATTTTATGAGATACGGCCATATTAATGTAGCTGCATCAAATAGTATTCTGTGCAGAACTTGAAGATTGATTAATATTGTTGATGGTTTTAAAGGTTGACTCAGGTCAGGTGCAAAATACAAAAGTTGTTCTGTTTTTTATTACCTATCTACTCCTAAAAGATCATGTTATTTGAGGATGTATTCTGAAAGATATGAATGTTACAAGGGTCGTATCTGATTTTACCGGTTTACAGAAATAGATGAACAATCAAATGGATGCAATAAATTTAATAGTATTATGATCAATTCGAATTTTGGATATGTCATAGCTTTGTTTGTCTAGTTTTCGTTAAAGAAAGAATTTTGTAATTTGGAGAATGTTAGACAAAGTTATGCATATTTTAGTCCTTATTGGTTATGTTGAAATAGTTGTGTTTATGTTTTGGGAATCTAAGGCAAGTATTTTTTTCATGTTACGGGGCATGTGCCCGAATCCCGATTTTGTTGTCCGAGTGAATCCTTTAGCTTGGGGACATTGTTCCAAGTAAGTAAACCACGTATAAACCCGTATATTTATATATATATAAATTTTTGATTTCTGAAATTAATTCACATAATTATTTAATTATTTTGGGTTTTATTGTGAATAAATTTTCATGGTGTTATATGTAATTGTTTTGGGGTTTAAGATATTATGCGTATTAATATTTTCAAACTTATCGATCATTTATGCATATATTTATTTATTTAATGATTTATCTAATTGTTATTTCTTTAATTGATTTGAAATAGTTTGAGTTATGCTCATTAGAAAATGAGATCACCGAATTTCATTATTTTGTGTTGACACTCGATTTTGAAGCCGACATATCTTGACATAACAAATGATAGTCCCCAACTAACTTTGCAACAATCCCCGTCATTGGGGGTTAAACACCGACCATGTCGACATGCATTTCGATTCCGATAAGAAACTATAGTTTCGCACCGTTCCGTCGGTGGAGAATAACGGCCTCCGATAACCGCCGGGTCGCCGAGGGTAAATAAATGAATTCCCGTGTTTTGTTTTTGGCATTAGTTATTTGGGAGACATATATGCATATTTATATGAAAAATTTATGTCCCGTCCCAAACGTTCTTACGTTTGGGTTTTATTTTTGATATTTATTATATAACATTATTTTTAAGTACATTTCTGAAATATTCTAAAGTCCGAGTTTGGATTTTTGATGATTATTGTACAACATCACATTTAAGTACGTTTTTTAGAATTGATTGAATTTTTGTGATCCCTATTTTATTGTTTTTAGTGGTTGCTTACTGGACTGTTTAGCTCATCAATAGTTTCTCTATTATTTTCATATCAGGGGTAGGTGTGTGGTGACTAGCTTAGCGGGGACCGTTGAGTGATCACCAAATGGCTAGCAGGAGATTAGTTTTCTGTTTAATAAGTCTGATGTCTGTCAAGACCTTTAGTATTCTTTGAATCTTGGTTGTAAACCTGATTACTTTCCGTTCTTGAATATTTGGTTTTGGTTGAAATTAGTGTGTTGCTATGATTTATATCTGAGAGATAGTTATTGAGGCCTTGTGTGCCCACTTGGTCTTGACCTCGTGGGTAAACAGCCGTTTGTCGACGCATCGAGTCTTGTGAGCCGGGTTCGGGGCGTGACATTTGCCATAATATTCACCGCCTCTATCAAATCTTTCACACTTGATACTAACATAATTTTTTTCTAATATATCAGGATATTAAATAGATCTCCATAGAAATGACCCGAGCTTCAACAAGATCAAATAGTTTTGGATGAAAAATTGAGTTTGTTTTGCAAATGATATTGATAAGTATCTAAATGTCGTTGCTTTTCATATATATATCGTATTCACTTTGCATGTATTTTGTGAGGTTTGATGACCGTTTTGCACTAAATCGTCTATTATTTGCTTTGTAGGGCATAAGGAAGCCATGGAGAACAAGAAGATATCATTTAGGCAAAAAGAGAAGAAAATCAGAATTTCATACTACCCCCATACTACCCAAAGATGGGGGCCGTATGCACCGTAGCAAAGTGTAATGATTTGGAGTTCCGCCCGGATTTCCATACTACCCAAGATACGGGGCCGTATGCACCCCGTATGAATCGCGAATCAAGGGTATAAATACTAACTTTTAGGGCGTAATATTGGACTTTTTGGCCGAACTTTTGGGAGGACTTTTTCTAAACTGTTTTTGGGCCAATTTTGAGAGATCTCTTGGGAGGTTTTGGGCGACCTTGGGAAGGAGAAGAAGGGCAAGAAAGCTAGGAGATCATTCAAGCCCAAGGTCCAAGACCCTCAAGGCAAGAAGGCAACGTCATTGAAGGGGAGATCTACCACGATTTGAAGGAAGGAGACCCGCGGCTAGAGGAAGCATCATTCAACATTCCTTTGGCGGTGGAAGCATCATTCGGCATATTTTCTACCTCCTCCTCCACCATTTCATCTAGGGAGTGTCAATTATTCTTTTCTTGTGCGTTTTACTTGATTGTATTGCTTGTTGTAGGATGATGACACACTAGACCCCCAAGGCCACCGGGTGTTGGTGAACCTTGGGGGTTTTATCATGTATTTTGGATGATTTCTTGTTAATTCCATGCTTGGGTAATTTTGAGATCTAATCCATTGTTTTCATGCTAAGTGCTACATTAAGGAGAAATCTGTAGCTCTTTTATGAGTGATGCATGTAGATGTGACTTGCTCGCATGTATTAGATCATGAATGGATTAGAAGGGGACACTTGTATCATCACGCCGAGAAATCGGGTGTTTGGTAGCTCTCCATGTAGGTTTAATCCAAAGAATAGTATGTTTACTCCTAAGTGAGATTTCCTCGTATTTATTGCAATCGTAGGAATGTGGATTTGGAAGAAATTCCTATCTATGTTCTTATGGGATTAGGGTTCAATCACCGAGAAATTGGGGTTGTTCTAATCTTGGAATCTCATCGTCCATTTTACCCTTGCATCTTTTGTTCCTCATCCATGTTTCATGATAACCCCTCAAGGGGATCCACATCCATAGGCCTTTGCATTTCATTGAGTTTCTTGCTTGCTTATTGCTTGTTCTCTCCAATTTGTTCTTAATCTTGTTTTATTTTTTATTTGCACTTAGTAGAGTAAATTCCATCACTTGAGATCTTAGGCTAGATAATAGCTCGAGAAGGAGTAATAGGAGATCCTTAGCCCCGTGGAATACGATCCTTGTGTCTTCTCACAAGGTATTACTTGGCGATCCCGTACACTTACGGGGAAGCAATCAAGTTTTTGGCGCCGTTGCCGGGGACTTTAAGGAATTCTAGGAAACTTTTAGATTATTACTCTAGCCATTGCATTCTTTACTCATTTCTTATCGTTATTTTTTTTCTTTTCTTTTGATCTTAACTTTCTATCATTCTTCTTGGTTTTACAAAGTACCGTGCATGACACGCTCAAATCCATCGACCTTGATTACACCGGATATTGAAATTGAAAGAACTTTGCATCGGAGATTGAGAGAAGTTGGTGAAAGGTCGGGTACACGTAACATTGAAATTGAGGATAGAGAGTCTTCAATCATGGCCGAAGAGCGTCGAACTCTATCCGAATATGAAAGACCCCAATTCACGGGTAATGAATTTAGTGTTCAAGCACCATCCGTGGCATCCAACACCTTTGAAATTAAAGCTAGTACAATCGGCATGGTCCGGAACTCGGTTCAATTCAATGGTCTCGCGAATGAAGCCGCACATGATCATCTTTCCCGGCTCTTCCAAATTTGCTCGACATTCAAGATTAATGAGGTGTCGACGATGCTATCCGTTTGAGACTATTTCCATTCAGTTTGAGAGACGGAGCTTACCGTTAGCTTACATCATTGTCTCCGGGGTCTATAAAAATATGGAAGGATATGGTCGAGAAATTCCTTGGGAGGTATTTTCCGCCAAGTAAAGCGGCAAAGTTGAGACAAGAAATTTCAGCCTTTAAACAAGGGGATTCCGAAACGTTGTTTGGTGCCTATGAGAGATTCAAGGATCTCCTTAGAAGGTGCTCTCATCATGCTTTTGCCTCATGGATGCGGGTACAAATCATTTATAATGGGCTAAATTATGCTACTCGCCAACTCATTGATGCCGCAATGGGTGGTTCCCTTAGCAACAAGTATCCCGATGAGGCCGAACAATTACTTGAGTCTATGGCAAGCAATGAATCACATTGGGCCTCAAGAGGATCTTCACAAAAGACTGCCGGGCTTTATGAAGTTAGTAGCAACGATGCCTTGGCCGCAAAGGTTGACGTATTGACCCCAAAGCTTGATCTTCTTATGGGCGTAGTTCGAGGTCGAATCGGTGATGAATTGTAGCACTTGTGGTGGTGGGCATGGTGCAACCCAATGTCCTATTGCTAGCTCTTCCCTTTTCTTCCATTGAGAATGTTGACTACATTGGGGGACAACGAAATCAAGGGAACCCATATAGCTCAACTTACAATCCGGGGTGGAAAAACCATCCAAATTTTTCATGGAACCAAGGCCAACAACAAAGAGGTGCACCACCTCAAGGA
The DNA here is from genome assembly GCA_902712375.1 of Dioscorea dumetorum. Classification (NCBI taxonomy): domain Eukaryota; kingdom Viridiplantae; phylum Streptophyta; class Magnoliopsida; order Dioscoreales; family Dioscoreaceae; genus Dioscorea; species Dioscorea dumetorum. The sequence continues at coordinate 80,283 of CACTHL010000831.1, read as the reverse complement.
TCTCAATTTCAACAACCAACCTTTGAGAAGAAATTTTCTATCGATGATGTCCTTGCCAAGTTCATGCTCAGCACTAATGACAGGTTCAATAGCCTAACCAAGAGCATGGATGCACAATTTGGCAAGGTGAATGCTCACCACTCAAAGACGCCCGAACAGCTTTAGTGAGATAGGTTCCGTGTTGCGAAACATCCAAGCTTCGGTAAAATCACTTGAGCATCGGGTAGGGGAACTCGCGAAGGCGACTCCGAGCGTCCTCTAGGTTGTCTTCCAAGTAACACGGAGGACAATCCAAGGGAGCACTTAAAGGCCATTGCTCTTAGAAGTGGGAAACAAGTGGAGACAAGGGTCGAAGTTGATCCAAGTGTCAAGAAAAGTGAGGCAGCCTCCGGGGAAGACCCCAAGCTAGTGGAAGAAAATGGTGAAGGCAAAAATCGGGGAAGAAACGATAAGCCGCAACAACAAGGACCAACAAAATCATCCGAGTAAAAGCCTCCAATACCTTATCCAACCAGATTGAAGCATGACAAGGAAGATGTTCACTTTAGAAAATTCATAAACATCTTCAAACAACTCCACTTGAATATTCCTATTGTTGAAGCATTGACTCAAATGCCGAAATATGCCAAGTTTTTAAAAGAACTCCTCACAAACAAGAGAAAGTTGGAGGAAGAATGTACGGTTGCACTCACGGGGAATTGCTCGGCCATCCTAGAAAAGAAACTCCCACAAAAGTTGAAAGATCCGGGAAGCTTCATTATCCCCCGCATGCTTGAAGGTGGAGTCCAAGAAAATGCTCTAGCGGATTCGGGGCTAGCATAAACGCCATGCCCTACACCATGTATTTGAAACTTGGCTTGGATGAGTTACGGCCTACAAGGATGACCTTACAATTGGTGGATCGATCAACAAGAAAACCTCGTGGGATTGTTGAAGATGTGATTGTCCGAGTGGACAAATTTATTTTTCCCGTGGGATTTTTTCATCATGGACATAGATGAGGATGTGGAGATACCATTGATCCTTGGCCGACCATTCCTCAAGCACCTCGGGTGCCCTAATTGATTTGAAAGGAGGGAAGTTAACGCTAAGAGTCGGAGAAGAGGAAGTGGTGTACACTTTGCCAACCGCTATGAAACATTCTTTAGATCATGATGACACACTTTACTTTATTGATGAAACCGATAGGTTGATTTCTGATTGTGTGCAGGAGGTGCTCTATAAACCCTTTGGATGAGTACTTGGGAGAGTTGGAGAATGAAGAACAAGAAGAATCTCACCACCATCCTCAAATTCATAACTTGAAGCAACCAAAAGAGAGGGTGTCCCGTACTAATGCTAAGGAAAAAGAGAAAAAGAATTATTTGTGAAGAAAATGTGGAGGGAGATTCATGGGAGAAAAAGAAAGGTACCAAGCTTCATCACCCCACATCTCAAAAAAAGAAAGGTAAATTTTTCACCCCTCTCTACTCATGAACAATTCGAGGTCTTTTCAATGTTGTCACCGAATTTACCGGGAAGAAACAACATTACAAGGGAAACCGGGGTGGCTTCAAACTCTTTGAGCCACCATAAGGTAAGGAATGAGGTACGTCAGGCTCGTGATGTTAAACAAGCGCTTCTTGGGAGGCAACCCAAGCATTCGGGGAGTTGTCTTGCATTTTTCGTATCTTAGGTCTTAGTTCACTTCAATTTTCGTATTTCTTCGCCTTATTTTGTTTTTGAATAAGTTCATGCTCGCACACTTGGCACATTATTCTCATCATTTTAATTGTGGTGTGTTTGTGCAACTTCTTAAGAAACTCATGTTTAGATGTTAATTCATATGCTAGATCGTCGTTCTATTTATTTCATTCATTTTTGGAGAAGTCTTCGAGCTTGCTATATCATTTTTACTTCATTTGGGGCAGGTTTTCGAAGTTCTCAAAAGGTTTTAAAGGGTATACGGCCTCACCGGGCCGTATGGTGGCCGTCCCGAGACGAACACGAGAGCCAACCGGAGGCTCGCACCAACCCGACGGCCCTCAAACGGCCCCCCATACGGGGCCATCTGCGGGGCATTTTGCTTCTCGTCCGAGAGAGCCTCTCGGCCCATACGGCTCCCCATACGGGGCCGTATGGGGCCGTATGGCACGGGCCCCCTTTTTAAACCATCACCTTTACACTCTCTCTCCCTTTCTCTCATTCCTCTCATCCTCCACCGAATTTCTCTCTTCTTTCAACCTCATTTCTTGGCCAAATCTCCTCATTTTTTTCTCCTAAATCTTCTCCTCATCCATTTGAGACGTCGATCTAGTTGTTTTCCTCAAGTTTAACGCTAGCTTTCTCAAGATTTCGTCGGTATGCTTTTTTCAATGCCCTAGTTTTATCTTATTCATTTCTTGGGCATTCTTGGAGCTTTGTGTGGGAATTTCTTTAGCATTTTGGTTGGTTTGGATGGTGTGATTGTTATGGATGAAGTCTCCCTTGAATTTATGTAAAACAATTTTCAATTTTCATGTTTTTGGGGAAGTTCTCGTCGAAATGAACAAGACCTATACCCCATACGGCCGTATGGACACTATACATCATATTTTTCATTGTTTCTTCATCTCTTACACTACATTTTGAATCATATTGCATTCCTCTATGCTTGATTGGGTTTTTCATGGTTTGTAGGAATTTTGGGGATGAAGAAATTGACACGCAACCATGGAGTGGTATTTACACCTTACGGGGTGACCCCATGGAACAAGATGTCATTTTGTGATTAGAGACTTAATTCTAAGGACAAGGATGAGCATGAACACTTTATTTTTTTGTTTAGTCTTTATTTTCTAGTTTGTGTGTTCTCTTTGTGTTTTGTTTTAGCTTTGGCATGATTACTTCCCATCTCTCCTTCGTAAGTTTTTGTGGAATGATGATGTCCCCTTTTTGCCTCATAGGGCATTGAGGGAATTTGGTGAGCTTTCCTAGTTTTTAATGGAGGTCGGACGAGACATGTATTGCTCACCACACCTTTTGTCGAGTCACACGTCCCCACAAACACAAGAGTAACCGGGAAGTTCATTTTCACCCTCCTCTTTTATTTTCATTACCGATTTGCCATGTTTTTCATCATTAGTGTACATTGAGGGCAATGCACAACACTAAGTGTGGGGATGGGTGTATTTCATGTTTTAGGACCATTTGTTACATGCTAGTGTTACCTATGATGGCTTTGTTCAATCATGTAAGATTCTTTTAGCTTGGATTAATGACTCGATGTGAATTACTTGTTTCTATGCTTTATTGAATCCCCGTTTTACCCCTAGTATTGTCATGTGCACCGAATTTTTTTGTCGATGCCCTAGGAATAACCAATGTGACTACTCTAACTCTCTTGTATGCGTAACACACTACTTTGAGTACTTGGCCTTAGAACACTAAGTTTTATCCTCCAATGGACTCTTAAGAACTTCTAAGTCTTGTTGAGCTAATCCTAGTTTTGTGTCATGTAGTATACCCCGAAGATGTGATCTAGGGTAAATGTGAATAAAAAAGAGTCTATGTCAGCATTCCTCTTCTTCCAAGCATGAATGCGTCTATGTAGACCGTAATCGAGTAGTTGGGTGGCTCTTGTGCCTAACTAGCATGTGCACCCTCCGTAAAGATTTCAAAATGATGTTGGTGCAGCCTATGTTAGTCGACTCAAAAAAAAAAAAAAAAAGAAATGAATGATGAAATGAAAATAAAACCCTAGTGATCTTTTTGAGTATCTACCAAAGGTTTTGAGATGAAAGTGGATCTAGTTTCGAGCTATAGAATTTGAAGTATCTTACTTGGCCATTGAAGTAGCATTTAGTAGTTTAAGACTTAGTATTCTTTGTAAGTGGAGTGATTAGCATCTAGAGCCGTACCGATTGAAGTCCTTAGGCTAGACCGCATCGGGGCAAATGAGATATAAGATTCACTTACACGACACGTACATATAAGGGGTGAGACAGATATTTTTATTATGCTTATTGACTATGACTCAACATCTATGTATCATTGTCCATTGCTTTTGGAATCTTATATTTGCTTGATGCCGAGGTAATGCATTTAGCAACTTTCGCCCCTTTGTTTTTCATGATTTGATTGCATGGGGGCAAGCAACGCTTAAGTGTGGGGATATTTGATAAGTGTCTAAATGTAGTTGCTTTTCATATATATATCGTATTCACTTTGCACGTATTTTGTGAGGTTTGATGCCCGTTTTGCACTTAATCGTCTATTATTTGCTTTGTAGGGCATAAGGAAGCCATGGAGAACAAGAAGATATCATTTAGGCAAAAAGAGAAGAAAAACATGAATTTCATACTACCCCCATACTACCCAATATGGGGGCCGTATGCACCGTAGCAGCAGTAATGATTTGGAGTTCTGCCCGGATTTTCATACTACCCAAGATACGAGGCCGTATGCACCCCGTATTAATCGCGAATCGGTGGGTATAAATACTAACTTTTAGGGCGTAATATGGGACTTTTTGGCCGAACTTTTGGGAGGACTTTTTCTCGAACAATTTTTGGGCCGATTTTGAGAGATCTCTTGGGAGGTTTTGGGCGACCTTGGGAAGGAGAAGAAGGGCAAGAAAGCTAGGAGATCATTCAAGCCCAAGGTCCAAGACCCCCAAGGCAAGAAGCAACGTCATTGAAGGGGAAATCTACCACGATTTGAAGGAAGGAGACCCGCGGCTAGAGGAAGCGCCATTCGACATTCCTTTGGCGGTGGAAGCATCATTCGGCATATTTTCTACCCCCTCCACCATTTCATCTAGGGAGTGTCAATTATGCTTTTCTTGTGTGTTTTACTTGATTGTATTGCTTGTTGTAGGATGATGACACACTAGACCCCCAAGGCCACTGGGTGTTGGTGAACCTTGGGGGTTTTATCATGTATTTTGGATGATTGCTTGTTAATTCCATGCTTGGGTAATTTTGAGATCTAATCCATTGTTTTCACGCTAAGTGCTACATTAAGGAGAAACCGTAGATCTTTTATGAGTGATGCATGTAGATGTGACTTGCTCGCATGTATTAGATCATGAATAGATTAGAAGGGGACACTTGTATCATCACGCCGAGAAATCGGGTGTTTGGTAGCCCTCCATGTAGGTTTAATCCGAAGAAGAGTAGGTTTACTCCTAAGTGAGATTTCCTCGTATTTATTCCAATCGTAGGAATGTGGATTTGGAAGAAATTCCTATCTATGTTCGTATGGGATTAGGGTTCAATCACCGAGAAATTGGGGTTGTTCTAATCTTGGAATCTCATGGTCCATTTTACCCTTGCATCTTTTGTTCCTCATCCATGTTTTATGATAACCCCTCAAGGGGATCCACATCCATAAGCCTTTGCATTTCATTGAGTTTCATGCTTGCTTATTACTTGTTCTCTCCAATTTGTTCTTAATCTTGTTTTATTTTTTATTTGCACTTAGTATAGTAAATTCCATCACTTGAGATCTTAGGCTAGATAATAACTCGAGAAGGAGTAATAGGAGATCCTTAGCGCCGTGGAATACGATCCTTGTGTCTTCGCACAAGGTATTACTTGGCGATCCCGTACACTTGCGGGGGAAGCAATCGATATCCAAGCTTGTGCTTTGATATGCTAAACTTGCCAACTTCAAGATCAACTCTTTTAAGGCTACATTCATTGCTATCAAATTGTCAGGTTATTGGTGAAAAACGTACCTTTGGAATGATTGGGATCACTATGAGTTGGTAGCTTCAATAGATGAGAGATTGTAGTGTGATAATCAATAGGAGGTCTCAATGTTAGAAATTAAGTGATAAATATCCATCTTCATATCATACTTGTCTTTAGAGTTTGAATTCAATTTTTGAACTCTAAGTTTTAGTTTGAAGAGGTAATGGAAATTGAAAGGAAAATGATATATTTCTTCTTATCAAATGAAAAGCATACATAAAGACATAATACTAGCAAAACTAGTTTTTTCAATATCCCACAATTATAGTTTTTCTTTTGTTTTTGTTTTTATGGGTAGAGCTCCATCGGGAGCATATGATAGCTTAATTTTTTATACAAACCGTTGTTCCATATCACAAAGACACGATGGACAATCAAGAAAGAAATTCACACACGCATTTGGGAAAATCAGAATTTTATTAGGGTTTGGAAGAAATGAACCGGATACGTTTACATGTATAGGTATATATATACACTACCAAAACATCAAATGGGCTAGACCCAAAAAAGGCCCAACAGAAAAAAAAATCCCATAATAAAAACATATACGGTAAATGATATATACCGTAAACTTCAGGGGCACCCGAACCCCCACCGAGGGCGTTGCCGCCCTCGGACCCCCGAACAGCTTTGCGAAACGCAACATAATCGATTTGCCATAGATTGAATACTTATTTTAAGGTACCCTAAACACAAACTCTTATACAATCATGCCGCAAAATTAGAAAAGGAGACCCACAAATTGGTAACCCAGCCTTGGTTTCAACAACGGTTTATGTCCCGGGCAACTAAACTCAAAGAAAAATCTATAAAAGAAAAAAATAAACATGAGTGCAAAGCCGTATTCATCCTCACAACGAAATATAAACACTTGATACTTAATTTCTCATTGGCATATGATCATGTCATTATGAACTATTTGTTAAATGAAGCTAATAAAGTGTGTTTGCACTAGCAATCCCCCTTTTAGCATTGTTTGACACTTCCTCTTCTGCAAGATCGACTTAAATTACAACTACTAGTAACAACATCAAGTCAAAAATGGACATGTCCAGACTAACTCCAACAAGAATTACTAACCGACAATATTGAGTTGTAGTATTACGAAGTACATTACTAGAGAAGTAGTTTTTGACCTCTACAACTACTAACACCCTCATTATTTATGCATCAACATAATAGGCATCAGCGTTAAATGTAATGGATTGAAAACATGAATAGACTAGAAAGACTAACATGGGCTTGAAACCATTACAAGACCAAGTTAGTCCCGGAGTTTTCTCAGCTTTGTGGATGATGATGCCAAAGACCGCAAATGATACAAATCTGGTTGCAACTCCGATAGACTTCTTCCATACTCTTGCAAATGACATCAACATAAAGAAGTTATTTGCAAAACATTTCCCTCAAGAATTACACTAGGCAAAGGCCTATTTCACCCCTCAACTATTCATATCTTATAGATTGTGAGGCTTGGCAAAAATGTCGGCCAATTGATTCTCTATCGTAACATGATACACAAAATGTTTGGTAAGAGAATGTTGAACTGGATTTTGGGAGATGCCAATCTCATTTTTGGTGTCGAAAATATAGTCAATTGTCCTTGTTGTAGTGCATAGTCTTTAAGCATTTGCTTTATCCAAATCAATTTTGTGCAACAACTTCTTGCCACTATATACTCCTCATCCGCAGCTTGGGAGTGAAATGGAACTTTGGTTTTTATTATACCTTGTCACTAAATTATTGCCAAGATAAAAACATCCTCCATAAGTGTTTTTTCAATCATCGATCTTACTTGCACAATCTCCATCATTGTATCCCACCAAATGCATAATATCATATTTTACAAAGGACACCAATATAATGGATGATATGATGCTAGTAATGGCAAAAGCACTGCACTTCTGATTATCCTCACTAACCAACAAGTCCACGAGTTTCCACTAAAACAAACACTGGGGGAAGGGTTCTCTTGGTTACTGGTGGCTTCTCTCTCGGTCTTTAACCCTTACACCGATTCTCCTTTCCTCCCCTTGCCATGGTAAGTGGGGGGCAACCTCCCCCCTACTCCTTCCCCGCCAGCCCGATCATGGGCACAAATTGCTTCAGGTTTAGCTCGTGCCACGGAAAATTCTCCTCTTCATAACCCTCAGCTTCTGTCGAAGATAAAAAATTCTACTTCAAAGTTCATCAAATTGGATGAAGAAACCTTGTCGCGAGCCCGCATGAGATTCTAGTATTCGCTCTATGGAAAGCTTTTTGGAAAGCCGCCGCCGTTCGAACAAGTTAAGGCGTCTTTGATTGCCAAATGGGCCGGAATTGGTGCGCTTCAAATCTCCCGATCTCCCCAACGGGTTCCTTTTGATTCGTTCTCCCTCTTAGACCGTAATGCAAGAACTTTTGGTCGAAGGTCCATGGTCCATCAACGGTATGATTCTTCAACTATCTCCCCGCACCCCTTCTTTGAACACACGTTCGAGAAGCTTAGCACAAAGCAGCCTATATGGGTACAACTCCATAATCTTCCCCGCCGAGCTTTGAGATGGTGATTCCTTAGAAACCGTCACCGCACACATGGGCCGCCTCCTCAGGGTAGATGAGCTTATCGAAACCTTAACACGTACCAAGTTCACCCGTGTTTGCATTGAGATTGACCTATCCAAGCCCCTTAGCAAAGGTTTTTGGATTGGAGATGCGCCGCATCGTCTAATTGTTATTGTTTTATATGAAAAGCCGCCTACCTTTTGCTATTCATGCCGCCTCGATAGGGCATGGAACCAATTCTTGTTCCCGGCCAAGTGCAACAAAGTCCGGTCCTCTCCCTCCACCCTCACAGAAAACCGTGAGTCGGCGGTCGGGCCTGGATCAGATTATGGAAGCCGTAGATGAGGATACATAGGATAAAACACAGAGATTAGAGATTCAAGAAACGGTAATGCCATTGCCAAGAAGCTCGGAAAACGACTTCGGCTCATTCATGCCGGTTGTCCTTCGGCGAGCCCGCGGGGGTGGACGCGGGCCGGTTCTCGTGCTAGTCACGTGTCCGCAAACATGACAGCCTACGGAACCCGGCTTCCGAGCTAGTGTCGCCTTCCCTACACTTGGAGGCCGAAACAGCCAGAGCGTGGCGGGACTCGTGCGCCTCAGCAACCTAAGCTTGCTTCATTAATGATGATTCAACCCACCATCTCCCATCGATGTTCCCACCGAACCGCTTGCTTTTCCCACTAAAGATCATCATTATCACCCCCTTGATGCCAACGGACAAAAACAAGGCGCCCCTTTACCCAACCGACATTTTCCCTCCCCATGAGAGTGCAACGCACGTTTCCGAAAAGGGAAAGCTCCGGTCAAAGATCGGTCCGGATCTCCACCTTCCATCCTTCGTACTTCGAAATTAGCGCACGACGCCCACACCGCCGAAGAGTCAGGCCAACCTCCACAATGCAGCCATTGAGAGGCTCTCTATCGCTCTAGTTACCCATCCGGAGGAGAAAGACAATGATACGTATGATGGTTCTCAGGATGGAGATGATAGTGACATGTCGCAAGAAGATGAAATTGATGATATGATGACTCTAGACCAATTCCAGGAGGGAGCTCGACGGGAAGCACTAGTTCGTAAGGGTCCGCTTCACATCATGCGCCTACCTCTCATAAGAAGGGCGCAGAGTTGAGCCGGAACCAGCGCAACGATCGATGTTTAACCGTTTACCCCCTCACGTTACGTTGTTATTACCTCCACTCAGAAGTCCCCTTCTAACCCCTTTAAGTTATATTTTTTCCATGATTCAAGCTAATATTATTTGTTGGAATTGCAGAGGCATCTCATCGCCGGATACCTCCCTTTGTGCACTTCATTTTATTAAGACCCGTAACCCCGTTATTCTCGTGTCCGGTTGAATCTAGAGCTAATGGAGACCGAGTTGACCGCTTCGCGCTAAGCTCCCTCGCAACTAGAATTGGGCTACGATATTATCGTAAGGCTTCTCCGGTGGTATCATCGTTCTTTGGCATGATCGAATTGGCCAAGTTACTCCTATCGCTACATCTCGTAGAGCTCGCCATATTTTAATCACTTCGATTGTTTGATTAATTGTGTGATTTCGATAGTTTATAACTCTTCTCGCCTTTCCTCTCAACGAGCTTTATGGTTTGAGCTTTCGAAAATTTCGGATTTAAATCTCCCTTGGCTTATTGCGGGTGACTTTAACTCTATCGTTACTCGGGATAAATGTAGGGAAGGTTCTTTTCGGTATTACTCTCGTAAAGCGATCTTTCTTCGTAATTTTATAATTGAGAATAACATGTCCGATTTACACTTTTCTCGGCCCTTGTTTCACTTGGTGTGACAACCAAGCCGGAGAAGCTAGGAGTTGGGCTCGGCTGGACCGTTTTCTTACTAATTTTCACTAGAATAGCATTTTTAAATATTATACTCTTAAGCATCTTCCTAGAATTTTCTCCGATCATGCTCCTCTCCTTCTTCATATCCGCTCTTGGTCCCCTTCGAAACATACTCTTTTCCGTTTTGAAAATTTTTGGCTCGATTACTTGGAGTGTCATGTCGTTGTTCGTAAAGCTTGGGATTTTACACCGCATGGTAATCCCATGAATCTGCTCTCCCACTTGTTTTCTCGTACTTGATTTCAGCTTGGCAAATGGTGTGCTTCTGGTCTTAACCCTATCGATTCTAATCTTAATTCTATTGAGCGGGATATTGCTTCTCTCGAGATTTCCGATTATAGCTCTAGCGATCATTCATCTTCGTTCACCGATTTATATGCGACATTTACGGCCCTTCGACGCGAATTCCATTAAGTAGGCTCAACGTGCCCATCTTCAAGCGGATTTCTAAGGGTGATCGTAACACAAGTTTTTTTTCACAATTATGCTCGTATTAGAAATCACACGAATTCTATTTCTCATATCTCGGACCTAAATGGCAACACTTTTTGTGATCCTAATGACATTTCAAAAGCTTTTGCCGATCACTTTTCAAATATGTGGACAAATCGCTCTAATAATGATTTTGATTTCATTTTAAATGCTCTTCCTAATAACTTCCCTACTCTTAATGATTCCGAATGTTTGCTTCGACTCGAGAGGTTACTAGAGAGGAAGTGTATCTCACGGTTCTGGATCTTCCCTCCCGGGAAAAGTCCAGGCCGACGGTTTTAATGCAGAGTTTTTTTAATTTTTTTGGCCTCGTTATTGGTGATATGGTTTTCTTAGCAATTCAGCTTTTTCTTTAAAAACTCGTTCTTCCTAAGGATTGGGGTAAAACTTTTATTGTGCTTATTCCCAAAATTAAAAATCCCAAGATGGTTTCCGATTTCCATCCTATTTCTTTATGTAACGTATGTTTTAAAATTATTTCCAAAATCCTTGCTAATCGCCCTCAAATCGATCCTTCCTCGCCTCATTAGTATTGAGCAAGTTGGTTTTGTGCCGGGCCGTTGTTCTTTTGACAATATTATTACTATCCAAAAAGTTGTTCACGCTTAGAGAATGATGCTTCAGACTCCCCTAGGATGCTTATTAAGATAGACATAGAGAAAGCTTATGACTCTATAAGCCGGGATGCAATTCTTGCAACCATACCAAAATGAATTTCCCTACTCAAGGGATTTCTTGGATTAAAACCCGCCTTTCCTCTAGTTCCTTTGCAATCCTTCTTAATGGCACTCCTTCTCCTTGGTTTACTTCCTCTCGTGGAGTAAGACAAGGGGACCCAATCTCTTCTTATCTTTTTATTATGGTTTCTCAAGTTCTTACTTTCATGCTTAATTTTGTGATGAGGCAGATATGATTCCAGGTTTCGATAATCGGCTCCCCTCAAAACTTTAACCATTTAATGTATGCAAGATGATCTTATCCTAAGCACTCATGCTTCTCGCAGATTGCTAGAAACGTAAAACTTTGTCTTAACATATATGCTAGCCTAACCGGTCAAAACCCCAATAACTCTAAATTGGCGGTTTACTTCCTTGCTTGGTTTAGCAAGTATGTTGCGCATCGTATCTCTTCTATCCTTAATTTCACAACCCGCCTCTTTTCCTTTCACTTATCTAGGAATTCCGATTTCTCCAAAGAAGCCGGCCAACTCTACCTTTAATTCCATGATAGATAAGATCAATTGTCTTTGCTCGCCCGGGAGGAAATCTAAGCTCTCCCCCGCCGCTAAAACCGTTTTTAATTAATTCTCGCTATTCTTACTCACCCGCTCTATTATCTTTCCATATATCCCATTCCGCATTCTGTTTTAACCGAGATTTCCAAAATTGTTAAGGCTTTCTTTTGGTATAAGGGAGGCAATGGAAAGGGTATCCCAGCTTGTTGCTTGGGATAATGTCACTATCCCTAAGTCCGAGGGAGGCCCGAGCATTAAGAACCTTTTTGCCACAAAACATTCTCTTATGGCTAAGAGTGTCTTCCAAAGATATCAACCATAATGCCGCTATCCGGGTAAACATTCTCCATCTAAAGTATGGTAGCTTTAATTTTTGGAGGGACATAATCCCTCTTTACTCCTCTATTTTTTTCCGTGGTCTTTGTACTTCCCGGGTTTTAAACTCAAACACCGCTTTCGTTTTCATTATCTCAACATTAGTACCTCTTCTTTTCGTTTGATGCTTGGTGCTCGAGATCCCACCGGCGTTCGGCCCACTTATGTGAGCACTTCCTTGGACTTAGATGCTATTCAGCTCTCTAATTTTTGTTTTGATGGTAACCGGAACTTTCATTGTCTCGCACAACCATTTTGGAAGTAATTTTGAGCTCTTTGCCTCCAAAATGAGTAGCCTTAACAATGATATTCCCAACGAATGGATCCGGTATCCCAAACCCGTTACCAATAAAATTTCCTCTACCATTTATCTCGCATCTTAATCACAATAGATTCAAGTGATGACAATTGTCTTGGTTGGAACAAGTTGTGGTCCATGTCCTTTGCTCCCCGCGTTAAGCATTTCATATGGTTCATGTTACATGGCCAACTTCCTACAAATGATTTCCTTCACTATTGCAATTTGGGTCCCCGAAACAATTGTGTTCTTTGTGAACTTGAGAATGAATCTCGCTAATCATCTCCTCTTATTGTGCCCTAAAGCACAACAGGTTTGGTTTATCATTGGAGCTAAATTAAAGAGGCCGTTGCTCTTTCGTAACGGTGTCACCTCCGGGGATTGGTTGTTAAATTATTCTTTTAATACATTTGAGAAAGCCGTGATCACGTATACATTATGGTGCATTTGGAAGGTCCACCGTGACGTTATTTTCAGGAGTGTTGTGCCAAGCGTGGGAGTTTCATTGCACATAGAGCGTTCGCATGTGCGCCGGACTACTTACAGGCATCTCAGAGCAATGTGGCAAACGGCTTCTTTTAAACAACTTCCCAAATGGCGCCACATTCCTTTTTGTATCTAAAGTGTGGAGGCCGAAACGGAGGTAAATGGGTTGGGGTTCTTCATCACAAATTCTAATTATGTTATTTCTCTTGAAGGGTGTTCCCACATTCAAAGTTGAAATCGATCTCATTGCCGAAGCTAGGGCCGTCTACACGCTTACGCATTGTCGTTTATAACTCCACTCGATTTGATACATCTTCATCGATAATGCGGATTTTCATCGATGCTCACTTCACCCGAACATGGCCGGAATTGGCGGCTCTATCCGTGGCTCTCATCTTTGAAGGAAATTCTCCACGATAGCGGCGATCCTCCTCTTCACGTCATTCCCGAAAATGGAACTTACCAAAGATCCAAACTTGCTCTCCATAGTTTAAACCTTCATAATGTTAGCCTTTTCCATGTGGGGAGAGACTTACTCAGGTGGATTATGAAGTGCTTTAATCAATATGGATTCTCCTTTATGTAATTTAGTTATGTTCTCTTTTGTAGAGCTTGTTTGTTGTTTGCTTAGAGTTTTCAGTTTTTAATAAAATTAGCCCCCTGGGTTCTTTTCTTCAAAAAATATACTTGATGATATGTTTGACGACTATCAAATGTGGTTTGCTTTGGTGTTGCTTGATATCTTGCACATACTCCAACATTGAAACAAATATTTGGCCTGCTAGTTGTGAGATAGAGCAACCAACCAATTATGCTCCTATTAAGTCTTGGGTCTACATCAGTCCCATCCTCATCTTTTGTCAATTTTTCATTAACGTCCTTCTATGATGCAAAGCCAAACACAATATCACTAACATATATTTGTGTAACTACGAGGTCTTACTTTGTCTTTTTAATAAACAATATGTTGTCTACTCCCCCTTTTTGGTATCTTTTTTTCAAACAGAAACTTTGTAAATCTTTCATACAAAGTTACGAGAGCTTACTTTCATTAACACTCATAGGTGTCCTTACATGTCTTGCGCCAATTCAAATCTTTTAATGAAACTCCATGCATATTTGCTTTGTGAGATGAAAATTCCATCTTTGCATTGTTTAATTTGAAGTAGCTTAGTTCTTCCACCATACTCATTTCAAACTCTTGTCGCATAAGTAACACAAAATCATCAACTTCCTTCTATGATGCAAAGCCAAACACAATATCACTAACATATATTTGTGTAACTACGAGGTCTTACTTTGTCTTTTTAATGAATAATATGTTGTCTGCTCCCCCTTTTTGGTATCGTTTTTCAAATAGAAACTTTGTAAATCTTTCATACGAAGTTAGGCGAGCTTACTTTAATCCATAGAGAGCCTTTTTCAACTTGAACACATGATCTGAATGCTGATGATCTTCAATCATTTTGGTTATTCCACATATATTTCTTCATTTAGAATTCCATTGAGAAATGCACTTTTGATATCCATCTGGTATAGCTTGAAGCTATGCACCATAGAATAAGTAATAATAGTCTAATGAATTCCAGACAAGCAATTGGTGCAAATGTTTTATCAAAATCAATTCCTTCAACTTAAGTGTAGCTTTTTGCATCTGGTATTGCATTATTTTTTGTAATGTTGCCTTTGTCATCAGTTTTTTTTCTTGAAGATCCACTTGGTCCCAGTTACATTCACATCCTTTAATTTGTCTTGGAACCAAGGTCAATACATCATTTCATGCAAAACTAATTCAGCTCTTCTTGAATGGCAGCAGTCCAATATTGATTATCCAAGGCTTCCTTCACATTCTTCAGCTTAATTAGAGAAGTATGTCATATATATTAGGCTAACTTCTGGTAAAATATCCTTCAAGTGTTTCTAGTGCCAATCACATCATCTATTAGATAATTCTACCAAATGATATATTCTTCCTTATTCTTGAAGATGGCTCATGAATTAATATAGCCTTCGTGGATCGCCTTCATCTACTTCAGAAGCTGTATCTCTTGTTGTATCTTGTGTTACAACTTGATTTGCAATTTGCCATCTAAATATGTCTTGAATAATTTCAAGTGTTGCACGTAGTTGTCTTATAATTAACATGCTGCTCTTCTTGAGTATCCTCAACAGTTGATCCACCTTTGTGTGTCATGATTACTTGGATTTCTTATAGGACTCTGTGTGTCAACATTGGCTGGGTAATCACAGAAATCATCAATAACGACATTAATCTTCTCCATTATCGATCTTCTTGGTTCTTGAATTTAACACCTAAAGGCATGATTAATTGCTTGTCGAATATCGCATGAAGTCATGAATAATGACATTAATCTTCTCCATTATCTACTTGGTTTTTGATTTTAACACCTAAACGGCATGATTACTTGTAGAATATCCCATGAATACTCCTTTGCTTATCCTTCCAATTTTCCTTAACTGATCTCAGTTGTTCATGATATAGCATTTGCTTCCAAAGATACTAAAATAGCTGAGATTTGGCTTTCTTCCTTTTCAATTTTATAGGGTATCATTCTGGTGGAAGGACAAAGAAATACTCTACTGATGATATAAAAACAGTGTTTACTACTTGTACTCGAAATAGTGTGAAAAATTACTTTTCACATCCCTATTTTATAACAAGTTCCAACCAAGCATTAATGAGTTCTAGACAATGGTAGATGTTCCATAAAGAGAAATGTATTGCTGATCATCATATCTTGTCATCTATAATAATTTCCCATCTTTGCACTGAATACTAAATCTATAGACTAGATTAACTAAAAATCATCAATTTTCAAAGATGATAAGCCTATACATCTAAAATGACAAATAACATGCACAACTCGAATTAAATATACATTACATGCACACAGAACATCATGATTATGTAATATGCTATATTACATACAGACACCACACCATCTAAACATTGGAAAGATTGCTACCACAGGCCAGAATGACAACTTTCCCACAAAGTTACATCACTGTGCGGACCGCAGAGCAACATAGACGTCTACACACCACCTCCACTGGCTACATTCCTTAGGCATCAAAGCAACTAATCCAAGGGCAGTGCATGACAATTCAGCCCCGTAAGATGGTAGTACCATCAGCCCAGGTACCCTCCCACACTTTAAAAATAATTAAAATAAAAAATTTATTAAGAAAATGAAATATTTCTTTTTTAGGAGTTGTAGTGGTGAATGGTGATGTCTTATATAGTTATTTTAATAATTGTTTCTCTTAAACCATATAATCAAATAAAAATTATTGTTACAAAAATGAAGTATAGAAAAGTATAAGTTAATTAATTTCCATAAGTTCGTAATTATAATGTATAGAAAAAATTATTATGACATTGTTTTTTTTTAATTTGTTTTATAATGTTAAATTTTTTAATTTAATTGTAATTCTTAATATAAATCTCAAATCAATTTTTATAAAGTTATTATAATTAAGTCATGCTCTACTAAACCTAACTAAAAATTAAATAATATTCAAAATAATATATTAACAAAAAATTGGAAATATTATTTTCAAATTAATTACCCATGAAAATGTATCTTGCAAACTGTGAGTAAATGTTAAATATCACAATCTCACCTCATAGTTCATATTACCCAAAAGTTACTCATAGTCTATTTACTTACAAACATTTCAATAGATAATCCATGGATAAAATTTAGCCAAAAAAAAGTTCAAATATTTTTTTAACCATGCATTACCCACAGATACATTATCATGGATAAGTAATTTGTGGGTGATGTTGAAAAAGAAATTCACTTTTAAGTTATCTAGAGATTACCGACAATTGTAGAATGCATCCACAGCACAACTTCTCGAGTAATCCGTGGGTAAATATATCATTCCCATTGAAATGATCTCCCACACAAATTTTCCGTGGGTATATTGTGAGTAATTTCTAAATGAGAATTACTTGTGTTATTTACTCAAATATTACCTAGGGATGTATAGTATTTGGGTACGTAATTATGTGAGTAAATCCATATCTATTCCCTAGGTAAATTTGATATATTTTATGTTATTGAGTTTTGATATTCTATGGCTACTCCTTATTTAAGTAGATGGCCACTAAAAATGTCCCTGGGTAAATTTCTGTGAAGAAACGGTAATTTTCTTATAGTGACTCCTTTGGGATTAGGGTTACTTCAGCCATCTAACCCACACCGCCCATCATCACTCATCAATTGAGCTTTTCCTTTCAGTTTTCCTCTCATTGCTCAGACATTTTGAAAGAAATTCTTCAATGGTCACAAGATGTTGGGTTTTTTTTTTTGAGTCAACTTCAAAATATTAAGTATAATATGCAGTTTTTTGTCCATTTGTCATTATTTGGGGCTTCATAGCCAACTTTAAATCTGAGGATTAGGGTTTTACGCCAATCTACTTATGATATATATATATATATATATATATTTCTCTGTTTAGTCAAAATAGATTTACTCAATCTATTAAGCTTTCATGTTCTATTTTTTTCATGCAATCATTTCATGTGCATTTTCTTATTAATATCCTTATACTAGTGTTGCATATTTGCTTTCCACATTTCCATTATTTTTTTCTTGGCATATTTATTTTCCTATCAGAAATGCAGAGCTTCCTTTTATCAGCATTGTTTTAATTTGATATTTAACCAGACTTTTGATAAGGTATAAGAATCCAATGTTTCACTTAATATTTATTATTTGCAAAGTGGATGATAATTTGTGTATACTATATTTGCAACGATTCCTATTTTGAGGATTTTGTTAGTTGTTTCTGCAAAACTATTGCTACATATAAACTTTGAAAGGACATTTTTGTCCAATTTTATGATTTGATTAGTTAGTAATTGATCAATCACAATATTCTAATGTTATCTATCTTGTTTCAAGGCTATATAGATATAGTTTATATCATTCAACCATCAATTAATAATTAATCAAAACTTGAATAGGTTGGTAATTTGATTGCATATTGTAAAGTTGATTAATTGATTGAATGACAATTGGCTAATAAATTGATTACTCATTGTGAAGTCATTGATTATTCTCATGTGATGGAAATATTTGATTGCTCAATAATTGTGAGTAATATTCTAGCAAAATTTTCAGGTATCAAACAACACAATGAACAATCAATAATATTTCAGTTTTCTATAATTCTTAATTTTTCAAGTATGGAACAGCTAGAATAGGCATCATATTAAGAAAACCTATAGCTACTAGCATGTTAACATCTTCATTATAAAATTTTTTTATGGTTTGTGGAATGTCATTAGTGTAAAGAATAAGATTGTTCAATAAGTCAAGTCTTATTGATAAAGAGTGGTTACATATATAGAGAAAAGAGATGTGTATATACACATATAATACAAGTATAAAAGTAGGAAGTATGTATGTACATATATACATATAACTCTAACACACCCCCTCAAACTCACGGTGAATCATAAACCGAGAGTTTGCCAACGAGAAATTGGAAACGAGAAATAGTATGGGCATTGGTGAAAAAATCAGCAAGCTGGTGGGCGGAGGCAATATATGGAAGGCGAATACTGCCGGTTAGGTAGTGATGACGAACAAAGTGAAGAGCAACCTTAAGATGATTCGTGCGCTCATGAAACCCTGGATTAGCGGCAATTTTGATGGCACTTTAGTTGTCACAAGAGAGAGGAGTGGGAGTAGATACGGAGACACCAAAGTCTATCAAAATCAGTCACACCAAAGAACCTCCTTGGTAGTAGAAGACATAGCACTATACTTAGCCTCGGCAAAGAGAAAGGGCAATCGTAGATTGTTTCTTGCTTTTCCAAGAGATAAGGGAATCACCAAGGAAAATACAGAAAACCAAGGGTAGATCGCCGATCGGTAGAATCACCAACCCAATCAAGATCACAAGAGGGCACGCAGCCTCCAAGGAGGACGTGGCCGAGAAAAACAAAGATCGAGTGAGGGTGCCACAAAGATAACGAAGAACGCGTAGAAGTGCAAAGATAATGAGTAGAGCGAGGAGTACTCACAAACCGACTAAGAACACGAACAACATAAGCAATATCGGGTCGAGTGATGGTCAAATAAAAAAGAGCTCCAACAAGTGCTCGATAATGAGTAGGATCGTGTAAAAGCTCACAATCGAGAGGAGAGACGATGATGTAGCTCAATAGGAGTAGAGGCAAAGGCGAAGATCGGTAAGACCGGATCGTCGAAAAATGTCGAAATGTATTTCGTTGAGATACCAAATAACCACGACGAGAATAAGCAATCTCAAGACCCAAAAGGTAACGGAGAGGACCAAGATCTTTCATTTGAAACTCAGTGTGTAGCTGATGTTTCAAAGAAAGAATAGTATCAGCATCATCACTAGAAATAACCATATCGTCGACATAAAGAAGAAGTATAGTAAGACCACGAGGAGTCTGACGAGTGAACAGAGCATAATCATAAGAGCTCTCGATGAATCCTAGAGCAAGAATCACACTGCGAAAGCGCTCAAACCAGGCAAGAGGAGTCTGTTTGAGTCCATAAATAGCCCGATGAAGACGACATACATACTGAGAGGGATGAGAAAAACCAGGAGGAGGAATCATATAAACCTCCTCAGAAATATTCCCATGTAAGAATGCATTGGTCACATTTAACTGATAGAGTGGCCAGTGACGTGCTACAGCAATAGCAATATGAAGACGAATGGTAGTCAACTTGACTACAGGAGCAAAGGTCTCCTCATAAACAATGCCGTACTCTTGAGTAAATCCACGAGCAACAAGTCGTGCCTTATAGCGCTCAATAGTGCCATCAGAGCGGATCTTGATCCCATAAACCCACCGACAACTGACAGGAGTAACACATGAAGGAAGAGGAACGAGATCCCAGGTATACATTCGCTTAAGAGCCCCGAGTTCTTCTGTCATAGCCTGCTGCCAATGGGGATGCTGGCGGCCTCACGATATGACTGTGGCTCATGATGAGTGTGAACAGTAGCAAAAAATGTCTGAAAAGAATGAGAGTAGGTAGAAGAGAGAGAAAGAGCATACCGAGCTGGAGGGTGACGAACACGGTCTGGATAACGACGATGGACAGCAGGAGCATCTTCAGGCAAGGTGGGACTCAAGGAGGAGGCGGGAGAATCACAGGAAGTATCAAAGAATGCTGCGGGTTGGGTAGAAGAAGGAACTGTTTGTGGAGTTAGAGATCAGGCAGGAATATCAGAGGGAACTGTGTGTGGAGTCGTTGAGGCGGGAGGGATAGAAGAACCGGGTAAAATAATAGAAGGAAGAGAAGGAGAATCGGAAGACTTAAGAAATGAAGGATCCGGAGAAGGAGAAGAAAAGAATGGTGTGTCTTCAAGAAAGGTAACATGACGAGAAATGCGAAGACATCGAGAGTGAGGATCATAGCAGCGATATCCGTTGTGTTCACAACTGTAGCCAAGAAAAATGCACATCGCAGAGCGTGGAGAGAGTTTAGTTCGCTCAATGGGGGACAAAAGCACGAAGCAAACACAACCAAAAGTGCGAAGATGTCCATAAGAAGGAGAACAGGAGAAGAGACGCTCATAAGGAGTAACACCAGAAATAGTAGAGGAATGTGTTCTATTAATGAGATAGATGGATGTGAGAACAGCCTTAGCCCAAAAATGTTGTGGAACAGAAGAGGCAAAAAGAAAGGCACGAGTAGTCTCAAGTATATGGTGATGTTTGCGCCAAGCAACACCATTCTAAGCAGGTGTAAGGACAGACGCCGGGAAAGTGTGCCGTGAGAAGAAAGCAAAGCGCGAAAAGCGGCTGAAAGATACTCTTTAGCACCGTCGCGTGAAGAACTTTAATTGCTTACCGAACCGAGTATGCACCATTTGTGTAAATTGAGAGTAGATGGTGAATACTTCAGATCTAGAACGCATAAGGTATAGCCAGTGTAGCGAGAAAAATCATCAATGAATCTTATGTAGTAAGAGAAGCCTTAAAGAGAAAAAGAAAGAGTAAGTCCCCATACATCAAAATGAACTAAATCAAAAGCGTAAAAATGTATAAAGAGCCACTAGAGGAAAAAAGGAAGAGCCGAATGTTTAGCAAGTTTACAACCCTTATAAGATGATAACGAGCCTAAAGAGACAGAACTAAGACGGCCTAAACTAGTTAGGAGTTTCATGCGATCCTTAGATATATGACCTAATCGAGAATGCCAACGATCTAAAGAACAAACATCAGTAATAATAGCAGGAGCACAAGTAGAAGAAGAGGAAGATACAGGAAGATGAAGGGATTCTAGGTGATAAAGCCCGCCAACTCTACGTCCGGTCCCAATCCTCCGGCTCGTAAGATGGTCCCGCACGTAACAATCGTAGGAAGAGAGGGTAATAGTCAAACCATGATCAGCAAGTCGACCGACGTAAATAAGGTTTAACGCTAAACCAGAACATGGTGAACCGTGGGAATAGTGAAAGAAGAAGACCCAAGGCGACCGAATCAAGCGTGGCAGGAAGAAGACTCCCATCAACAAGACGAACATTAGAAAATGGGTTAGTGCTAGAAAGGTTAACTAGGGTAGTAGCATCCGCAACATATGATGGGTGGCACCGGAATCTAAAATCCATGAGGAGGAAGACATACCAGAAGCAGCAGACATGATAGAGGAAGAGCTGAACTGCACAGCACGCTGCATAGCATGAATCTGCTCTGTAAGCTGAGCAACCTGAGAAGCAAGAACCCCAGAGGAATCAGGAGTCACGACCTTAACAGTAGCAGCATGAGGTGAAGAAGAAACTCCAGAGGATCTCTGAGGAGGACGAAGGTGTGAATGCTGTGGTGGTCGGTGCTGATGCTTCGGACAATTAGTTTTCACATGTCCCTGCCGTTTGCAATAACGACAGAAAGAAGAGAATCCAGGGGAGGAAGAGGAATGAGCACTAGTAGTAGATATCCGAGAAGAGCGTGAAGATGTGACAGCCATGACTGTATCAGTAGAACCCGGATGAGAAGATGAAAGAGCATGGAGACTCGTCAGGAACTCACATAGTCTCGAAAAGAACGCTCCTTTTGCTGAACATAAGTGAGATCCTGTAAAAAAGCATATTGGCGAGCAGAACTGGACTGCTCAAACATATGACGTAAGTGATCCCATATAGCAAAGGCAGTCGGAAGATGCCTAATCTCCATACGAATGTCAACCTCAAAGGACCGACAGATGAGAGTCATGGCACGATGGTCAATAGTGAACCATGAAGTAGAAGAACTATCATTCTCTTTAGGGAAGGAGGAACTGCCGTCTACATGATCAACTAACTCTAATCCAAGTAAAATGATACGCACAGTCGTGTACCATTCCTTGTAATTCGAGCCTGTTTGTATACAATATATATATATATATATAAGATCTAAAATCTCAAGATCAGCCGAGAGCATTGATCTCGAGGCGATCTAAATATTCCAATCTCAAGATTCGCCGAGAGCGCAAATCTCGAGGTGACCTAAATACACAAATTTCAAGATCAGTTGAGAGCACGGATCTCGATGAGATCTAAAACATTCAAATCTCATGATCAGCCAAGAGCACAAATCTCGAGGCAATCTAAAATATTCAAATATCAAGATCACCCGAGAACACGGATCTCGAAACGATCTAAAATATAAAAAAGATTCAGGTTAACAGAGAGCACAGATCTCGAGGTGATCTAAAATCTTCAAATCTCAAGATCAGCCAAAAGCACAGATCTCGAGGCGATCTAAAATATTCAAATTTCAAGATCAACTGAAAGTACGGATCTCGAGGTGATCTAAAATCTCAAGATCAGCCTAGAGCACAAATCTCGAGGCGATCCAGGATATCCAAATACAAATCACGAAGCAAAAACAAATTAATTTAAATAAAAATAAAGAAAATCAAAAAAAAAAAACATGATAAGATAAAATGAAATAAAATAAAATTTAAAAAAAATCCAAAATTAAAAATAAAAAAAAATCAAATCAGATAAAAAATATAATAAAAAATTAAAAAAAGTAAAAAAATAAAATGATAATAAAATAATAATATTTTAAAATATATATAATATAAAATAATAATAATAAAAAAGATATTATTATTATAATATTAATATTTACTATTATTATAAAATAAAGAATTAAAAAATATATATATATATAAATGGGACGTGGAACCATGTCATGGGAAAGTGGGACAATTTGAAATGCATGACATAATTTTAAAAAAAATAAAAATAAAAAAAAAATAATAACAAGGTGGGAGTTGTGGAGACGTGGCAACATGCATGCCATGTATGGCATGCATGTCGTTTCCACGACCTGGGAACGGTTGGGCTGGGAGTTTTTTTTTAAAAAGAGGAAGAGAGGGAAGCACCGGAGGGGAGAGGTAATCACAAGAAAGAAAAAAAAAAGAAAGGAAGAAGGAGATCAGCAAAAAAAAAAACAAGGAAAAACATAAAAGAAGAAAAGAAGAAGAAGCAAATAGCAAGGAAAAGGTTCATATTCTCTCCACTATACATATTGAGATATATATTACATATATAATAAAAAAAAAAAGTCTTGTTGTTGCCGCCGCCACTCGCTGTAGCTGCCGTCACCGCCATTGCTGTCACCACTATTGCCACTCATCATCGTCACTACGAGGTTGGCGAGGGTGGAATATCCCTCGCCCGTCTCCGATAAAAAAAAAAGAAAAAGTCATGTTGTCACTATTCATCATTGTACATCGCCGCTTGTTCATCGTTAATGCCGACGGCAGCGAGGGTGGAATATCCCTCCTCCGTCGGCAGTTCGGAGGTTTCTTTCGATCCGGGGCCATGAACATCTTTCGCCTCCCCGGCGAAACTATCAACCTAAGCAACGTCCTCATTGTCCTCCTCAAAATCTAGGCCACAAAATCCTGTTCCGGGATTTCGTCGAAGACGCAGGAGCTTTACGTGATGATGTTTGTGGCAAGCTATTTGGATTTATTCACGGATTTCATCTTGTTGTACAATAATGTGATGAAGGTGGTGTTCATAACCAGCCTTGTTGGCTCGGAGGAGCTACAATAAAGATCACGATACATTCCAAAGCATTACCGCAGCAAGGCCAATCCTCGCATTACTCTTTCGAAAGTCCCAACCCATGCATCTCTGCGTGACAGGAAATCAGATGTGAGATTGTACATCTTTATGGTTGTAGCTATTGATGAATGTTCAAACTCTGAGCTCTCTTATGGCCTTGTTGGTATTCCCACCACCGCAGAGTGCATAAGTGTCATAAAGTCTCAGAAGAAGTTTCATCCACCGGCGCCGTATCGAAGCCGTGGAAAACCCGAAAATATTTCGTGATATGCAGAGCTTGTTAATGCTCCTCAAGAAGTCTTCGTAGAGAACCGAGGAGATCACCTCTCTCAAAATGTTGAAACAGAAGGCCGCTTGGAGTTTATCAACACCAATCCAATAGAAGGATATATATATATATATATATATATATATATATATATATATATATATAATACCTCAAAAGCCAGAAAGTTCTAGATCGAAACCAAAAATCATAAATGGGAACACAAAGGGTTGTAGCAGAGAAGTCAAAATTTTAAACATAATTCAGTGATGCAATCAAGGAGTTGAGCAGGAAGCCGGAACAAAAGAAGGATGAATGCTTTTCTCAATTCAAGGAAAATGAGATGCTAATGGGCAAGTTGAAACATCTTGCTATAGTTTGAGCAAAAAGTTAAAAAAAAAAAATGCCGGAAGTCCAACTTGCAGATCTAAAGCTTCAACAACATCAAGACAGAGCATCCCATGAGCAAACTCCGAATAAGTTTAAGTTTCACAACCGTTAGCCACTTACATAGTTAAAAAAAATATATATATATATATATATATATATATATATATATATATATATATAATAATGATAATAATAATAATAATAATAGTAATAATAATAAATAAATAAAATCTCAATGCAAACCTACTGTACCGCTGTCCCCGTCCTACTTTGACGAAAAGAACCATCATATCATGGAGCTCTACCACAATTACATCAAGCTCGACAAAGGGGAATAAAATTAACCGAAAAAATACATGGGAGTTTGGCCTGATAAGATTACCAACATTGAATCCGATGATGAAAGTGAGACTTATTTCCAAAAGACTATTTGCATGCTCGAAGTTGGTGATCTACTTAATGGGGGTTGATGCGGTGGATGCGGAGGCTTATAAGAATCTGAAAGATTAATGGATCATAAAATCGTAGCAGACGCAAGAAGTAGGTCTCTCACTGACATACACATCTGTGACGAATGGTCACACCGCATGTAAAGAAAAAATGTTTGCCTCGAAATAAGGAGGTTTTACATAGTCAAAGAGTTCTAAATACATAACATAGTTCTAGTTGAATTGAATTGAATGTTATGTGCCGACCAAGATATAACAAAGGATCTATTTTGTTGTGCTAATGGATCGTGATGCACCGGAATCGCTACCGACCATGGAATCACAAAGAGAGGTTTTGATATTTTTCGCCCCCAAGGCCCTTTGTTTTATTTGATCTCCAGCAGTTGTTGGTTTTGCCCTCTTTCCTGTAATTGAGAAAGTCTTCCTACTAGTATGTTAGATCGAGGACAGGAATGCATCAAGTGTCTAATGTTGGTTTCCACCTGGTTCCGTATCCATTTATGATTATTTGATGTATTTGTCAAAAATCCGTTCTTAGTGACCATGGAATTTGAAACCAAAAGCTCTGGATAAGGGTCACAATGAAGCCAGTCGATATCTTATGGGTACGCTAAAAAGCCATCATTATTATGTGTCAGAGAAAGAAGGTTTTAAAAATTCAAGCTCTAAATCTGATAAAAATTACTGACATGACATTACTCGTAACCACAGTTGACGGTGTATAGAGGCACAATATTAGATTCTAGCATCTCTCACATGATACACTCAGATGCCCTATGAAGTTCAACTGGACCCTGGTAATAGCAAGCCAAAGTGGCAATATGTGGAATGATAAAAATACCCATTTTAAAGCGATAATGAGTTAAATATTTCAAGACGGCAACAAGGCATGCAACGCGGTGACGAGGCGCAGGCAACAATCTATATATATATATATTGTGATGTAATAAATATATATCTAGAAATATATATATGTGTAAAAAAAAAAACAAATTTGTAGTATGTATATGAAATAAATCATGAAATTTATAGTTTGTAATACTTTGCCTTTACTTGTACTCGAAGCACTCTTAATCGGAGGTTCCCAAGATTTTAATTTAGGGTAATTAATAATAGTGGCTTGCCTCTATTAGGAATGGGAGAGTCCACAAAATAAAATAAAATAAAATAAAATATATTTGTGATTCGATATATCGCCTGGTATCTCTTCACCGACACGATGCCATGACGCATATTTTCGATCCCACAAATTCTGGCACGACCGGTGGGGACTCTTTAATTCCTCCACCCATCTTTGAGGCAAAAGTACAAGTAAAGGCAATTGTTTCTTATAAGTCATGTACAAGAAAAGTAATATTATTGATACTTTTATTGCAGGTAAAATGGCATTAAAAAGTTCAACTGCACCCGGAAGCGCGAAGATGACTATTTTCTCGGGGGAAGGAACCGAAGTGCAATTACCAAATTGCATTCTCGAACACCCGGAGCTCGCCGGGGCCGAGATAAGATTCGGCACAATCTCTGAATCGGTACAATTTGTGAAAAGAACTTCATCTACTGATGAAGACCTGACCGTCCCACGTCTTCCATCCAGGGGCCGTCACCCAAATGTCATTGTTCCCGCATCAGTCAAGGCTATTCATGATGAAAAACCAAGAACCATTGTCTTTCAGAGGCTATCACTTCCTAAAGAGATAGCTTCTGCAAATGAAGAAAATGATGAACCTACTTTTACTGTGACCGTCAAAGGGAGAGAAAGTGGAATTTTTCAATCTGAAACAGTTAAGCCTAGGAAAAGTGTGTTTTTAAGGTTGACACCCAAGAAGGTGAAAATTCCAAATCACAAATTAAATTTTGTGTCATTTCAAAACCAGAAGGGTGATCGAATGGGTTCTTTCAAAAACTCATTTGGACCACTTAATATGGTTAAGAAGAACGCAACCACTGCAGAGTTGTGTTACCAGCCATCTGACAAGAAAGGAGGTCGACCCCCAAAATCTCATAAAACTTCATTCGGTAAAAATCTTTACAAGATATATGCAGCATCGAAAAAATTACAATCAAACAAAATGAAGCCAAGAGAATTCTATCAAAAGAAGAAGCAGTTAGTGCTAAATGCACGTAAAACCGTTTTTGATCGAATTACTTTGCCTGATGGTCAAGTTTCACAAGGTCAAGCTTCAATTCACCACTCGAAGTTTGATCGAAAGAAAAGAATCGAAGACGAATATATGTCCGATGGAGATGTCGAAATACATTCTGTCCGTATGATTACTGAAGCTCGAGGAGATCCGACAGCTGAACAAGAACAACCAGGGCCAGTCACGAGATCTCGTAGACGGGCAACTGATTCTCAAAGCATAGTTGGAGAAGAAGGTTCAAGCCAAGTTCCACATGCTATACCAAAAGATTTAAAGGGGGCAAATTCCCCAAATGAAAGTGAAGAAGATGAACCGGTTTTCGTTATGGATCAGAACAATGTTATGAAGAAAATTCAACAAATGGAAAATCATGAAACAAAATACAAGAAAATGAATGAAAACATGATGATGTTAATGAATACAGTACTCCAAATGCAAAAGCAGATGGCAGCCTTGATGGCAAATCACCCTGAACAGGTACAAAGGCCAGATAATCTAATCTCTCAACCAAAAGAGACTGTTCAGGCAGTAGGGCAAGGGGAAACAATTAGTATCCCTATTCAAGAACATTCAATGGCAATGACTCGGGAGGAGATACAACAGATGGTGGCTGCTGAGCTTAAATATGCCAAAAATAGCGAGATAAGAGTTGATAGTGACAAACCTTATCCCAGCTATCATCATCTGGTACCTTATCAGAAAGGATATAATGTGCCTAAATTTAAACAATTTAATGGAATTGGTAACCCTGACCAACACTTGGCCCATTTTGTAACGGCGTGTGGAGATACAAGTGCAAAACCATCACTTCTCCTCAGACAATTTTCTGCCAGTCTTACAGGAGTTGCATTTGAATGGTATGTAAGTTTGCAACCTGAGTCAATTCAAAATTGGCAACAACTGAAAGATGCATTTCGAGTACGATTTGGAGGTGTTACTGATAAGATCACAATAGCTGATCTCGCAGTCACTCTCCAAAACAAAGATGAGAAGGTGGTTGACTATATTATGAGATGGAGAAACCCGAGTATTAAATGTGAACAACCCCCGGACCAACCTCAAGCAAAGGGATTGTTACTCGGGAACATTGATAGCTGGATGTCACCTTTCCTAAGTACATCTTGCATTACTACATTTCAAGAGTTAATCTCACAAGCAAAGAACTTGGAAAGGACTAATCCAAGGGTTTTGTCTAATTTCCAAACTTACAAAAATGACAAGCCTAAGAAGGCAGAATGTGTCAAGTACATTGCTACATCATTCAATGTTGACAAAGGAAAAAGCACTACAGAATCACATAAACCAGAACAAGCTAAGCCACTTAGCTTAGGTAATCCTGGAAATGAATCAAGGCCCATTCCCTCGTTGAAAGAAAGAATGAACAAAAAGTATTCTTTTCAAAGAGACAAAGTAATGAAAATTTTCAAAGATGCTGTGAAAGGAGGTTTACAATTGCCTGAGTGCAAGAGACCGGAAGAACAGAGTAAGAAAGATCATCCCAATTATTGCCCATACCATAGAGTATTGGGATATACAATCGAAGACTGCTACGTTTTCAAAGATTGGCTTGAGCGCCAATATCACGAGGGTAAAATTACACTCTCTAAAAATGTTCTCTTAGAACAACCTGCTGAACATATCCGCTACGTGACCACTACAGATTATGAGGGATCATCTCAAAAAGAAGTTACAATAGTGGGTAATAAAATAGTACTTCCTTTAGTATCTGATGATAAACCTCCGTCTGTTCCAAATGAATTGTGGGAAGTATTCATATCCAAAAAATCAAAGAAGATGCCGAAGAAATTGGCTGAGCTCCAAGGAATCAAGTGGAGAAATGCCCAGAAACCCCCTGAAGGGCTTCCAATAAAGCAAATCAAGAAGAAAAATAAAAAGAAGAAGCAGAAGCGTGAACATTCAAAACACAAGAAATCCATCATAGAAGAGTATATTGATTCTCTCGAAGAATATGAACAGAAGGAAAGGATGTTGATCACTCTTAAAGACTATTTTCCTGAGGAAGTTGAAGAGCTACTTGAGGAGTTGGTTGAAGGAGATGATGAAATAATACAGGTGGAAACTTGCAGGGCTATTTCTGGAAGTGAATACTCTCCATATGACCAAGATGATGATGAAGATAGTTTTCCTGAGTCAGAAGAACTATATGATCGCCATGGTCGGCCTTATATTAGTAAGAAGTAGAAAAAGAAAATGGCATTCAAAGAAAGAGTAAAGAAGGCGAATGCTAAACTCTCTGAGCCATACCATTCAGAAGAGCCAAAGAAACCATGTTATACTCCCAAGACCCCGAAGTATAATGTCCTGAAGAAAGTAATGCCTGCTAAGGACATCCCTTCTTTCATTCGGAGAGTGACAGAGGAGTCAGCTAATAGGTTGATGCAATTGCATATTGTTGATAATAAATGGGATGAATCTGGGAGATATCCTCCAGAGTCAATAGGTGAAAATTTTGATCAAGAAATCGTGAAGCCTACATCTTCGATGATGAGTTCTAAGAATAAGTCTTTTTCTTCAGATATTGAAATAAGAAAAGACAAAAGAAGAGGGCTCTTCAATCAAGCCATGGAAGAAGGGTTAGACTTACCCAACCCCAAAAGGCCGTGCTTGATGCATTTGGACAGTCACCCAAATTATTGTCCATATCACCGACTTGTGGGACATACTATAGAAAATTGTCGGAATTTTCAAAAATGGCTACAAAAGCAAGTTTCCATGGGAAATTTGAAGTTGACCGATGATGATTTTGAAACAAAAGGTGTTTGTTGTGCTATAGCACGTCAGGGAAGTTCCGATGATGAATTGAATTTTTCGAGATGAAGAAGATGAAGTATCTTGCCATGTACATCAAATGCAACTTAGAACCGGCAAGTTACTCCAATCAAGACAGGTCTTCAATTCTAATGATAAAAATAAAGGGAAGATGATAGAAGAAAAAGATGTCTCACCAAAGAAACCTTTAAAGAAACCAGATTATAATATCTTGGCACACCCGAAAAAGTCCCAGCTCCGCTTAGTATGTATGATGCACCGATGATGTCAACGAAGTCGTGGGAATCTTTAATACATGCCCTACAAAACCCCGAAGAGTATCAAGCTTATTTTGCCGAAATCAATATGACAAAAGCTCAGACGCAACAAATACACTTTCGGTATCATTCACTAATGAAGACTTATTACTTGGAACCGCAGAGCACAATAGACCATTGTATGTGACAGGGTGTTGTGACGGGATAAAGATCAATCGAATTCTAGTTGATCTAGGGTCTTCTTTAAACCTAATAACACTCAATACTCTTCGGGCATTAGCCCCGGAAATATGCCATTTATCTCCGTAACGGATCATTATTCAAGGCTTTAATCAAGATAGTCGTAAAGCATTGGGATCTATTACTCTCCCGATCAAGTTTGGAAAGATCACATCGGACGTGAAATTCCATATAATTGATGCCGATGCCTCATACAAAGCCTTGTTGGGTAGACCATGGATCCATGAAAACCGGATGGTCCCATCAACTCTTCATCGGCGCATGAAATATATGATGGATGGAGAAGAATGCACAATTGGTGGAGAAATTCAGCCCTTTGGCGTCCATGAAATACATTATGAGGATGCCAAATATTTTCTTGGTGTTTCCAAAGAGGGCAAAACACTAAAGGAAAAGGTTTCCACGAAAACCATCTAATACTATCCTAGTATCTAAAAAGGAAGAATCAGAGTTGCCCCACTATGGCAAAGTGATACCGAATCTTCTAATGATGAAAATGAGGCAAGTCAAGCCAAAGGGTCTTCCCAAGAAAGCACGTTGCATATCACAAGGGTTCCGGATGGTCTCTACAAATCCTTAGATGACTTAGAGGTTGATACGGTTGAGCACTTGAAAACATTCTATGTGCCACCAAAAGAAAAAAGAAAGAGGTATTCTCTTTTACAAAGTTAAAGATAACAAAATTTCAAATGATGATCTTATACATATTGAACAAGAAGAGGATAGTGAAATCCAACATATAAATTTCCCAAGCCGGTACCCTAATAAACTCAAGAGGATGGTTGAAGAGTTTGGGGGCAAAATAAACTGGTCAAAGAAATCATATCAAATTTTTCATCAATTGTGGAACCATTCCCATTCTGACAAAAAAAGGGTTGGTTATTCTGAGTCTTCTAGGCATTCATGTTACATGATGGAGTCTAAGGAAGAAGAAGATGTTAAAATAAAAAATACACCATCTGAATTAGAGGATGGTGGTCAAGCAACAATTGATGAGTTAGTTGAAATCAACTTGGGAAGTGATGAAGACCCAAGGCCAACTTTTTTAAGTGCACAACTGACGGGAGAACATAAAGAATCTTTCAAAGCTCTTTTGAAAGAATATATTGACTCGCCTTTGCCCGGAATTACAATGAGATGCCGGGGTTGGAAAATGAGGTAGCCGTTCATAGATTGGCTATTGATCCCAATGTCACTCCAATTAAGCAGCTCCAAGAAAAATGAAATTCGATTTGGAAGAGAAAGTGATAGAAGAAACAAAGAAGTTGATAGAAGCAAATTTTATCAGGGAAGAAAAATACCCAGATTGGGTTGCTAATATAGTACCTGTGAAGAAAAAGAATGGCCAGATACGGATATGCGTCGATTTCAGAGATTTGAACAAAGCATACCCCAAAGATGATTTTCCTTTACCAGTTATGGAGATCATGATCGACAACACTTCAAGGTATGAGATGTTCTCCTTTATGGATGGATATTCTGGATATAATCAAATTAAGATGTATCCAGATGATGAGAAACATACTGCCTTCCGAACACCTATGGGCATATATTGTTACAACGTAATGCCATTTGGCTTGAAGAATGCGGGGGCAACATATCAAAGAGCCATGACTAGAATATTTGATGATTTGATTCATAAGATCGTCGAATGTTATGTGGATGACTTGGTTGTGAAAACAAATTCAAAAGACAAACATCTTGAAGATCTGAGAACCGTTTTCATACGACTTAGAGAATATAAATTAAAAATGAACCCAATGAAATGTGCCTTTGGGGTCTTATCAGGTAAGTTTCTGGGTTTCATTGTGAGCCATCGGGGGATAGAGATAGATCCTTCTAAAATAAAAGCAATTTTGGAAATGCCACCCCCACAAACATTGAAGCAGTTACGGTCTTTCCAAGGGCGTTTAGCATACATTAGGAGATTCATTTCCAACTTATCAGGAAGATGCAAGATTTTTCCAGGTTGGTCAAGAAAAATACACCCTTTAAGTGGGATGCTGAATGTCGAAAGGCTTTGAAGATATTAAGCAGGATTTGTTGAATCCACCGGAATTAGCGGCCCCGATTTCAGGAAAGCCACTAATTTTATATACCGCCGCTTTAGAAGGATCATTGGGGGCTATGTTAGCCCAAAACAATGAAGATGGCAAAGAAAATGCATTATATTACCTTAGCGAATGTTGATAGGAGCCGAAAGTAAATATACACCAATTGAGAAGCATTGTTTGGCCTTGGTGTTTGCAGAAAAAAATTGAGACATTACTTGTTAGCACATAAAATTATTCTCATTTCAAAAATTGATCCTCTCAAGTATCTTATGACAAGGCCATTACTCACCGGGAAGATTGGCAAAATGGGCACCGATTTTAATGGAGTTTGATATAACATATACTCCGCAAAGCTATCAAGGGGCAAGCGCTAGCAGATTTCTTGGCGGCACATCCTCTCTCCGATAATTCACCTCTTAATTATGATCTCCCCGATGAAGAGACGCTTACATTGAAAGAAGCCGAATGGCGGCCGTACTTTGATGGAGCGTCATCCATAAAGCCGGCACTCAGTGTCCGAACTTCCACAAATCAAAGCCGGAATAGGACTTGTGCTCGTTACACCGAAGGAGGAATCCTTAGATATGCACTTTCTCTTACCGAACCATGTACGAACAATGAAGCAGAATATGAAGCTCTCATAGCTGGTTTGGAATTGGCAATCGAATGGAAATTCAACATATTCATATATTTGGCGATTCACAGCTCATCATCAAGCAAGTTGAAGGAGAATACAAAGTATACAAAACTGAACTTCTTAAATACTATAAGAAGGTCAAAATATTAATGAAAAAAATTCCCCAAGTGCAGTTGAATAAGGTTTCAAGAGAAGAAAATGGAGAAGCTGATTCTTTGGCAAGGATAGCAAAGGAGCTGGCAAACCCAAATCATGATGAAATTCAAATCACCATAAGGAATAGTAGACCCATAAGCACAAGCTTTAGCGATGTTGAAGAAGAACATACTGAAGACAACATGGAAATCTTTACCCTCGAAATGCCAGAGAAAGATTGGAGGCAACCATTCATGGAATATTTGAAATATGATAAATTGCCGGAGGACAAATCAGAAAGCCTTCAAATAAAACGAAGAGCTTTAAGATTCACCCTTATTAATGACACACTATATCGCAGGTCATATGATCAACTACTCCTGCGATGTGTTTCATATGAAGAAGCAAAAGAAGTCATGCATGATGTACATTCCCGGATATGTGGTGCACATCAATCTGGACCCAAGATGCGACTTAAGATTAAGCGCATGGGATATTATTGGCCAACCATGATAAGAGATTGCATTGAATATGCTAAACGATGTCATCTATGTCAAATTCACGGGGATTTTATTCACCAACATCCGAATCCCTTACATCCCACAGTTTCTTCATGGCCGTTTGAGATCTGGGGGACAGACGTAATCGATCCCATTGAGCCTCCATCATCTTTAGGACATCGATTCATATTGGCTGCAACAGACTATTTCTCTAGATGGGCAGAAGCTATTCCTTTAAGGGAAGTAAAAACTAATAATATCACCAAATTCTTCAGGGAAAATATCCTATACAGGTTTGGAACTCCAAGAAGAATTATCTCAGATAATGGCCCTGCTTTCAAAAGTTTTAAAATTGGGAGATTTGCGCAACATCACAAAATCGATTGGAGATATACCTCTATCTATAATGCAAGAGCAAATGGGTTGGCGGAAGCATTTAATAAAACTCTTTCGAAATTGTTAAAGAAGGCTGTGTCTAAAAATAAAAGGGATTGGCATGATAGGCTTCCAGAGATGTTATGGGCTTATCGCACCACATACAGGACTCCAACACAATGCACACTATACTCTTTAGTGTTTGGAACTGAAGCAGTCCTACCACTTGAAATACAGATACCTTCATTAAAGATGGCATTGCAGAATGAAATATCAAATGAAGAGAATGTTCGACTTCGCCTAGATGAGTTAGACTCTCTCGATGAAAAAGAATAGAGGTACAAAGAGAATCTTGAAGTTTACAAGGCAAAGATGTCTCAAGCCTATAATAAGTTGGCCAGATTTCGGACATTTACAAAAGGAGAAATGGTTCTTGTCCTCAGAAGACCTATCATTACCAACAAGCGGGCCGGGGGCAAATTCAAAGCAAATTGGGAAGGTCCATATGTCGGGGAGATTGTCTACGAAGGAGGCGCATACCAACTCATTGATGCTAATGGAGAAAGACCTATGCCACCCATTAATGGTTGTTTTATAAAAAAGTATTATGCTTAATGTAAAATGTTAGTCTATGACGGAACGCCTGGTCCCTAAAAAAAAAAAAAAAAAAAAAGTAGACCCGTGCATGTACGATTGTGCGTACTTCCCGAGGCAAAACATTAAATTTTGTGTACTTTTGCTATGACAAAATGCATAGCATATTATTCTCAAAGTTTTAGTTTTTATGAATCAAGACATTAAATCTCAGTTATTTTTCTTGATTTAATAAAAAAAAAAAGGGAGCAATGTAATCACATTGCTATAATTCCATCAAGAAATGAATACTCGTACCTCGGATCCTACACCAAAAGTAGGGTTATGTCCAATAAAAAATTTTAACCATATGGGGACTCATTGCAACTTTGGTCAATGCCCTAAAAAGGTTTATTCTATGAATTATTGGCAATAACATATAAAAGATTTGGAGTTCTATTTCTCTCACTCAATCTCACAAAACTTTTTCGTGAGAGAAATATGAAGGGGGCATTTGTTTGTATATAATATATATATAAGATCTAAATATTCAAATCTCAAGATCAGCCGAGAGCATTGATCTCGAGGCGATCTAAATATTCCAATCTCAAGATTCGCGGAGAGCGCATATCTCGAGACGACCTAAATACACAAATTTCAAGATCAGCTGAGAGCACGGATCTCGATGAGATCTAAAACATTCAAATCTCATGATCAGCCAAGAGCACAGATCTCGAAGCAATCTAAAATATTCAAATATCAAGATCAGCCGAGAGCACGGATCTCGAAACGATCTAAATTATAAAAAATCTTCAGATTAACTGAGAGCACAGATCTCGAGGCGATCTAAAATCTCAAGATCAGCCTAGAGCACAAATCTCGAGGGGATCCAGGATATTCAAATACAAAACACGAAGCAAAAAAAAAATTAATTTAAATAAAAATAAAGAAAATCAAAATAAAAAAAAACATGATAAGATAAAATGAAATAAAATAAAATTTAAAAAAAATCCAAAATTAAAATTAAAAAAAAAACAAATCAGATAAAAAATATAATAAAAAATTATAAAAATTTAAAAAATAAAATGATAATAAAATAATAATATTTTAAAATATATATAATATAAAATAATAATAATAAGATATTATTATTATAATATTAATATTTATTATTATTATAAAAAAAAGAATTAAAAAAAAAGAATTAAAAAAAATAATATAAGGGACTGTTTGGTTAGCTGTTAATGAGACGTGGAACCATGTCATGGGAAAGTGGGACAATTTCAAATGCATGATATAATTTAAAAAAAAATAAAAAAAAATAATAATAATAACAAGGTGGGAGTTGTGGAGAAGTGGCAACATACATGCCATGCCATGCCATGCATGGCATGCATGTCGTTTCCAAGACTTGGGAACAGTTGGGCTGGGAGTTTTTTTTTTTAAAAAGAGGAAGAGAGGGAAGCACCGGAGGGGAGAGGTAATCACAAGAAAGAAAAAAAAAAAAAGGAAAAGGAGATCAGCAAAAAAAAAAAAAAGGAAAAACATAAAAGAAGAAAAGAAGAAGAAGCAAATAGCAAGGAAAAGGTTCATATTCTCTCCACTATACATATTGAGATATATATTACATATATAATAAAAACAAAAGTCTTGTTGTTGCCGTCGCCGCTCGTTGTAGTTGCCGTCACCGCCATTGCTGTGATCACTATTGCCACTCATCATCGTCACTACGAGGTTGGCGAGGGTGGAATATCCCTCGCCCGTCTCCGATAAAAAAAAGAAGAAAAAGTCATGTTGTCGCTATTCGTCATTGTACGTCGCCGCTTGTTCATCGTTAATGCCGACGGCAGCGAGGGTGGAATATCCCTCCTCCGTCGGCAGTTCGGAGGTTCCTTTCGATCCGGCGCCATGAACATCTTTCGCCTCCCCGGCGAAACTATCAACCTAAGCAGCGTCCTCATTGTCCTCCTCAAAATCTAGGCCACGAAATCCTGTTCCGGGATTTCGTCGAAGACGCAGGAGCTTTACGTGATGATGTTTGTGGCAAGCTATTTGGATTTATTCACGGATTTCATCTTGTTGTACAATAATTTGATGAAGGTGGTGTTCATAACCAGCCTTGTTGGTTCGGAGGAGCTACGATAAAGATCACGATACATTCCAGCATTACTGCAGCAAGGCCAATCCTCGCATTACTCTTTCGAAAGTCCCAACCCATGCATCTCTGCGTGACAGGAAATCAGATGTGAGATTGTACATCTTTATGGTTGTAGTTATTGATGAATGTTCAAACTCTGAGCTCTCTTATGGCCTTGTTGGTATTCCCACCACTGCAGAGTGCATAAGTGTCATAAAGTCTCAGAAGAAGTTTCATCCACTGGCGCCGTATCAGAAGCTGTGGAAAACCCGAAAATATTTCGTGATATGCGAGAGCTTGTTAATGCTCCTCAAGAAGTCTTCGTAGAGAACCGAGGAGATCACCTCTCTCAAAATGTTGAAACAGAAGGCTGCTTGGAGTTTATCAACACCAATCCAATAGAAGGATATATATATATATATATATATATATATATATATATAATACCTCAAAAGCCAGAAAGTTCTAGATCGAAACCAAAAATCATAAATGGGAACACAAAGGGTTGTAGCAGAGAAGTCAAAATTTTAAACATAATTCAGTGATGCAATCAAGGAGTTGAGCAGAAGCTGGAACAAAAGAAGGATGAATGCTTTTCTCAATTCAAGGAAAATGAGATGCTAATGGGCAAGTTGAAACATCTTGCTATAGTTTGAGCAAAACGTTATATATATATATATATATATATATATATATATATATATATATATATAATAATAATAATAATAATAACAATAATAATAATAATAATAATAATAGTAATAATAATAAATAAATAAAATCTCAATGCAAACCTACTTGTACCGCTGTCCCCGTCCTACTTTGGGAACCACGCCTTGTTTGACGAAAAGAACCATCATATCATGGAGCTCTACCACAATTACATCAAGCTCGACAAAGGGGAATAAAATTAACCGAAAAAATACATGGGAGTTTGGCCCGATAAGATTACCAACATTGAATCCGATGATGAAAGTGAGACTTATTTCCAAAAGGCTATTTGCATGCTCGAAGTTGGGGATCTACTTAATGGGGGTTGATGCGGTGGATGCGGAGGCTTATAAGAATCTGAAAGATTAATGGATCATAAAATCGTAGCAGACGCAAGAAGTAGGTCTCTCACTGACATACACATCTGTGACGAATGGTCACACCGCATGTAAATAAAAATGTTTGCCTCGAAATAAGGAGGTTTTACATAGTCAAAAAGTTCTAAATACATAACATAGTTCTAGTTGAATTGAATTGAATGTTATGTGCTGACCAAGATATAACAGTGATCTATTTTGTTGTGCTAATGGATCGTGATGCACTGGAATCGTTACCAGCCATGGAATCACAAAGAGAGGTTTTGATATTTTTCGCCCCAAGCCCCTTTGTTTTATTTGATCTCCAGCTGTTGTTGGTTTTGCCCTCTCTCCTGTAATTGAGAAAGTCTTCCTACTAGTATGTTGGATCGAGGACAGGAATGCATCAAGTGTCTAATGTTGGTTTCCACTTGGTTCCGTATCCATTTATGATTATTTTATGTATTTGTCAAAAATCCGTTCTTAGTGACCATGGAATTTGAAACCAAAAGCTCTGGATAAGGGTCACAATAAAGCCAGTCGGTATCTTATGGGTACGCTAAAAAGCCATCATTATTATGTGTCAGAGAAAGAAGGTTTTAAAAATTCAAGCTCTAAATTTGATAAAAATTACTGACATGACATTACTCATAACCACAGTTGACGGTGTATAGAGGCACAATATTAGATTCTAGCATCTCTCACATGATACACCCAGATGCCCTATGAAATTCAACTGGGCCCTGGTAATAGCAAGCCAAAGTGGCAATATGTGGAATGATAAAAATACCCATTTTAAAGCGATAATGAGTTAAATATTTCAAGACGGCAACAAGGCATGCAACGCGGTGACGAGGCGCAGGCAACAATCTATATATATATATATATATATATATATATATATATATATATTGTGATGTAATTAAATATATATCTAGAAATATATATATGTGTAAAAAAAAATCAAATTTGTAGTATGTATATGAAATAAATCATGAAATTTATAGTTTGTAATACTTTGCCTTTACTTGTACTCGAAACACTCTTAGTCGGAGGTTCCCAAGATTTTACTCTAGGGTAATTAATAATAGAGGTTTGCCTCTATTAGGAATGGGAGAGTCCACAAAATAAAATAAAATAAAATAAAATAAATATTTGTGATTCGATATATCGCCTTGTATCTTTTCACCGACACGACGCCATGACGCATATTTTCGATCCCACAGAGCCATTTAATTTGACATCAACCGGGGTAAGAAAATTGAGAGAAGATGAAGAAGCCATTTTTTTTAACTGGAAATAACACAGTAAATAGATTTTGTTTTAAGAATATATATATATATATATTGAATATACTATAATAATATAAACCAAAAGCAAAGGGACAAGGGGTTGGGGCAGGCGCCCTTGTTTTCTGGTTTGCTTTTTTTTTTTAATATATATATATATATATTAGAATATTAGAATATTAGAATATGAGAAGAGACAAAACAATGGAGCCAAGGAATGCCAGACAATGGGTCACGAGAAAAGCTCCCATTTTCCAAAGTGAGGGAAAGGTTTTGAATTTTGTTTGGAAAAGCTTGTCGCTGGTAGAAGGCTGAAGATGAGGACGAGGTTGGTGAAAGCCTCCGGTGGTGCATCGGCAAAGGAGCCACGGGCTGCGTAGCAGATGCGCGGATCTCGGTAGCTTAGAATCACGTCGGAGGATGAGAAGCGAAGTGGCGGCAGCTTCCGCGGCAAGGTGTGGAGGACCAGCGCTTCATCTTAATGGACAGCGCATCGTTGTCAGAACCGGTGAGGTGGAGGACAGGTTGGGGAGTTGGAGAGAAGCTCAGTGAGAACGGTGGAGCGGGGAGATGGTGCGCAGGCTGCGGTGAAGAAGGCTCTGGTTCGGGGACGGTCGACGATCGCCGGAGAATAGGCCCGGAGGAACGAAGCCGGGGCCTCTGATACCATGTAAAGAACAAGATTGTTCAATAAGCCAAGTCTTATTGATAAAGAGTGGTTAGATATATAGTAAAAAAGAGATGTGTATATACACGTATAATACAAATATAAAGTAGCAAGTATGTATGTACATATATACATATAACTCTAACAATTAGCACTATTGTTTGCAACCTACATTTTTCCTTGCTTATTTTTCAAGTTGAGTACAAAATGTCCAGCAATGTCAAGTGCATTAAATCTCAAAGTTAAAGTGAATTGCAAGATGTAACAATGTGTTGATTATGAATTATGATGGAAAAACTAATTGGTTTTCTTTGTATTTCTGAAAAAAAAAGGTATTTCCTTTCAGTGTGCTTTATTTTCTTATCTTTGGACTTCATGGCAAAACTAATTACTTTTCTTTGTTGATATTATGTATTTCACTATTTTCCAATACT
This sequence comes from Dioscorea dumetorum, assembly GCA_902712375.1. Taxonomy (NCBI): domain Eukaryota; kingdom Viridiplantae; phylum Streptophyta; class Magnoliopsida; order Dioscoreales; family Dioscoreaceae; genus Dioscorea; species Dioscorea dumetorum. The sequence goes on along the minus strand of CACTHL010000831.1, from coordinate 39,789 downwards.
ATTATTCATTTACTGCTTTATATTGCTGTAGGAGAAAATAACAAGTTTAAATACTCCCTCAATGTGGAGGATGGGTATATTGAGTATGAGAGCGTTCCCAAGCATCAAAAAACTACTACATCAAAGCTGTGGAATGATAGGCTGAGTGTAAGGATAAAGAAATTTAAAAACGCAATTCAACCACTGTAAAACTATTCTATCTACTAAATCTTCTAGTGAAATATCTTATTTGAGACCCCATTTAGTAGGTTGTCTTAGAAAACATAATAAGGATATCGAACAATACATAATAGCAACTTAACTACTTTTGAGCGGATGGTCACTCATAGAAAATTATAACTATAACCAAGATGAACTTTGCAAAGCTATTTCAATTTTTCTTGTATGTGGCAAATAATCTTTTTAATCAGTTTAGGATTCGGGATTCAAATATATGTCTAAACTATAAGAATATAAATAGAGAAATAGCTATTAGGGATGTTTTGCATCACTATACAAAGAAGAAAGCATGTTAAAAATGAGTTAGCTAAAGCCCCTTCTCAAATATGCTAAACTTCTAATAATTGGAAATTTGAGCATAGTTTTGATGAATATATTTGTGTTATTGCTCATTGGATTAATAGTAATTGAAAATTAAAAAAAAAAAAAAGAATAAACAAATTTAGACCTTTAACCCCTTTTTATGATGGTTTGAACATAGCAGATGAATTTTTTTCTGTGCTTAACGCGATGGACCATAGACAAGAAACTTTCAGCATTACTTTGGATAATAGTTCTTAGAATGATGTCATGGTTTTTTCTCTTAAAAGTCAATTTCAGGCCAAGATGGCTTTTTTATGTGATGTTGTTTTCTTTCAAATTAGATGCTATGGGCATATTTTGAATATCATTGTTCATGCTTGTTTGAAACTTATTGATGATGTTGTTAGTAAAGTTTGAAATGGTATAAAATATATAATATAAAAGGTTTGTTCCTCTCTAGAAAAGATTTATGAAATTGCTAAAAAACGTTTCCACTTGAATGGAACTAACAAATTACATCAAAATTTGTGTTAGTGGGACTCTACAAACTTGATGCTTGAATGCTTTCATTATTACAAAGATGCATTAGAATATTGGGGACAATCAGATAGAGATTTTCAGTTTTTTGAACTTTCTGATGAAGAGTGGACAAATGGTCCAATTCTTGAATGTGTTCTTTGATGTAACTTGTATGTTTTTTGTTTTAAAATATCCCAATTCAAATATTTATTTTAGAGGAGTTTTGAAAGTCCGCAACATCTTGTTAGACACTATTAAAGCTCCACATACATGCTTAACTATGATGGTTTGGAAGATGCGAGAGAAATTTAATAAATATTGGGGTTGAATGCATTGTAGTTTTATCTTGTGCAATTTTAGATCCGCACTACAAGGTGAATTATGTGGAGTATTTTATATTAAACTTTATGGCAGGCATGCAACAAATTTTATGCAAACTATTCTTAATACTCTAAAAATCTTATTTGATGAGTATTTGAAGAACTCCAACTCAAATTCTTTTTCTTTGGTTAGAAGTTCTACTATTTTTTTTTTTTTTTTTTTTAGATAGGGCGACAAGCATCAATTCTCAGGGGCGGACGCGTGGCGGGGGATTGCCACAACGTCCTCACCCTCTTAAAACGGAGGAACGCAGTTTAGGGGATTGAACTCGTGTCTCCTCCCACGAGGGACCCGGAGGTACCGGCGGGCACAAGCCCTTTAGTGAAGTTCAACTCTTAGGGGGGAGGGAGAGGGGAATAATTTTGTTGAATTTAGCTCGCAAAATTCCAATGTTGTCGGGCTACATTTGATAGTTATGATGAGAATGAAGATTAGATATAGTATTTGAGTAAATCTAAAACTGAAAATGAAAAAGTACGATTGCATCTTTACTTGGATTGAAAAACATTTGAGTTAAACAATCAGCTCAATATCATGGAGTATTGGAGTAAAAGCTCAAATAAGATATTATGAGCTTTCATTATCAGCCCATGATCTTTTGGCAATTTCTACATCGACAATGGTTTCAGAGTCTATTTGTAATATTAGAAAGAAAGTTATTAATTGCATCAGGAGTTCACTCAAACCAAAAGTAATTCAAGTAATTGTTTGTTTGGGTGATTGGACGTGCATTAAAGGCGCTCAATAGTTAAATTTTTTGCAGTTTGTTGTGTATTATTATGGTATTATTACTTTCTCATTTTTTTTGTTTGTTGTTTTATATTTATATTAGGATTAAAAGATGAAGGTTTCGGCTATAGTGATGATGGAAATGATTGGGTAAATGATGGTGTTGCAATAGTTGTAAGTTGTAAATTTATTTTTTAAATCTTACTATTAATAATTTTTCACGAGTTATTGATTCCTTTAAATTCATTTTTCTTTTTAGGGCTTTACATTGTAATATGTGGGTACAATTTTCAAACTAATGAAATTAAAAAACCGCTAGCCTAAAGTACTCCTTGATGATTCTTTTTCTTGCTATTTAATTTTAGTTGTTATGATGCTAGTGCTAGACAATATCGATCTTTCAGCTGTACATTTCCTTCCCATTATACCAAATCATGTGAAACAACAATTAAGTATCTTGCTGTTTTAGCTCAGTTGGCACTTTTTTCTAAATACTCTTAGGATGTGTTTGTTTGAGTGTATTTGCTTTTAGCTGTAATTGTAATTACTTCACTGTAGCAAATCTGGTGTTTGTTTGAGTGTATTTGCAAATGTTGGATGTAATTGAGTTTACACACAGTGAGAATTTGGATGTAATTGGTTTTACGCCCGATTTGGGCGTAAAACCAACTACTTCATTGTAGCAAATCCATGAAAATCTTAAATAAGACAATTTAATATGACTAAATTTATATAATACAATGTATTTAACAAAAATTTTAATATTATTTGAAAATATTAAGTAAGCTATTTAATGAAAATAGTTTTGTTTTTTAGGGTTATTTTCATGCACACAAATTAATAAAACATTATTAGACAAATCATCATTAAAAATAGATTTATTAACAAAACTTTTTTAACCAATTAAAATTTAATAACAATTACATCAATATAACTAACAATTAAAAATGAGAATAATATAACAATAATAAAGAGTTTATTATTTAAATTGATTAATATAATAATTACATTAAAAAATAATCTCCATTCTAAAAAAAAAAGTAAAAACCAAAAAAATGGGTATTTATAAAGGTGTTTGGGGTAATCACACCCTAAGTAGTCACATTTCTTAAATACATCAAACCAAACACCAAATTCTACAAGACAGTAATTTCGATACATATAACCAAACACCAAATTTTGTAATTACTTGTACTTCCAAATTCATGTACTTTCAATTACATTGTAATTGAAAATCCTCTCGCATTTACAATTATGTCTAACCAAACGCTACCTTAGGCTCAGTTTGATTCGGGGTAATGTGAAAACATTATTAGGAATCTGCCGGTAATATGTTGAGATTACCATATTTAAGTACTGTAGCAGTGGTAATGTTAATGGTAATATAAGATTGTCAATAGTAAAATCTTACCAAATAAGGTGGTAATCATATTACCACCAAAATAGGTGTCCATCCAGATTACTAGGGTATTGGTAATCTATAATTTTTTTTCCCAATTATACCCCCACTCATTTACTCTAATGCCTTCTTTTATGTAGTTTATAATTATATGTTGTTTTTTTATAAAATTAATTATATAAAGATTAGCATCCCAACCAAAAAAATGTTGAAATTATATTAAATTTGCTCAAAATTTTAAATACGAAAGTATTTTAAAAAATGTCATATAAATAATTTTTAATATTATAATTTAATTATTTATTTATCTAAATACTTTAAATTAAAATTTTTAAAGTTTTATATGCAGTTGTATTTTGGTAAATTTGACATATTACTTGGGTAATTATCATGACTAACCAAATATGGTAATGAAATATTATCACTGATATAAGTTCTTAACCAAACATAGTAATCCCACATTACCACAACATATCTGAGCATATAACATTCCCGACCTCATTATCACAGTAATCTCATTAGTATGGTAACATATCATTATCGCGAACCAAACTTGGAGTATTCAAATCCTATAAAAAAAATACTAATGGATTCTCAATTTCTCTTGTGTTTGATTGCCCAAATTTTCCATGGAAAAATTTTCTATGGGCCATTTTTCAGCAGGCTATTTGTTTGCCCAAATTTTTCATGAAAAATTTTTCCATGGATGTTGTCATGTGACCCTATTTTCCCTCAAAACAAGGAAAAAGTTTTCCAGCCTCAACCCTAAGAAAACTTTTTCAGGGAAAATAGAAGGGGTTATATGAAAATACAAGCAATCAAACAACAAAATCAAAATTTTTAATAGAAAAGTTTTGATTTTCTAGCAAGAAAATAATGCCAATCAAACGTCTATTTATTCGTTTTCCATGGAAATTTTTTTCATGTTTTTCTATGGAAAAATTTTCTTTTCCACCCATTTTCTATTAAAATAGTTTTTGTTTTTATACAATGCGTGTAAAATAATTATATGAGCTTGTGTTATTTGTCTATTCGTTGTCCTGGTCTTCTACTTGCTTGCAAATTATTTTTTGTATGTCTTTTTGACAATGATGATTGAATTGCAGACATCTATTACATCAAACAAAAAAAGAAATGGAGACATCCAAAACCAAATCACTCTTTCACTTTGTTGTTAGTTTAATTTTATTATATTTTGATGGGAATTAAAATCCCTTGGGTTCATGTTGAATTAAATGAGATGAATGGGCTATGATATTCCCTCTGTTTTGTATTTTCCTTTTATCTACACTATCAGAAGATCTTTTTTCCTCTTATCTATACTGTCAGGAGATTTTTTTTCCTCTTATCTACACTGTCAGGAAGTTTCCATTTTCTTTTTCTTTTTTTTTTTTTTTTTTTTGTATGCTTTCTCTTTGACTACTTTTATTTATTTATTTTGTTCAGATTTAAATTAAACTTATATTTACACTTAAACTTGGAGGCAATTAAATTTTATCAGTTGGATTTGTCTTGCGGCTTGGAAACATGAAATTGAACATTAATACTATTGTAAAATTTTTTAAGGATTAATTTATTATTTAAAGAAAAAGAAAATCCAATTTGGATGGGCTTGGGGGCCTTTTGATTAAGGGCCATAAATGTGGGCGTGTTTTGGTAAAATTTAAGCCTCATGTACTTAGGCCGGGCTAGGCCCTGGTAAAACTTGAATTCTATTACTTTATCTGTCTCAGCCCTGCTGACTCAGCCCATGGACAATTCTAGTAAGAAATCACTCTCTATCTCTATTTGTAGTGATAAGTGTTTTTAAAATCAATCTATGTTGTCTCCCTTTTTCCTGTGTTTGGTCCAATTCTTCCAATAGGAAGCAATGGTGTTGCACAACTAGGAATTGAATATAATTAGAACTGTAGTCAAATTGTAAAATATTGCGGAAGATTTATATTAGACCTATTTGGAAACTAATATTTATGGTTAAGTCTATCTTCAATAAGCAAATTTTTTGATTTGATGCCTAATCGAAGCCAGATCTAAATATATGATGAATATATGAGTCATGTTAAGTGGGCCAACCAAATGCAATATGAAGCAATTTGAAGAGAATTGAGTAAAACAATTTTGCAAAATTAACCCAAGCCCTTTAATTATTAAAATGGAATATATTACATTTTTTTTATTTAATTAAAAAATTGTACAAACCAATTCTAAATCTTTCAACCAACTTATTTGGTTTGGTTTTTTCAATATATATAAATATTTAATTTCTTTTCCCTCCTGCAAATATCTCTCCAAAAGGCGTGATAGTTGATGTGTCTAAAAAAAATGTCACATGATGCACAAGTCCATCTTGGTCAAGCATGTGCAGGGGTAGACAATTTTTACAATTTTCAAAAATATTGGGCCATCTTATGTTTATATATTAGAAAAGTACAGTTAGATTGTGTGGGTTGAAGATGGATGTTTTCCCCTCTCGTTAGTTTAATTTCCCTGTAAGAACGGCGAAAATGAAATTTCCATGCCAAAATCTTTTTGGCACAATATTCATCATTTCTTTTATTTTTCTTGAATTTTTCTTCATTTTAATTTATATGTTTCATGCAAATTAATTTATCTTCTAAGATTCATGACTTCATGCATTTCTTCACCTTCTAGTAATCATAATTATCATCCACTAATGAAAAATATATTCTCTAATGTTATCTAGATAAACACAAATTTACACATGTCCTTTGTCCTTTTTTTCTTTTTTATAAAATGCCACAAACCCCATAGATGTACTCAAGTTCAGAGCAAACTCAACAAGCACTAATACCCTCATCTTGAGCAGGTTTTGAAGTTTAATTTAAATCCACCTAAACAACAAACACCTTACGCAAAAAAATCCGATACTAATAAGCTAAGAGGTAATTCGTCAAAATTTTGCTTTTAAATTTAAAATATAAAAAAAAAATCCTGATTACTCTCATTTTTAGACAATTATTCCGTTGACAAAACAATTCAACCACACCATAACTAACGTTTCAAGGGGGAAAAAAGGCAGAAGATAATCTTATATGAACCAAATCAAATGCAATATGTTTTTGCACATTTTATATGACTACAGATTCCAAAAGTTCACGAAAACAATGTAAAATTACAAATCATATACCGATTTTCTCGAGAATAGTTTGCCTTCCATACCGTTCATCAGCAATTGTTTTGTATCAAATTCTTAACATACCTATGGAAAAATTGGTCTGCAAATTTCGATCAGCCTTTAACATTCATACATCACTAGTAAGTAAATACATATTTTTCAGACACAATCTATTAAATTTGTGGGTATAACATTTACTTTTAGTTGATGTTTTATGTACGTTGCTGCAAGAAAAAAAATGATATACAACTACTTCAACAAGGTCGCAAAAACTCGCTAATATATATACATTGGTACATCTGAAAGTAAAGAATGCGATAATTGAAGTTCATAGTAGACCTTCAAGAATATAGTGGCCAAAGCCATGCAGCACAGCAGTTGCTACTTTTCATTTTCCAGGTGACTAGTTTCGCGCACATAGTCTCTCATAAGTCTTGTGTTAGAATCATCAACCATCTGCCATGCCATGATCATTAACTTGGAATTGTCGAGAAGTAACAACGAATCAACTTGGTTCAAAATTGTAACTAGGACAAGAACTGACCTTAAATGCCAACTTCTGTAAATTATCCCACTCAAAATCTCTTTTAGAATACGCAGATCGAACCTGCAATGAGTTTTTAGACAAATTTAAATTTATACTAATTACATGAATGGTGTTTGAAACTGTTCTTAATTACTCAAGTCTGTGATACTAACCTCTAAAATGCGCAAAGCTGCATCAAAATAAAAGATGCATCAGTGTCACTATTGAAAAAAACAAAAATAAGATTCTTGCTAAAAAGAAGAGAAGCTGACTAATTATCTAACATCGATCCATGAGGTTGCCTAGATATTCATGTCTACATAAAACAATTCTACAATACTGATAAAGTCAAGGAGTTTGGAATGGCAATGTTCTTGTAGAAGGTTAAAAGTAATTGAACGAAAAAACTTTATTGGAATAAAGTCATTTTTGAACCCCCTAGTACACTCTTTTTGTGTTTTTGTCTTTCTTTATTGCAGTCGTGTCTTGTTTTATTTCCTATCCTTTTTATGTCCTTCCTATGCTTTGCTTTTCTTTTTCTTCTCTAATAAATTAATAGTTTATCCACTTTTATCAAGATAAATAAATAACTTTATTGAAATAAATAAACACCACATACTAACAAGGCGGATTTTCATATGAAAAAAGTTGCACTATTTAAATGAAGATTTAGCAAAGCATCATAACTACTAGCTCGAAAGACTAAATTTTCACTGATGAAGTATGAACTTCCAGTAGAATTTTATGCTCCAAAAGCATATGTCAGATTTTGATCTTACATAACTACTAGCTCGAAAATCATGTACAGTTTGCAGTTATGTATTGGTTTGCACCCAATGATTAATTGCAATGATAATCACTAGGGTTTACCTAAGATTTGGATGGATATCAGCTTATTAGCTGATTGCCATATTTCACATAATTGTGTGACTTCAGTTTCTCAGAGTATTGTGCCATACATAATTACAACATTTCAAATGTAGTTAAAATAATATATAAAATCATAATTATATAAAGCCAAATGAATTACCGAAGCAGTAAAATATGGTACAACTATATTCATGTAGATGTCTGATGCTTATCACTATGTTTTCTATAAATTGCAACTACTGTATTGAATTTCACTTGAACAATAGATCATTTAAACAAATAAAATATCTATATAAATTTAAAAGAACTAACACACAAATGACATCCAATTCTGCAATTGTCTTCACTTGGTTGCACAAGTGCATACATATGTGGCTGCTTGAGCACATGTGACTTCATAGCATAATAATACACAGACAGAGACCACTATTAAGGTGTCACATCATATACTCTACTATGTGGTGGAGTGGCTACTGCATATGTGACTGCTTAAGCTGTGTTGTGGAACACTGGACATCAACCATAGTTAAAACAAGTACATTGAGGTAAAGAAGTTCAGAAATAATCTTCATATACTGTAAGCAATATACACTTGGTTTTATAATTGAAAAGTTACAAGGAAGAGTAGCAAGGTTGATTCAAGGGTTCTTTCTTTGGAATGTGGAAAGCGGTACAAAATAACAGGCATTATTATAAGCAGGATTAAAATGTCGACAAAAAATTAGAGAAAATTAATTGCATACCCCAGTAAAACTAGATAGTTGTTATGTTCCCTGATAAAAATTACATTTTCCTATATACTCTTATGATTAACAAACAACTAAAAGATTTTACTAAAAGCTATACTGATTTTTTTTTTTTTTTTACAAAACGAATAAAGAGAAAATGGTAAAGCTAATTTATATTTTTATAAAATTATTTATTTGAATTTTGGTCTAAAGAGTATATCAACAACAAGAATGACTTATAGGGGCATATAAACAAATGTCGTTTTTATGGGAATATATAAACAAATTTTTGGAAAGGCATGCAGGCAAAAAACCCAAAAAAAAAATCAATACGTCTCTCAGGTTCTAATGTCTACACAGTATAGACATCTGGTGGTGCCATAATTAAATATGCACATGCGCATTGTAAGAGAAGTATTCTTCAATGATCAATTTAAAAGTGTTAGGCATCCTCTTAACTTCAGTCTAACTCGTTACACTGACAAGTATTTTAAGTGATCTTGGTATATTTGCTATTGAATCAAAACAAAACACAACTAGCACTTTTGTTCTAATCAAGGTTGTTCAAGCCTAATGAGAAACAGAAATGTGTAAGCACTTCAGCTCTTGAACTATAGAGATAAATTCATTTTGATCCCCCAAAACAAAATTTGTCTAATTTGATCCAAAGTAAAGCACAATTGAATAGGAACCACCCATATAACAAGAGAGTTAAGAGTTCAAATCTCTGGTTTTCTCCACATTTCACAAGAGAAGAAAAAACACAGAGAAAAAAATTGAATAGAAACTAAAACTGTTTTTCTTTTTCATAGTTTAAGGACAGTTCCTATTAAAAGACTAAAATGAATCTCCCTGAAACTAAACATCAAAATGCACTTTTATCAAAATTTAAAATGAGAAATCTTATTTGACATGATAAACAGTTGAATCCAGTGAATAGTGTTGGGAACCCAAATTACCTAAACTTTTATGCCGCGGAGACTCACGCATCAACGTCCTGCAGAACTTGTCGCCATCGTTCAACGAATTCCGGCTAATAAACTCCATCAACTCCTTGTACGCCTCTGGATTATAACTCTGTTCGCAAATTGCGGGAAAAAATTGTACCAAAAAAAAAATAAATATTGAAAGCTGACAACAAAATCACATGAAAAAGAACCGCAAAAATCAAAATCAGAAGGGAACTGATACCTCAAGCTGAGCAAGAACAATTCTCACAGCAACGAAGGTGAAGAAGTCCTGAAGGTTCTTGGCAGCCTTGGCCTCCGGTGAGGCCTCACCGAAGCCGGGGACGTACATCTTTTGGCAACGAGAGGGGATGAAGACGAGGAATCGGCCCCTCTTTGGAGAAAGTTGGTGGGTACGAGGAGGTCTGAGAAGAGGAGTTCGGGAAATAGGGTTTGCCCAGGTCAGGCATTCCATGGCGTGGGATTTGGGTCGTGGTGCGAAGGAAGAACCGAAGCAGAGCTCGCGAGGACGCTGGTGATGAGTGAGAACAAAAAATCTCACTTCTGCGCGTTGCTATGTATATGCCTAGAAAAATATCAAATTTGGCGCAAGTATTTGACAACACACTCGCTGACCAGAGGGGTAATAGCCTTGGATGGGGTGAAGGAGGGTTTTGTAAAGAAAGTAAAGTAAAATAAGGTAGAAGGAGGTTTTAAGTTATACCTTATTTGTATTGAAGGTAAGGTAAATGAAGGTTATTACACCTTGTAGTGTTTTGGAGGAAGGTAATAAAAAGGGAAGGTTATATGTGAATATTACTAAAATGCCCTTCAAACTATAAATTGTATTTTGGGCTAATTTTACCTATATAATACTATTTATGCTAATTTATGCTAAAAGACATGTTTGTAATAATATAAATTCAAAAAGGTATTTTTGTCAAAAAAAAATATTCAACATAATCTAATTTATGCTAAGGGGCATGTTTGTAATAATATAAATTGAACAGGGGTATTTTGGTCAAAGAATTTTTTCAACCCTCCAAAACCCCCCAATTTGGAGAGTTGAAAAATGGGGGTTTTGGAGGGTTTTCCAACCCTCCATTTAACCCCCCAAATACCCTACCCTCAAAAAAACTATGGAGCCAAACATGGGTTACTTAGTAGTAATGATCGACACGAAGTGTGAATCACCCGCAAGCGCACGGGGTCGCCAAGTGATAAAACCACTCGTGCACGCACGAGTGGGTCGTATTCCCAAGGGGCCCGAGGAGCTACCTTACTCACTTTTCACTTGTTGTTTAGCTCACCGATTCCATTTTTTAAGAGAATAGCTAAGAAAGAAAACGAATAGCAACAAGAGAAATTTGCTTAATAAATACAATTGAATCAAAACTCGGGAGATGCTCAGGGATGGAAAACGGTCACGGATGAGGATCCCCGAGGGGGCTAATCAAGTGAGTAGGATAAATGAGGAATTAAGTATGTGGCTAGTTGGACCGAGAAAACCTAAGCTTAGGCCAACCCGATGGTCACGGAAATTGACCCCTAACCCGGTACAAGTGTTGAATAAGGAATTTCTTCCACTCAACCTCTCACACGGTTGCAAGGAGAATGATGGTTTTCTCAAGTTAGGGTGGAAACACTAGTTAGTTTTCAACCCTAGAAATGGAGGGGTACAAATACCCGATGGTCACGACGTATTTATACATTAATCCCTTCCAAGTTTGGTAGAGTCTAGCACTAAGGCAATGATCATGCTACAAAGTGCTACCAAGCATTTGATACAATAATTAAGCATATGTACCAAAACAATCAAGAATACCAAACAAGGATCACAACAAGCCAATCATACAATAAATAACTCAAATAATCCAAAACATCACAAGTTTTGCCCCCAAGGTTCACCTACATCCGGTGACCTTGGGGTTAGTTGTTCATGTTCAACAAATCCACCACACAAACCATGCAAATAACCAAAGTAAACATGAGGAACACTCCCTCAAACGGTGAAGGTCGAATGCCGCTTGGATCCCCGGAGAAAACCTTCCGAAGACGCCACTCGAAGGGGTGGCTTCCCGCTGTCTTCAACCTCCAAACAATGAAGCTTTTGAAGTGGATCCTCCAAGATCTTGCTCTCCTCTCCTTAGAAAACCCGAATTTCCTCTCCTTTTGCCCTCCAAAATGGTGTAGAAATGATGCCCAAACCCTAGCCTTCTTTCCCCCAAAAGCTCTCTCCAAGAAGATGCAAAAGTCCTCTTCAAAATGCCCTAGATCGGCCTTTAAACCCCAAATCCCGATGGGTAAACGGGCCGATATACCGCCGGTATGCTGACCCCTCGGGATTTCTACTTTTCTGCCCTTAAGTCCGCGATGAGCTACGTAGGATCGCTACGGTGTCCGGTCTCGAAAACGCCGTTTTGATGTCGAAATCGCTTCCCATCTCGTCGTCGAGTCCCCGTGGCTTCCGGCCGGGCCCGAAATACAAAAAATAAAGCAATTTAGATCTAAAAGGGCATAGATTCAACAAAAAGATATGAAAATAATACACAACAAATACATGTAAAATACGTACTTTTAGACGTTTATCAAGTAACCCTACCCCCAAAAACCCTCATCCAAACAAGCCCTAAGTGTCACAACCCGTTTACCGCCAGCCAAGTTTCACACCATCACTAGTTATAAGAATAGGCCGAAAGCGAAAAAAAACACACACAAGCAGAGCTAGCTCAACACTTAGACGTTATTCATTCTCACAATGAATATTTCCCCTTTCTACTAAACTCTACTTTGGATTCCTTCCCGGGATCACCCACAAAACTATTGGTACCAAGTCTTTATAGTACAAATTACAAGAGCCCGACGGTTTCAATAACCGACTACTAAGACCATGGAGATGGCCACCGGCTCCATCACTTCCCAAGTGCCCCACGCCTTGGAGAAATGGGCAACCGTTCGGAGCAACCACCCCCGCGCAACCGCCGCACCTTGGTCAAGCTAGCTAGCCACGCCCATACATCCCCGCGCACATCCCTAGATCGTGTGTGACGGTTAGAGTAAATGACCACCAAAGATATGAAGATGACTCGCCATTCCACTACTTGCCAAGTGTCCCACATCTTGGAGAAAGTGGTCCAACTCTTGGAGCAACAACCCGAAGCAATCGCTCATGCCAAAGCCTCGCCATGTCTCTTGGTCACATGCGAACACCACCCCACACATCTTTTGGTCATGCACGTACTCCACTCTATCCATGTCCCGGCCATGCGCACACGGCAGCCTGCTCGTGCGTGCGCACCCATGACACTCGGTCATGCTTGCCTCGGCTAGTTTGGTCATGGCAAAATTTTCCGCAAGACTGGCTCGACCCACCCACCTAGGACAAGACCTCTCACGATGTTGCCTCGCTCGACCAGCCTAAGGCAACATCCTCCACACAACGCCTAGTTCACTTGACTAAGCCAACTTTTGTCACGCGGCTTGCCCCCGACTCACCCGGTCACGGCAGGATTTTGTCACCCGTCTCATGGCCGCCTAGTTCACCCGGCCAAGGCAACTTTTCAAGAGTAACCTACCTAGTCCACCCGACCGAAACAAATTTTCTAGACGGTTGCCTAGTCCACCCGGTTGGAGCATAATTTGACTTCCATACTTAGAATATTTTTGGCGTTCCTCTTCTCACCCAAGGTTGCCCAACCACGCATCGGGACTACCGAGAGGCCTTTATACCGCTGCAAGTAAGCCATTTTGTAATGCATGGGTATGTATGAGTTTGGAACTCCATGTGAATGACAAAGAGATTACTTATTATTAGATTATGGTTCAAGAGGATAGAAAGATTTATTATATTGCGCTTAGCACTTCTAATATATTATTTTGGTTCTATATAAAAAATTTTTATTATTTTGCATATTAATCCGCCCTATATAATGAATCTTTTAGATGACATTAAAAGTCACTTCAACTTGTGTATATCCATATTTGTATGTCCTTTTAATCTTTTAATGGCACTCATCTTTTCTTTTCCCGACAAAAATAACTAAAAATTATATACTCATTGTACCTTCTTTTGTTTGTCTTTTGTCTTTATATACACTTTATTAGTTAGTGCTTGTTTCTTTTATCAAAACAACAATGAAGAAAGTTATAAATTAAGGCCTCATTTTGGATTTTTTTTATTTAAATGTCTGTTTGCAATAACTTTTGAGAAGAATTTGAAGAAATCTTTTCAAATGAAAATATTCCTAAAATAAATAATAAATTACTCCTCAAATTAATGGTATATTATTAACCAACTCTAATTTTTTATTCCGAGAGAATTATCATCATTGCTACAAGTATTCTTATCAGCATGGTTGAGCAAGTTTTATCATTAGTAAAAAAACCTCCAAAACCACTAGTGTTGTTATCGACAAAATATTCAAATTTCAAAATTACTATTTCTCAACTCAAATATTAGGGTTTTGCGTTTTTCTGAAATTCTTGTTTTGATTGTTGATTTAAACAAATATGGGAATTGAAGAGTTGGAAAGAAGATAAGCATTTCTATTTTTTTTAATGAAACAAGAGACTCTAGCCATGACACAAAACATTTTTCCTAATATAGAATCATATTTTTAGATTAATATATCAAAAGGTATAAAAACTACTTAGCTCACTCCCCGAACAAACTTTTAAAAATAATCCTCCCAAATATTAAAAACACATTTTTAAGAAGGCAATTCAAACATGCATAGATCTACATGTGGAGAATTTCTTAATGTCACAAGAATGAATTGAACGTGAATATCCGGGCTCGCAACATAGATAATCACAACAATAAGCATTTGTTGCTAAACCATAATCAAAACACAATGCATTAAAACGAATATCTAAAGATTAATACAAAATAACCCTTAGTCTCATCTATGTCCAAATATTACAATAGATTAGTTCCTAACTATGGAGGAACTCAACCATAATCAAAAGGAATATAACCGAATCAAAATTTTCCGCTTGGGTAGATGGATGCCACTAAAGGGCCAATAGCACCGAGGGGATTTCTACATGCATTCATCTTTTCCTCTCTTTGATGTGTTTTCCATCATCACATCATTTTCAATGAAATGTGGCCGATAGTCTCCAACCAAAAGAACTCCCTTCCAAACCTTAGCGAGTGCTTACTTATAATGGACTAGTCATAATGGGGGGCCTTTAAGCATATGGCATGGTGTAAGGCCTTTGGTTCAAAGACTTTCAAGTCAAATGGGCACTTAATAGGTCACACGGCCATTGAAATACTAGTGATTTCTTTTTTCTTTTCTACTGTTGTGGGATTATACTTTGAAACTTATGGGTGTGTGGCCACTTGTGGTTTTCTTAAAAACTCTTAAGTTGATCAATCTACTCAAAAAGTTTACTTGACCTCCATGCACCTTCTCCATGCCCTGAATGCACAAGGGAAATAAACTCGAAGAATTTCTTCCGATATACATGATAAATGTTTAAATTAAGAATATCAAAATACACATATTCAAGCATTTATTAGAAAGTAATTGTTGTAACGAACCATAAACACTTTTATTTTATTTATATACAACATATTCCTTTAGTAATAAATGTAAACATTACCCTTTGGCTCTAACATTTAACACTTATATAATTTTTATTTTACATTGGTTTGGACTAGTGGAGGAGGATTGATCAAAATAAAAATGAATTCATGTTCACAAATTTTTTCAAGTCTTGATCTTGCGAGTTTAGAAAGCAAATAATGTCATATATCTACACTCACAAATATTTCATATCCACAAAAAATTCGCGAGGATCATAGGATATGTTGCAATGGAGAGTTTGAAATGGAGCCTTGTGTTTCGCCATCACTTGATAATCATTTAAAAGAAAGGTCATTTCTTTGTAACTCAAAATAAACTATAATCAGACAATAACTAGTAATGCTTGTGTACAATCTTGACAATCACAAAAGCACTTCCAACATTTATTGGAAATAGTAAAAACTTATTTTAACAAAGTGCTTAAGTGATGAATGCTTGCCAAAATGGTGGTGGTGCATTGCAGGTGCATGGATTGTATTAGATAATATAGACTAAGTAAGATTGTTGTTTCCCACAAGAAAAAGAATTACTTACACTATGTTCTCTTCTATTATGTAGCGTTAAAATCATCAGTAATGGTTTGCTTGGAACTTTACAAAAGTAAATATGCAAAATGGAGAATATGAAATTAAAGAAAGTAAGACCAAAAAGAGTACTCGAGAGGCTTATAGTCATCAAAGTGGGGATTTGGATGATGATCCTTTGTAAGATTATGCTTTTAGTCCCCAAATATGTCTAGAAACAACCCTTTTAGTCCTTATAATATTTTTCAGGACCTTTAAGTCCCTCCAATTTTTGAAATTTGAAAATCTTAGCTCTTTTGCCGACGGACATTGGGTTTACCATTTGGTTTCGCTTACGTGGTATACTTTTATTTTAAATTATTATTCATAAATAGTAATTTTAGGGACTTAAAAGTATACAAAAAAATTTAAGGGGAATAAAATCATAGAAACTATACTTTTTTAGGTACTAACAATGTAATTTTACATTTTTAAACACTATTTTATTTGTTTTCATATTTTTTTAAAGTTTAGTTTTTTGAATTGTTCCTCTACATTTTCAAACTTACTTTTTTAATCCTTTTAAAAACTCTAATCTTTTAGGCTCTCAATTATTTTGAGATGTTAAGATTTAAAGGGATTGATATGGCTCAATTAAAACAGAGAGAGACTAAAAAGTTATAATTTAAAATAGAGGGTTTGACATGGCAAAGTAGAGAGACTATTGAAAGAATTATATCTTTTTTTATAACATTTTAAGATAAAAGTGCCACGCAAACAAAATCGAATGACAAACCAATGTCTATCGAAAGAGAATTTAAATTTTCAAATTACAAAATCTAAATGTACTTAAAGGTATTGAAAAATATTTGAGGAACCCAAGGGCAAAAACTATACTTTTTTAGGAACTAAATGGGTATTTTCATCTAAAATTCCCATAGAACTTGTTTTAGTGTTTCAAAGTGGGATATTGGGTCTATATCGGAAGGTTTTGCTCGGAGGAATGCCTAGGGTATGATGATCCTCCTCTCAAGTTAGTTAACGACTAGTTCCCTATAGAAATAAGCGAACATCTTTTTTTAACTTAGATTTTATATGATTGCATTGTGATCCATGAACTCCTTAGAATGCGGGTAACTTGAGGCTCCTAGAATAAACCGATCTTTTCTCAAGACAACCAATTTCCGATCCAAAATAAAATGGATAGTGAAGATATCCTTAACCTTCTATGATTATGTTATGCTCAATAAGACTCGTGGATCCGATCACCTTGATTGGAAGAGTAGAGTAACAAGCTTCTATTATAAAGATAGCTCTCTAGTCTCATCAACTCCAAGAGATCCTCTATTGATGGATCAGTCAATCTCGTTAATGATGTCAATAAATCCAATCAACGCTCTCTACAATGGATGGCAATAAAAATACCGATACGCCCTTTGCGTATCCGCAAGTGCACGGGTCATTCAAGTAGTAAGTGTACCCAAAAAGATCAAGTAGTTGAATCCACAGGGATTGGTGTAGCTTTTAATACTCTTTCATTGCTTAATATCTAATCGATCAAATATTGAGGTTGAATGAGACTAAAAGGCCTAAGGATGCGAGCAAAGAGGAAGGAAAAGGTAGCATGGAGATTTTTCTAGCAAATTAACTCAATATAGGAATAGGGCCCCCGGATCAATCCCTTGGTGTCAATTGCACTTGAACTCTTGCAAGGCTTATCGGGTACATCCTATGAAATCTATGTGTGCTCGAAAGCCATGTTGCAACTATGGTTATGATAAACATCAAGGTATTGATTATACTACGCAGCTTCTTCCACTTCGAGGGAGCAAACACTCTATGGTGACTACGCTAAGGCAATAACACACATTGAGTTTATAATCAAGCTATGCAAATCAAACACATCAAGCATGCAACACAAGATTTAACATAAGAAGCAAAGGACTCCATAAGCATTGCAAGGAAAAACGTTCAAGTACAAAATCCACCAGGTCTCAATCCGGGGCACCGGAAAAGTCTAGCCCCCATGTTTCTACACAACAAGAAAACAATGGCAAAAACAAATACAGAGAAATTCATGAACTCCCTATATAGATGCATTGCCATTGAGCTCCGAGGGTCTACTCTTGATGCAAAACCACTCCCGAAATTAGCCTTTAATCGATGCCTTAATCCTCACCTCGAATACGATGGACGATGATCCGTAATCCCGTTACTTCACCGCAACAGTCCTCCGCCAAAAAGCTCCCAAAAATCTAACTTTTGGTGCTTTTAAACTAGGCTTCAACCTAGGCACGGCCGTGCTTAGGCCGTGGTTCCCGGCAAGATAGCTTTACACGCAGATGAAAACTTTCATCGCCTTCAAAAACTCGCCAGGCAATAAAGTGCACGGGTTGAAATACTCCCATGCTTAGGTCGTGCTCTCATCCCGCACGGCCATGCTCTAAGGGTTGTGCCCGTGCTTCGAACTCTTTATTTCTTTGGAAACTCCCGTCAAGTGCACGGCTGAGAAGCACACCCGTGTTAGGCCGTGCTTGCCTTGACGAATTGCCCATTTAGGTCGTTTTGTGATAAAAACTTCTCTAAAGTACTTCTAATTGTTCCCGAGACCTAAATATCCCGCACAATTACAACATAATACCTTACATAGCACCGAATGAGGAAAATAATGGCTAAAGGATAAGAAAATAATAGTTATTCAATGCATGAAATATATGTATGAAATGCACTCATCAAAGATCAATTTGATTCTCAAACTCAATCTCGAATGGAAATCGGTATCCATGATGTCTTACAAATAAGTCCTAGTGTTCTTCATGATTGAATGCCAACGCCCGTAGTTCCTCATAAATAAGAGGTACAAAACTATACTAAGAAGCATGGAAAGCAAGAAAGAAAATATAATGACTTCCTCAATCCTTACCATCCTTCCAAGTTTGATGAAGCTTCACTTAATTTCTCCAAGCATGTTGTATGAAAGCTATTGATGCCACCTAGAATGGCTATGGCAACTTCACTTTGAGTAAAATTGATGTGAGTTTGATGGAAATGCCGGTCGATCGATTCCCTCTTTTGCCTTTTGATGCAACCTAACCTCCTTCTTCAAACCTTACAAAAAGTACTCCAAAACATAGTTCCCACTGTTTTATCGGGGTTGTTATGAAGTTTCACATGCCTACCTATTGGATCCGTGGTTGCCATTGTGCTCTTCTAGCATATATATATATATATATATATATATATATATATATATATATATATAAACAAAATAATCCCTAAGCGACCCACACAACTATGTATTAAATACTTGCCCATGTACATGCCTATGTGAGTTGCCACACATCCATATGTTCCTTGTGTTCATGAGTACAAGCTCTTGTGATTAATATGATACCTCCGATCACATTCTTGTTAGTTTAAAATGCTATCTTTTGACCCTCCTTGCCTTCATACACCTCTCGTGGCCTAGTTGCACTAAACAACAACTTAAATATCCAATAAAAATAAATCCTTCAATAATATATGCTTAATGTGCATAAATATCAAGTGAGAAATGCATATGTTTACCGAGCTCCACACTTAGATGTTTGCTTACCCCGCAAAGCCAATAGGTCGGTATCCGACTTTCCAAGGGTAGCTTCACATTTCAAAAATAGTAGCTCTTTCATTTATGGTATTATTAAGTATTAAATTACACAATTTTTGTTCAAAAGACTCAAAAGTATACCAATAAGAGAGTTCTTTACCGCTAAAAACCACTCTAAGTGTCTAAGGTGTTAGTGCAAAGAATTATGCGCAAAAGGTATGTAAACATGAAGTATTAGAAAATTTTCTAAATCCTAACGCCTTCCACAATGAAATTTACCCACAGTGTACAAATGCCAAAACAATGAAATGAATCTAAGTAAAAGCAAGTGAAGAAAAGGGTACAACTAATCAAACTAATATTTCCCCGATTTATAAGTGTGAGATTGGCCATGTGAAATAATTTGAACACCAATGAGAATCACTCTTATTGGGCTTCTTGAAGCAACCCACCAGATCCGAGGAATCAAACTTAGGCATAGCACTCAGCTCTTAGTTTATAGAATTTCATTTTATTTCTTGTAGTGACCCATAAAGATTTTAGGAGTGTAGTGAAGCTCATGAAGATAACATAGAAAGAAGTGATAAAAAGTATCAAATTGAATGAAAGTGTATGAGTGCATAAACTGAA
This sequence comes from Dioscorea dumetorum, assembly GCA_902712375.1. NCBI lineage: Eukaryota > Viridiplantae > Streptophyta > Magnoliopsida > Dioscoreales > Dioscoreaceae > Dioscorea > Dioscorea dumetorum. Next base: position 19,719 of record CACTHL010000831.1, on the reverse strand, counting down.
ATAAAAGAAATAAAAGATAGAGTTTTGCATGGTTGAACCTTTGCTAAATGACACACATAAGTACAACAAATAAAACAAAAGATAAACATGATATGAATAAGAGAATAAATAAATAAAGCTCAATGGCTTAGATAAAGGGATCCTTTGTTGGTGTTGCAAAAGATAGGGAAGTCTCTAGCTCAATTGTAATCGAAGCTAGTGTGGTCGGTAGAATGATGTGATTGAAGAGGGTTTGAATAGATGCTAGACTGGTGATGATGGTTTGCTAGCTTGCAAGAAGCTCTTCGTGTCCATTTCTCATCTCTTGTACAGCCATCGCAAGCCTTACCAAATGATATTGTGCTATTTTAGACGGCTACTCGAGTGCTACTAGTGCCTTGGGCTTTGATGTAGCAGCCTTGATGACATTAGTTAGTGACGATGAAAAACCGGGAGCCACAGTGGTCATTCGAGAGCAAAGATATAAGAGCGTCAAGGGCAGTACCAGCCTAAATGTCCGCAATGGTGAATCAAACTATTCTAAAGTAACATGCAAATGATTCTACAACCTATTGTTCATGCTTATTGTAAGAAAAACAAAAAAGATTGGGCTATTAAAAAAATGTGTACACAAATAAAGTTCAAGGCTTACCGACAAAAAAATGCGATGGAATACAATGATGATTGGGGGAGAAGGCCTAGTAATCGACCCAAAAACATGCAGGAATGGTCACGAAGAGTTGTGAAGGGCTCAAGCAAGAAGAAGAGAGAAAATACTAATATTAGAATGTGATAGACCAAGAGCCACCCAACCTCTTAAGTTCTCAAGTCACACCACAATGTGAATGTCCAAGAGCACGTATACTTGGCAACACACAGGGATTTATGCCTAAGGCAATTCACACGAGGGTGTGCAAGTGCATGGGTGGGCCATAAGGGTATATGGATTAATTTATGCATGTGTTTCATATGGTGTGTCTCTCTCGGAAATTTAAAAAATTATCACATGGCCATTTGCGGGGTTGTGCGTGTGCCCATATTACTTGGTAGTACACATAACTTAATACATGACCGTAATGTGGCCGGTGTGCCATTAGGGAGATTCAAGAAGGACTTCACATGGCCACCGCACAGGCATATGGTGAGTGGTGTACCATTCTCAAGATTCTAGTGAAATGTCACATGGTCAAACACACGGGCATGTGATGACCATGTGATTGCTCATATGGTTGTGTATCCTTTAGCATTGAATAAAGATATAATAGTTGTCTCAAAATGACTACTAACACAACAGAAATTAGTAACACACTCTCACGAGAGGCAAAACTAAGCACCAAAATAATTTCAAGACCATGAACTTGCAAAAGAGCTAAAAGAAGTAGGTGTTGAATTAGCCCTAGGTTTATTCAAGCATAGCTATTATGCAAGTGAAACAAACTAAGAAAAAAAGGAGAAAGAATTCAAGGAAGAAATGCTTTGGTTATGTCAAAAGAACCTCTCGTTTAACATCATTAGCTTGATGTATATATGAAGAGACTCTATACCTTCTTGACCTTGGTTCTTATTCATCCAAAGAAGTCTAACATTAGTAAATAAATAACGAAGTTCCTCACTAGGGGAAACAAATCTGGGGGCATCATTGGGAATTTTACATATTTGGGATTGTATTCCTTTCTATTACCTTCCCTTTTCTCTCTTCCGTCATTCTCGTCTTTTTATTGTTTATTCAGCCTCTCACTAGCTTTCTCCTCAGTTTTGTTTTTCTAAAGAGGCTAACTTCCATCGTTATTTATTTTTCTAGGCACTCCTTTAGTAGGTCTGAATGCATGTAGTTTTGTATACAATTATTGATAAAATTATCAGCAAAGATTAAGATAATAGAAAGAATCATCAAAGTCTAAAGAGTGCTTCATTGCATACAACATTTTAAATGCAACCTTCTCAACTCCAACCCATTTAGAATAAGATGTACTTCTCATGATCGTCCACATTCAAAATCACAAAGACTACTAGGTTAGTGTTATATCCAGATTTCTCTATTGTTTATATATATAGGGCTATGTTTGTTGGATTGTGTGTATGTGTGTGTGTGTGTGTGTGTGTGTGTGTGTGTGTGAGAGAGAGAGAGAGAGAGAGAGAGAGAGAGATTGAGATGAAGAATGGGCACTCTTGTATGTAGAGAGTGAAAATGAAGGGTGAGTACTGTTGTATGTAGGAGTAAAAAAAGAAGAGTGAAGATGGTGAAGAGGAGAGGTTTTGTTTTTACTTAATCTCATTAAAGTAAAATAAGATCTTTGTTTTTTAGATGAGAAAAAGTTCATAGATGATCCTCTTGTAGCTTTGCTCTTATTTCTTATACTCTTGCAATTCCTCAAGATATAATGAAGCATTGTCCTCCTATGGATGTATGCTTATGATGGCCGAACCACATTAAATTTGGTGGGTGAATATTCATATATTCTTTTTACATTGTCCTGCTCACTATGCTATTCCTAAATGATTGTGAAATTGCACATCAAGTGTTCAATGAATTGGCACACTTGTTCTAGTGCTTCCTCTAATGCGGCACAAATGACCTAAAATAAAATTTAAAGATTTAATTACTTTTATGAAACTTATAATTAGTGGATGCCTATATTAATGGAAGACGCTTCATCTCTTGAACTCCTAAAACTCCCAAAACTATTCATCTCTCAAGATTGCTCACCTATCCATGATATTTATGAGAAAATTTAATAGACATGACCTTTCGTATGAATCTTAGCATATAAATAAAGGTTGTAATCTTGTATAATACACATATATGATATAGAAGAAGTAAATATGAAATTTGGCTATTTTCTTATGTCTTCACTTTGTTCATTGTGCTTGTTTTCCTTCTTAATTTCATAGCACATCATCAACACAAAAGTTCTATCTTTTCAAGATTCAAACACAAGCTCTACTTTTCAAGATTCGACTATGAATATTCATTTAGTTTACAACGACATTAATAATGAAGATATGTGTCTCATTGATAGTGGAACAACTCACACCAACCATAGAGTTAAAAAGTTTTTTTTCTTATTTAGTAATGTAAGAAGCCAATGCTAATACCGTATCATGCAAGATAAAGTTAATTGAGGGCTTTGGAAGAGCCGAATTACTATTTCCAAGAGTAACACAATTTTTGTATTGAAAATGCATTACATTCTACTAAGTAAAAAAGAAACTTACTTAGTTTTAAGGATATCTCGCCAAAATGGATATTACCTTATGACAATAAATGAAGGTAATATTGAATATTTTTCTATCACAAGTATAATCTCAAGGAAGAAATGCATAATGGAGAAGCTACCTATATTTTCCTCTAGTGTATATTACACATATATTAGTAAAATTGAAACATATGCTGTGAATAAAAAATTTACAAATCATAATACATTTATTGTATGGCATAATCGGTTGGAACATACCTGAACAATTATGACGCAAAACGTCATTGAAAATTCATATGGGCATTAAATGAAGAACCAAAAGATTATTCAGCCTAATGAATTTTTGTGTGTTACTTGTTCTCAAAGGAAATTAATTACTCGACCATTACCAGGAAAATAAAAATAAGCTTACATTTTTGGAAGAATACAAGGAGATATTTGTGGACAGTAGACTCACAATGTAGACTATTTAGATATTTTATGGTTATAACTAATACATCAACAACATGGTCACGTGTCTTTATTATCAACTCATAACATGGCATTTGCTAGATTACTTGCTCGAATCGATTACGAGTATAATTTTCTAATTATCCAATTAAGAAAATGCACCTTAATCATGCTAGTGAATTTATTTCACAAACTTTCAATGATTGTTGTATTTTATTGGAATTGATGCTAAACATCATGTAGTGCATGTTCATACATAAAATAGTATTGCAGACACTTATTAAGCATTTACAGTTGATGGCATGACCATTACTAATGAGAACAAAACTTCCATATTCTTATTAAAGACATGCTATTTTATATGCGACATTAGTTGCATTAGACCAAAAAGTTATCATAAATACTCCCTTTACAATTGGTTTTTAGTCGATAACCTAATATGTTCATTTAAGGGGTTGTTTGGTTGCTTGTAAATGAAATTACATGTAAGTGAAAATATTATATATTAACTTGCATCATTGCTATTTGGTGTATAGTAACTGAAAATGTTATATTTAGTTTTATTTGTTTGGATCGATTTAAATTGAGAAGTATATTTAGTTTTATTTGTTATGTAGGTGGAATGGTAGGATTGCCGCCATTATCTATCATTACCATTAGTTGTTTAATATTATTCATGAAATCCTTTAATTATGCAATATGCTTTGACTTTATGCCTAAAAGTCAATTAATTAATTAATTAAACTCTCACTAACTACCATTAACATTAATTTAGGTAATAATTAATTATTTTAAGGATCATTTATAAATTTTAAAAATTTGTAATATCCTTTAATTTTAGGCCTTGAAAATATTTTTATAATAAACTTTAAATGACTCGGGCATTTTTTAAATAATATATTAAATCAAATAAAGCTTAAATAACTATGTGTTTAATCATGTTACTACATACGTTACAACATTTACTTGAATTAATATATTATAAAATAAGTTACCAATATTCATTCAACACAACAGAACATTGATCCTCCAAAATATGACACCCATGATACAACATTTGACATTGACAAATACAATGCTAATGTACATAACCACATCCTCTACAATACAACGTTAGTCGAATAAGTCATTCAAGATTTATCCAAAAGATAACATCCACCAAACTAAACATTGGTCCAACTTAACATCATAATAAGTTCAAGTAAAAAAAATACAACAAGACAAAAATACATAATACCACATAGCAATGTTTTAACAACTCACGGCCAACCGCCATATCTCAGTTGATTAAAAACATCATCCATCCAAATGCATTGAAGGGAATGGGGTTTTATTCATAAACCTAATTGCTAGAGGAATATTTTGAAGTAAATAATCATATGCCCATCCAAGATCATACTGCTCACTCAAAGTCATAATTTAAGTAATTGCTTACAAATAAATTGACTCTGTCCACTTCTAATGCATTTGCAGTTCTTCCTAATTGATGCTCAACATTTCGCATGATTTCTTCCTCCACTTTAGCACACTTTCCTCATGTTTTACCATCCTTGGCCTTGAACGTGAAGCTTGTCGGTGTGTCATTAATAGAAAGTTGGTTTGGTACAACATTGTCAAAATCATTGAACCCTTGGAAATGATTGTCTAAATTGACTATTGGTGATGTTGTTAGTTGTTCCATGAGTGCACCTAGGACTTTGCACTTTGTGAGCTTCTTGCAAAAGATCCGGTGGATTGATCATTTCCACACACACAATAGCCATTTCTTCATAGTCTTGAATTGGATTATTGACATAGTGCTCCTCCCCAGGATGTGACTTCAAAAATAAAACACAGCCTATAATTAGGGTCAATATATAAATCTCACACAAATTATTAATCATATGCTCCAACTTATGACTTATATATATATTTGGTATTCCTTGTTGCCCATAATAATTTTTTTTCTTAGAATCATCCCATGACACACCACTTAAACTTTTGAGCTTTTTTTATTATCAACCATGTCTTCCTTACGTGCCAAATGACAAGTGTATCATTCACATCCATATTGAATGGTACACTAATAAGGATTGCCACTATAGTAATAGCAACGCTCTTAAATCCTTTATCGGATATCAACCCACGGTTCGCTTGCTCAACAAAATAGCTTAGCATGAATGATGTCGAATAGCTATCTATCGGAAATTGGTGGATGCCTTTTTTCCAACAAAATCTTGGCTTTCGACGGCATCTCTTCAGGCTCCATCTATTGCAAAACTACTTTCAAAAGAAAACAAAATTTATAAGCAGATATATATCACATACTTGGTAATATTTAGTAATAAAAAAACAAAAGTTTCCTCAAATTCAACTAGAAAATAAATCTTATAAACAAATTAAGCTCCATTCCACTATTAGTGAAAATATAATTTGACAACAAAATTTACAAACTTACTCGCTTCTTCCCAAATATGGGATTGTGTTCTCAGCTTCGTACAACCGGTTCTCTTTCTTCAAGATTTAGTACTTAGAAGTTATTGTCCCTTAGTAAAACATATTTATGTAGAATACAACAAGTAAAACATATTTACGTAAAATTATTTTTCAAAGTTTCAAATGCATATTCCACCAAAGTACTCAAACAAGAATGCCTATAATTGAATAATTCTTTGTTACTTGATGGTGTACATCCACTAAATTCTTTGAGGTGGCATCAAAAGCCATGAAATGGGGAGATGAATCCCGCTTGTGTGGAGTATCCGACATCTAGGAGATAATATTTGCCTATAAGAATATGATTACAAGTTATTCACTATTATGCTACATTAAATATTTTAATTTTATTATAGTGATATAATACCTTTAGGCACTCTTTCCAAAGCATTTCAAGGACAAGTGCATTATGTGCCGAATCTTCCCAACCGGCTAATACATATGTAAATCTTAATTCAAAATTAATCGCAGCTAACACATTTTAAGTAAGATAAAGTTTCTCCCACAAAAACAAGCTAGGATATCGTTTGGAATAGACGCATGGATATGTTTATTATCAAGTGTGCCAGTGGAATATCCTAAACACTTAATAAGTTAATTAAGGTGTCTTCTTTTATAGATTCTTCAGAGCATAGAAAGGTTTAATTAAGAGTGCAATTGTAAATAGTAATTGATCACTTACCTTAAAATATGGCATAAATCTTCGATCTTGTGTGATGATTGAACTAGGATTTTTACGAGGTAGTCGCCTAATAGTTTCTCCAATAGTGTATATGACATGATTGAAATATCAGCTTGTAGATTCTTTAGAGCATAGAAAGTTAACTCCAATGACCCTATTTCACACATGTTGACCAAGAATGTGAAGAAACATGCCCGGTTACTCTTCAACAACTACATGTAAAGTTTGAATAATAATCCTTTAGATTTTAGTAAATCACACAATGAAAAATAAAAGTTGCTATTTTTATTCTCAACATTGTTATATTAGCCTCGTTAGGGCCATATATTATTCTTGACATATAGTTTGCGCCGTTGTTTATCCCTATTGTTGTCGCTATACTAGTAAATGAAGTTGTCTTCTTTTATAGCATGCCAAAACAAAAATAGTGATAATGGCAGTTGGACAATTACAAAGATATACATCTTCAAAATTTGATTTCATCGATAATATATTATAGCAATCATTAGTAGCCAAACAATTTGAAACATTATTTCCTCTTTAACTTGCACTAGGAAAAATAATAATAATAAATATACAGCATATTTTTTAAAAAAAAATGGCGAAAATCATAATGAACTCTTGCTATTCTCAAATAGATGTAAGTTTACAAAACAATTCAAAACTGAATTGTGGAGTCGTTAGGAAGACACAATTCCTATCTCTTGTTATTCAAGCAATGAAAAGAAGTTTCCTATTCAATGAGATTTTGTCACGGCCGAATTAATGTCCAATTCTTTTAAAGCCTCACCATCTTAGTTTTAAAAATAAACAACTTTAAAGCTTGAGATGTTTGAGAACTTGATTCACGTAAAGTAATGCTAAGTGATAAAGCATTTCTCCAGAGTGGCTACTTCATTTGTGCTTCATAACCAACATTTTTTATATATACTTACACATACAACTAATATTCTATGCATATACATCCACCCGCCGATAACATTAATTCATAGTCCAACAAGAAACCAAGCTAGCTAGCTTTCAAGGATGTTTAGAAAGAGAAAGAAAAAACATAGAACTAGTTTTCTTCCTTCTCTAGTTCTTGTATTTCAATCAAAAGAAGGTGGCAAGTCATTCTAATCATTGTAGGCAAGTCTTATAGGCAAAGGGAAGGCTAAACCTTTCTCCTACTTCTCTTTCTCTCTCTCTCTCTTTTGTATATAGATACAAATTAGAATCGATAAAGATAGCAAATTTCTTCCAAGCAACCAACAAGATGTTTCACTAGATCATTGTAAAATTTCAGGCATGGATGTTAATATTAAAGTTTTTCAACATAATAATTTTTTACCATTAACAACTAACAGATGCATTGATTAACCCAAAAAGAGTGACTAAATCATATATGTCAACCGCTAAAACATAGCAGATCTATCGATTCTGAAGATAAAAATCCTAAACGAAGAGATAAGAATTTAGATGATCAAATCGAGAATTCAATAACTCGGAAGAGTCTATAGAAGAGTATATAGTTATGAATAGTATTTCTTACTCTAGAAGGAACACAAATAGTTGAAATTTATGAAAAATGAGAACTCAATAAATTATATAACAAATTAGATAAAATAGAACCGGAATGAAGTCAACGTTGATAATATTTTTGCATTTAATATAATGTATAATGTGAATGATGAATCAAAGTGTGTTGAGAATGAAGACAAAAAAATGATTTGCGAAAATTGAAAGATGCAATGGAATTAGAGTTAAACTCCCTTGAAAAAGAAAATGTTTTTGGACTTCTGTTCCATACACCTAAAAGTGTAGAACCAGCTTATATGAAAATGGGCATTTGTGTGAAAACAAAATGAGAAAAGTGAAACCGTGAGATATAAAGGGTGACTTATCGCCTAAGGGTTTTCATAAACACTTGCCATTAATTATGATGAAACATACTCACCCGTGGTGGATGCAACTACTTTTTAATACTTAATTAGTCTACCAATACATGAAAGACTTGATTTTTGTTTGATTGATGTCCTTACAACTTATTTATATAGATAACTTGATTGTAAGATCTATATGAAGCTCATTGAAGTAGTTGAAATGCTTGAAGCATGCAATTTAAGTTCTTGAGAACAATATTCAATTAAATTAAACAAAGCTTTGTATGAATTAAAACAACTGGAGCAAGGACATAACAGCCTTAGTGAATATTTGTTGAAAGAAGGATATAAAAAATGATCCTATTTGTTTTATAAGGAGATTTTGAAAGAATGAGTTTGTTCTAATTGCAATTTATATTGATGAGTTAGATATTATTGCAACTCCAGAAAAGCTTAAAAAGGCAGAAATTACTTAAAGAAAGTATTTGAGATGAAGGATCTTGAAAAATACATGAGGCAAGTGGAAAATCTGTTTAGTTAAGATTGGTAATTCAATGCATTCGAAGAACTTGTGGTTTATCTTATGAAAAAATGATACCAACACAAGCCTATATGAAGATAATGTTTCATTTATGATTTTCAAAAGAAGAGTGATATTAATATTCAATAATCCATTCAAGTAATAATGTAGTAGATTTTTTTACTAAAACACTTTCCGCTACAATATTTTCAGAATTAGTCAAGAATATTGGAGTTCGTCAACTCAAAACTCTCAACCGATGCTATCATGAGGGGGAGTTAATACTCACTCTTTAACCATAGTTTTTTCCATTGGGTTTTCTTAGTAAGATTTAAAAAGGCAATTATAGCGTATACTAAGGTAAGGATCATGTACACTTCTTCGACACTAGGTTTTATCAAATAAAGTTGTTACTAGTAAGGTTTTAACCAGGCTTATTCTTTGATTATAAGGGGCTGTTTGTTTCGCTCAATCTGGGTTGAAGTGCCCGAAGTGGTCACTTCCAGCCCCGCTTCCTTATGTTTGTTTACCGGATTTTGGGGCCGAAGTGGATGATGGAACACTTCCAGCCCACCCCTACTTCCCCATCCCACTTCATCCAAAAAGGCCGAAGTGGGGACTTCCCCTCTTCTTTTCCCTTTTAACCGAAGTCATATGGTCACTCACTTCATTTGAAGCTTGGATTCCGAAGCTAGCCTCCGCCGTCTCCATCGTCACCGACCTAGTGCTATCGCCTCTCGTCCGGTCATCATCGTCTCAAGCAAGGCAAGATCGTTCCTTCCTCACCGGTTTCCATGGTTGATCCGCTTTTTTTTATTGGCCGATGTGCTTCTTTCTCTTTAGTTTCATTTTTTTAAAAGCTCCGAAAGTTTTTCTCTATTACGACTCACCCATATCCCACGTGATGGAAGCAAACTCGGCAATCCGTCGGATCTATCGCCGCCGACGTCCGCTATTACCTCATCTCTCGGGTTTCATCGTCTTTAGGCAATGCGAGGACGTCCTTCTTTCACAGTATCCCTAACCGTCGATCCGGTTGTTTTTCGTTATCCCTTGTTTTTTTTATCTCAAAGCCATCATTAGGTTCTACATTATTTTTTTTCTCCGGATTTGGATTTCAGCTTGTGGTTTTCATTCTCTCGCATAGTGCTCCTTTCGTAAACATCGGCATCTATCTCGGTTTGTATGCGTTGTGTTATCTATTTCTTCCACTTTTTCTCTAATGGTGCCCCCGATCTTGCCCGAACCGCTCCCCGTTTTGCATCATTGTGTCTACCCAACCCGATTTGTTGGATGTGGCTTTTTTCCCCTTTTTTTGCCTTATCTTGTGATGATCTCGTTATGAATCATTTTGGTTCGGTATTACTTTTTCACCAGGTTTTCTATAACTGTTTATCTTTTTTTCCCCCAATTTCATGTGTGCTTTTGAAGGTCCACCCAATCCGGGTTTGTTGGATGTGGCTTCTTCCCTTTGTTTTTGCATAATCCCGAGATGATCTGCTTTTGATCTGTTTGTTTTTTTTTTTATTTTTTGGTTATAAATTCCTACTTGCTATTTGCCATGTTCTACTTTTGTGAACCGACAACTTCTTATACCACCGCAATCGCCTCGTTTGGTTTTCGCTTTAAGGATTCATGCCCCGCATCTACCCTACTTTCCATTTTCTATTCAGCTTGCCCATTTTTTTTCTCGTTCTATGTTCATGATTTCTTGTGAAGTTATGTTCTACTTATTCTATTTTAATTCTTGCCGGTGGTGTTGTCATGGTTATCGTGAGTACTAAATTCTTACTAGCATTTTCTTGTCGTTATCTGTTTTCAATCATGGTTCGGTATTAAGTTCCCACACCATTTGGTTTTTTTTTGTTCTAAATTGTGATTGCCATTTGCCATGCTCTACTTTTTGTTATGTTTTAATTTTGTTACATTGACAACTTATTACACCAAAAATACTACATTAGCCTCGTTTGGTTTTCGCTTAAAGATTCATGCCCCGCATCCGCCCTACTTTTCCATTATCCCGTTCGCCTGCACAATTATTTTCCCCGTTCTATTTTCATGATTTCTTGTGAAGTTATGTTCTACTTATTCTGCTTTTAATTCTTGCCGCCGGTGTTGTCATGGTTCTCGGAGTACTAAATTCTTATTAGCATTTTCTTACCGTTATCTGTTTTCAATCATGGGTCGGTATTAAATTCCCACACCATTTGTTTTTTTTTTTGTTCTAAATTGTGACTACCATTTACCGTGCTCTACTTTTGTTATGTTTTAATTTTGTTACATTGACAGCCTTATTACACCAAAAATGGCTACATTAACCTCGTTTGGTTTTCAATTTAAAGATTCATGCCTCGCATCTCGCCCTACTTTTCCATTTTCTCGTTCGGCTTGCCCTTTTTTTCTCGTTCTATGTTCATGATTTCTTGTGAAATTATGTTCTACTTATTCTGTTTTAATTCTTGCCGCCGGTGTTGTCATGGTTATCCGAGTACTAAATTCTTACTAGCATTTTCTTGTCGTTATCTCGTTTTCAATCATGGATAGGTATTAAATTCCCACATCATTTGGTTTTTTTTTTTTTTTCTAAATTTTGACCGCCATCCGCCATGCTCTACTTTTTGTTATGTTTTAATTTTGTTACATTGACAACTTATTACACCAAAAATACTACATTAGGCTCGTTTGGTTTTTCGCCTTAAAGATTCATGCCTCGCATCTCGCCCTACTTTTCCATTATCCGTTCGGCTTGCACAATTATTTTCCCCGTTCTATTTTCATGATTTCTTGTGGAGTTATGTTCTACCTATTCTCGTTTTAATTCTTGCCGCCGGTGTTGTCATGGTTCTCATAGTACTAAATTCTTACTAGCATTTTCTTGTTGTTATATGTTTTCAATCAAGGGTCCGTATTAAATTCCCACACCATTTGTTTTTTTTTTTGTGTTCTAAATTGTAACCGCCATTTTCCATGCTCTACTTTTGTTATGTTTTAATTTTGTTACATTGGCAGCTTATTACACCAAAAATGGCTACATTAGCCTCATTTGGTTTTCAGCTTAAAGATTCATGCCTCGCATCTGCCCTACTTTTCATTTTTTGTTCAATTGCCCATTTTTTTTCTGTTCTATGTTCATGATTTCTTGTGAAGTTATGTTCTACTTATTCCGTTTTAATTCTTGCCGCCGGTGTTGTCATGGTTTTTCGAGTACTAAATTCTTACTAGCATTTTTTGCCGTTATCTATTTTCAATCATGGGTCGGTATTAAATTCCCACACCATTTGTTTTTTTTTTTTTTTGTTCTAAATTGTGACTACCATTTGCCATGCTCTACTTTTTGTTATGTTTTAATTTTGTTACATTGACAGACTTATTACACCAAAAATACTACATTAGCCTCGTTTGGTTTTCAAGTAAAGATTCATGCCCGCATCCGCCCTATTTTTCCATTTTCCGTTTAGTTGCCCTTTTTTTCCCCTCGTTCTAATTTCATGATATATTGTGAAGTTATGTTGTACTTATTTTGTTTTAAATTTTGATGCCGGCCCGAAATGTTTGCAATTGTGTGTGCTACGTTATTGTAATTGGTTTAGAAATTTTCCCTTGCCTATAGCAGACTTCGTAATTATCCTTGTTCGTCATATGTTTGGGTACGATTTGTCGTGTGTGTAGTTGCATGTGGTAGACCTTTAATTTGACACAATCAATAATGACCATATCTTACTCATCCAACATGTAGATGGAAAATTGGGCACTAAATGCAAATGCGCGTCCTTTGCTAGCGGTCTTCACAACTATAGTCGCCATTGTTTGTTATTTGATCCAAGAACGTCATTTAAGTTGCCATGGAAGATGTTGGGAACCCTCTATGTTTCGAGACATAACTAGGAAGAAACACATGGAACGTATTTTATGGAGTGGTCCCAATACACGTATCAGCCTATCTTAGGATGGACGTAGGCCCATTTCTCCATCTCGGCATCCATTATGCGTGACAAACATTTACTTCGAGACAAAGAAACACGTGTCCATAGAAGAACAACTAGCAATATTCCCGCACATAGTTGGTCACAACACTAAAAACCGAACAATTTGTGTTGAGTTTCTTCGATCCGGGAAACTACCACTGCTACTTCAACAACGTCCCCGTGCCGTATGTGCCATTCGTGATGACTTTGTGCATCCCCCCACCAACATATGCCATCCGGAAATTGAGCGCAACCCAAGTTGGTTCCCTTTTTTCCAAGTAAGCTTTCGTCCAATTAACCCACACAAGGTGCAATAAATTTAGTGATACACTCGATATTACCTTACGTTCCTTATCTTTGACGTAGGATTGTATAGGTCTGCCGGATGGGACACACATTGATGCTTCTGTCTCCCAAAGATGAATTACCCCGTTTCCGTGGCCGAAAAGGACCAACCCAAAATGTACTTGCAAGGGAACCCCGATTTGAAGTTCACTTACGTTATAGCGGGGGTGGGAAGGATCGGTGAATGATTTTACGCTTTGAGAGATGCAATCTCATGTCCCCAAACCGAAGGTCTCAAGTTAATAGAAGGTTTGGCTAAACAACACGTACACAATTTCTCAACGTTGTAAGAACATTGCTTGACCATTATCTTGTCTTGTAGGAAAATATTATCTCGTAAACACCTGATTTACCACTATGAATGGATTCATAGCACCATATCGAGGCGTTAGATATCACCTAAAGGAACACAAAGGGAAGGCCGCCAACAAACCCAAAAGAACTATTCAATCTTAGGCACTCAATGTTGAGGTCAAAGGTTGAGCGCGCATTTGCAAGATCAAGAATAGGTTCAAGGTCCTCACATCACATCCTTTTTTCCCATTCAAAATGCAGGTCAAGCTAGTGCTTGCGTGTTGCATTCTACATAACTACATCGCCGGTGTCGATCAAGCCGGGCGCGATATTGAACGAAAGCAAGACACTACCCGAGCGATTGCTTTCAACGCAGCCTCGTTCGCAATGGGAGCAACGCGAGGAAAACAGCAATGGGTGGAGCTAAGGGACAAGATACCAAATGATATGTGGGCGTCTTATAATAGTTTTGTTTGACTAACGCATGATTAATGTTTTATTTACTTACCATGTTGGACAATTTTTTCTTGTACGTTTTGCTGCACATGTTTCCCTTGGACTGATGTATGTGTGCCTCGATTTCTTATTATTATTGTTTTCATTTATCGGCTTACTTTGCAATGAGTGACTTTGATAAGTGCTTGATTATATATATTTTATAATATCAGTTTACATGCATTGAGCATCGCTTTTATCGAGTTTTAGCATTAACAAGGTGTGTTTTGTGTTCTTTGTGCAAACAGGGGCTTTGGAGACATGACATACGGGAAGAAGCGAAGATAGGGTGTGATGACACGTTTCAAGACCACAATCGTAAGCCGTGTTCATATGCATGGGGGTGTTGCCAACTTTCGGAGGAGTACAAGTCATTACACAAACCGAAAAGGGCACAAAGGCAGTAGTACGCCCATGTCCCAGCCTTTCCGTACAAAGCAGACGAAGGTTCTTGAGGATTTCAAAGCATAGAAAGCCACACACCCTACCACACGAGCGTGTGCCCGACCGTGTGGACTCCAAGGAAGACTTCGGGAAAAAATCACCGTAGCATTCACCGTAGCAAGATCGTAGCGAGTACTTCACACGCCCGTGTGGAATTTCCACACGGGCGTGTGGATGCCCGTGTGGATGCCCGCGTAAAGCCCCGAATTCAAATTATGAAAGCCGCCTTGTGATAATTTTTAGGGATCTTTTCGGCCACTTTCGAGAGGCAAGGCGGCTAGGGCTTGGGAGGAGTTCTTTGCGGCTTTGGGAAGCTTTCCTCACCAACTTGGATCCATTCCTCCTCCGTCATAGCGTCAAGGAAGCCATCGGCAACCTAGCTTCGGAGTGGATTCAATCCAGACGTGGAAACTACCCATCAAGACTATCATCACGGATTTAAGGGGGTTATTCTTTATGTCTTTAGAACTTATTTCTGAATTTATTATTTGTTTTGTGACTCGCTCCATGGAAAGCTAAACCCCTAGAGGGTATTCGGACATGTAAACCCTAGGATTCTTATTTTCATTAGATTTACATTGTGTTTCTATTCGAATTTATCAGATTGAGTTTTACTCTTGAGTTCTTAATGCTTGTTTGTGCTTTTGATTTCATTATTAATTGCCTTGCATGTTTTATTCAATCTAGTGAAGAGAGAGATCACCGCTAGGTTTAGAATTACCAAGAGTAAAGAGGGTTGAGAGGGTGAGCCGTGAGATAGCGGAGTGTCCCCTTTCCCTTCCGACAGATATTTCCTATCTCCATATTCCCTAAGTGTCAAGCAACCATATGTGGTGTGAGGCGTCGAGAGAATTCTCCGCCGGGACCTCGTAGGGGGTTAGGGGATCTTCCACCCGGAGGCGAGGGTTAGATCTACTTTTAGGAATTGGTCATATCTTTGGGATCCCTAGAGTTTTAAGCAATCATATGTGGTGTGAGGCGTCGAGAGAATTCTCCGCCGGGACCTCGTAGGGGACTAGTTATCGGTGACTCGGGAGGCAGGGGCCGTTATACCTTTGGATACCCACGACTCATTGTCTTCGTTAGAAACACTTGTAATCTACATCCAACACCCGAATCCTAGGGGGAGCATTGTCCGGATACCTCACTTTTATTGATTGAGAACTCTTTTCCTTTTATTTCCCGCGCACTTGTGGTGACACTCTTAGTGTTGGCCATTAGATCATCACATACTACACTCATTAGGCTAGATAACAAAAGAGGGGCTATTACTAGTACTTCGTTCCCCGTGGTTCGACAACCCGACCCTTTGGGTCCACTTTTATTACTTGACGACCCGTGCACTTGCGGTAACGCAAGGGGTTGACACACATCACCCTGTTGTGTTGTTGCGGAGACGCATCGACTTTCTCCCTCGTTGGAATTTTTAAGCAAAATGGAGGGCAAGTGATCGTGTCAATAACGGGGCTCCTCGAAGAATGTGGGCAACACGCGTGGCACCCCAAACAAACGATGGAAGCAAGAGCATGATAATTTCCTAATTCCATTTCTTATAGAACAAGCAAAGAAAGGCTTAAAATGCGATAAGTCCTTCAAGCGCGCTACTTTTTCTTTCGCAAAGCTTTGTCAACAAGTATGTTCAAGATGGACTTCAGCACCGGAAATGTGGAAAATCACTACGTAACCTTTAAGGCCCGATATGCCGAAATTAAGAAGGCTAAAGAACTCAGCGGTGCGGGCTGGGACGATGCAACGAAAACTATCCTTCTTGATCCTGTTGTAGCAATGGCGTACGTTGACGTAATTTGCAAACCGTCTATGCTTGAAATCCCATAATTCTTTTGTGTGCCATGTTATACTCTACATTTGATTGCAGTCACACCCAGGCGCAAGGCTTTTCATTAATAAGACAATTGAGAACTACGATGGCCTGAGGATAATTTGCGGTGACGACAGCGCCACGAGTTCCTATGCGACATCCCTATTCTCAGATTTTGGGGAGGGTAACGAGAATGACGACATCAACAATGAGTACGTCGAATCGGCTCACACGTTGATGGACTCCACAAAGCTGAACTGGCTGAAGCATTCGATTATTTACAGATGCACGAGAATGAAGCTCGGGGCTTCATCGCGAAAGATATGGAGCTTAGGCGATTTTGGGTTGAGAGGTTCCTCTCGCGGATGGTGTGAGATCTCGGATATGGTGGCTTGACGGTTTGATATTTGCATGCGAACTTCAAACTTCTGCAGTTTTTTACTATTATGTTGTCTTATTTTTTGTTTCTCCTTATACATCATGCATTGGCATGTACTACTTGTTGAACATTGCATGGACTTTCATGTCACTGACTGCATCTAAATCATGCTGCATTTGCATTTGCATTTTCTACATTGTTGGACTATGTCATATATCATGTTTAAGGTTTGTTAATTTCCTGGTTGCTTTTGCTTTCGCTATTTGTTTTTTCCTAAATGTGGCTTTTTCTTGTCTGAACTGGACATGATTTTCTGTGTTTAGGTGGAATGAAGTGGCGATGATGAGGACAAAAAAGGTTGTCAAAACAACTGCACTGAGGCATGGTCCAATGGTTTGTAATTAGGGCAAACGGGTGATTTGGCGGGGCAATGAGACGGTAGGTTGTTCATGTCTCATTGCAGCCATATGGCACCCCATTCGTAGCTTTGCGAGAACTATACCATGTTTCTGGTGTGATGTTTTTGCTTGTTGGTGGGTTTGGTTGCAAAGCCAAGGTTTATGTGAATGTGTTAGTTTTGATGTGTACTTTCCTGCATTCCAATCGTCTTGGAAGATATCTGACTTTGTTCATTATGATTGATTGTCGCGTTTGATTTAATTGGTGCTCGCAGCTTTTTGTTATTTGTTTTCATTGTCGGACAAGTCTTGCGCTGGTTTGGTTTTTATTTCGTTGTTCCATTTTTTGTTTCATGGCCAAGTAAAGTACGTGTGCGGCGAGGCAATTCGGAGGCATTCACTGCCACCATTGCAGCCCATGATGTGTTGCGCTATGCTGTTCTCAGTTCGGTTTGATATTTCTGTTTTCCGGTCAACATGGGACTATTAAATGCCGATGAAGGTGTGTTCAATAAACTCTTGTCACCTGAGCCATGATAGATTTTGCCCTACTCGAATTTGAAAAACTGATGGAGAAGGGTCCTAATCAATTCTAAGATCTTGGGTACTGCTCTCTAATCAATTCTAAGATCTTGGGTCCGCCTAACGTAGACTGCACAAAAATCTTTCAGCAGGATGCACATGCTGGCCAGGCACAACAGCCACCCAACTTACTTGACTACAGATCTACATATACGCATTCATGCTTTTAGAAGCAGAGGAATACTGACATAGACTCAATTTTTCACTTTCTTTTTTTTTTTTTTTTTTTTTAAATACAACCTAACTCAGGACGCCTGATCAACCACCTGCTAAAAACCTCACTTAAAAACCTTACTTAGGGTTAAAGCAAAAATAGGGGACTCAAAAGTTTTTAAAGGACTATTGAAAGAGAAATTTGACATCCTAACACAAAATCAATAAGATGGGTTATAGTGTCAGAAGTGGAAGTTAGAGTGAGCAGGTATCAATGTACACTAAAGATGAAACAGGACTACATTCAAGTACATGTAAAGTACAACTCACTACTATCATTCTACCAAGCTAGGAAGTCCTTAACAATAAAATCATAGCTATCATAGGTGAGTCAAGCATGCAATTTAAAACAATTCCAAAGTTCATGAAAATCTACCCCCCCACTCAAAGATGCACATTGTCCTCAATGTGTCTAAATCAGCAGTGCATAAAAAATAAAGGTAAAAAAAAGTGTAATAAGAGGGTTTCATGAACTTCCCCAAGTCTCAAAACATGAGTCTTGAAATCCATGAGATCGGGGTAGCCACCAATGATGCAAGTAGATGATCGAGAGAGAAGGTGTGCTTGATGCCCTACTTCCACCCTACAAGATAGAAAGGAACATCATCTCAAGGCATCTAACACACACAAAAAAAAAAAAAAAAACACAAACAAAAGCAAACAAAACAAACAACTAGCACAACACAACAATCAAGCAAAAACATAATCCAAGCAAGTCCTTTATTCAATCATTATCATGGTGTCCAAATCTCTCTAATGCAAGCATGGCTAAGGGTTTACAAGTATGATTCAAGATTAAGTCAAATACAAGGGAAGCAATGGTTCAACATCAAGGGAATGTGAAAAAAATTCAAGAATTGCTACAGTAATTCCCAAAAAAAATTGCAAGAGCTTCTCTTATAAATGGAGCATAAACATTTTTACAAAGCTTTGAAATTACTCCAAAAACCCACAAAATGACAACCAACCAATCTCCCACAACATTGGCATCCATTCAACTTGAAAAGAAAAAGAAAGGGAGAATAAACACTCATGCTTGAAAACTAGGGTTTAGAGAGATGTACCTTTGGGGAATTGATGAAGATGATGTTAAAACTCCCATAATTAGTGTAGATCAGGTCTCTAAAAGTAGAAGAGGCGTGAGGGAGGAAGAAAAATGAAGAAAAACGGTGAAAGAATGAGGGAAACGAATGAGAGATGAGAAAGTTATAAAAGAAATGGTGAAGGGGCGCTTTAAAGAGAAAGATGCCCGAAGGCCGCACGCGGTGAGCTCACGCCCGTGAGCCTACCCATGAGCCTCTTCGGTGAGCTTATGGGCATCCTCACGGCCGTGAGGATGCCCATGAGACCTGCAAATTCAGCCCCTTATACATTTTTTCATTTCCAAGCATTGCACAATCAAAGCAACAATGAAGTCGACCAAAAATCACACAAGAATTTGCATTCGAATGGCATAAAATCAAAGGACCAAACCTAAAAGTTCAAGAACAAGCATGGATCAAACTCAGAAGACACATACAAAAACTAACATTCAAAACCACAACAAATAAAGGAGAAACAATAACACAACAATCTAATACACAACTAGAATACGAAAAATTGAAAGAACAAGAATTTAAA
>CACTHL010000830.1:0-188090 GCA_902712375.1 Dioscorea dumetorum | reverse complement strand
TTTATTTTTAGTAGTAGTTAGTTGACTTGCCAAAGTGCTAGCACAGCCGGGTACCTAATTGATCACATAGGAATTCCTAGGCGTATCACTCTTTTATACAAAACCTCATATTATATTGATTAACTTCATTAGGAGGCTTTCAAATGAAGAAGTCTCCCGATTACCGTGCGAACAAGGTTGGAAGAATTTTGGGAGTTCTCATAGCTTAACTCTTCGGATTTAGAGAGGCATTCTTAATTACAAAATCCTTTCTACCAATATCCTAGAGGGGATCATCGTTCGTACCCGGCTCTTTTCTCACTTGTGTGTTCTCTTTCTCTATTGAGCAATGGTTCTTACATTTCCAGTAGTTCTTTGTCACGAGAATAACTTTTTGAGCCTAAGGCTAGATAATAGGGCTTGAAGTAGTAACTAGTACTCCTGTGAAATCTCGGTGGATACGATAACTCAACCCTTTGGGTTCTTATCATTTCAACACTGCAAGTCTGCTTTGCAATACACATATGCAAGGTGAAGGTTCATGGGCATTAAGGGGCAGTACCTGCGAGTGGAACCACAATTGCAACCTTAAACGGTTGGGTTATCATATCCACAAAGAGTTTGTGAGTACTAATTATGAGCTTCAACCTTACTATCTAACCTTATACTCCAAGTGATTATGCGAAACAAAGAATTACTTGAAACAGAAATTGCTATGTAATAGAGAAAGAAAACGCGCAATGAGAAAAGAGTTGGTACTCAAATGATGCTTTCTCTAGGATATTGGTAGAAAGGATTGCTAAAAATCTCTCTCGAATTTAAAGAGTTAAGCCATGACGGAATCCAAAATTCTTCCAAGCAAGTAACGCATGGTGATTGAAGACTTCTTCAATAAAAATCCTCCCTAATAGTGACTTCATACAATGAGGTATTTGTATAAGAATGATAAGCTCTCCGGATTCCCAAGTAATAGACTAGATACCCGAAGCAAGCTAGCACTTTGGCAAATCAACTAACCACTAATAAAAAAGAAACCTAATAAGACTTGTCACATCCAGGGTTGAAACTATTGTATTAATCGTGCGGGACCCGAAGGTGGATGTTGGTCAACTCAAAGGGGAAGTGGACACTCCTCTACCTAAGGCTCCACTCCTTCACCCTTTCAAATCTCGCTAGATCTATTCCGAGTGGGACCTCAAAATAAGAATATTCCTAAACACAATCAATGTTGTCACATACAAAGATCATGAACATTAAATATACGAGGATTGAGCTTAAACAATCAACTTCCTTTAAGAGAAAAAGCTCACAGAAATAGTAAATCATCCCAAAGTTCATATATTCAAGTAACCATATGGGGGTTTAGCTCATCATAGAGCAATACAAATTAAGCATAAAAGTTTCAAAAAATATGATAAAAACATAGAAATAATAAACCGCCTTTCTTCGATCCCGATGCATCGAGTATCCGGTGCGAAATAATGCTTCAAGACTCCTCTAATGATCTTTGCATCGCCTCGTATGTGTTGATGAACTCCTTCTTCAAGTTAGGGTTACAAGCGCCCTTCCACTCATCAAAAGCTCTATAATGAAACACTTATCAAAATGCCACCACACTTGGGTGTTTTGCTTGTTCTCAAGCCAACTAAACAATAAAAACAAGAGACTTGACACGTGTTTGCTTTCGGGGTTTACTAGAGAGTATAAGAGATGGAATTAAGAAAAAAACGGGAAGAGTCTATTTAACATAAAATGCAAGTCACCTCTCTAGAAAATATTCAACTCATCGAAATATGTCCAAAAGCAAGCATTCATAAAAAAAAATAAACTCTCTTCAAAATTCATTCACACTCAAGCACGTAACACAAAAACGCAAGAAACTAATCTAAGACTAACAAATGGGCGTAGTCGCACACAACCCTTGAGGTAGCCCCTTCTTGAGCAGCCACTCAAGTGGCTTTCATACTTCGAAGAGGTAACTGTTTTCTACCCGCAAAAATAAGGTGACAACTTTCACTCTTCTTGTGGGATAACTCTTTCTCTCATTAGGGGCATAGCTTGTATCCGACTTGTGAGAGTAGCTCCATACTTCACGAGAGATAACTCTTTCCATCCTCAATTTTAAGTGACTTTTCTTTAAGCTTAGAAATTAAACAAGAGCAAGTTTAAAGGTTTAAAAGAGTAAAAGAACATATATACACAATAATTGGAAAAAACCCTCATGAGTTACACAAACTAAAGTCATGATGTCAAGCAATAACACGTTTGAAGTTTTTACTAGTAATAGAATACCAACCTACCCTAAAGTGAACCTTCATTGGGCATAAAAGCATTCAAACGATCAAAACATGTAGTAATAGGCTGTAAAGGCTCCAAAGTCGCTCCACATTTAAGATGTGCATTTGCCACCCCCACACTTAGAGATAAAGCATGGAAGGAATGATAAAAAAAAGCATGTGTAGGATGGTACGTGCGCGAAATTAAAATAAGACTCCCACGACTTCTTGTGATAACCATTCGAGGAAGTCCGGGATTGTGGGAGCTTGAAGATCGTAATAATCACACGGCCGTGAATATACAACACGGGATAATGAATCAAAAGGACCTCGGTGTCTACATCCACATCAAGCGCCACAAAATCTATTGGGAAAATGTACTTGTCCACTTTGACAAGCACATCATCAATAAGTCCCTTTGGATGTTTAACAAAGCGGTAAGCCATTTGCCTAGTAGCCCTCGACTTTCCCAAACCAGGGCTTGCTAGAAATGCTATATGGCATCACGTTAACACTTGATCTTGAATCATATAATGCCTTGCCCTCTCTCAACCCCCCAATACAACACGGGATAATGAAACTCCCCGGATCCTTCATCTTGTTTGGTAAATCTTTTTAAGGGATAGGTGCACAACTTCCTTCCTAATACCCTTTGTTGCACTCTCCTCTAACTTCCTCTTGTTGGTTATGAGATCCTTCAAAACTTTGCATAGCACAGGCATTTGTGTCAATGCCTCAACAAAAAGAATGTTAATGTGTAGCTGCTTGAAAAGCTCTAGAAACCTCATGAATTGATCATCATCTTTGTACTTTCTCGAGGCTAACGGGGTATGGAATAAGCTCCAGCGGGGAAGTTCTTCTTTCCTTAATCTCCCCTCCTTATGGCCCTTTTTCTACAACTATTGTCTCCTTGGTGGCACCTGCATTTCCCTTAATTTTCCTACCACTTCTCAAAGTGATAGGCTTAGCATGTTCCCACGGGTTAATCTTAGTATTACTCGACAAGCTTTCCGGTGGCCTCTTAGTGAGGCTCTTGGCAATCTAGCCCACTTGGTTCTCCAAGTTTTGAAGAGATTCTTAGTGGCTTCTCAATGTTGTTTCAACACTCTCAAAATCTAGTGTTGGATGATTGGATGAAGTTGCCAAGACCTTTTCTAAATTTGTGATCCTATCCGGCGGGAGGTGGTTGTTGTTGTTGAAACCCGGGTGGTGCAAGTGGTCTTTGCTGGTTACGTGGGTTACTCCAAGAGAAGTTTGGGTGGTTACACCACCTTTGTTGCACTAGTTTCCATAGGGGCCCATACGGGCACCCTTGTCTTGGGGGCGTTTTCCACAAAATCCACTTGTTCTACAACGAGTTGTGATGCGAAATAATGGGGGAAATCACTCGGACTATGTCCTTCCCCACAACTATCACACATCATCACTGGGCATTCTTTGTAACAACCATTATATCCAATTTCTTGCTTGTAGCTTCTTAATGCACACAATACGGTGATGTGTCAACCACTTGCGTTATCGTAAGTGCACAAGTGTCGTCAAGCAATAAAGTGGACCCAATGAGTCGGGTTGTCGAATCTCAAGGAATAGAAGTACTAGTAGTTGCTCCTTCTCTCGTTATTTAGCCCAATGAGTGTAGTGTTATGATGATCTAGTGGCTAAATCTAAGAGTGTTACTAACAAGTGCGCAGGAACTGGAAAAGAATGAGTTTTCAATTGATGAAAACGGGTTATCTCGGACAATGCTCCCCTAGGATTCAAGTATTAGGTGCTTGGATTACAAGTGTTTCTATACAAACTAATTGAGTTGTGGGTATCCTAAGATATACGCCCTCGCCTCCAGGGCCACTAGTAACTAGTCCCCTACGAGGTCCCGACGGAGAATTCTCTTACCGCCTCACACCATATATGACTGCTTAGCACTCTAGGGATCCCAAAGATATAACCAATTCCTAAACGTATATCAAACCCTACCTCAAGGTGAAGGATCCCTAACCCCCTATGAGGTCCCGGTGGAGAATTCTCTCGATGCCTCACACCACATATGATTGCTTAAAATTAGGGAATATAGAGATAGGAAATATCCATCGGAGGGGGGAAAGGAGACACTTCGCCATCTCACGGTTCACCCTTTCAACCCTCGTCACTCTTGGTAGTTCTAAACCTAGCGGTGATCTCTCTCTTCACTAGGTTGAATAAGACATGCAAGGCAATCAATATTGAAACCAAAAGCACATGTAAGCATTAAGAACACAAGAGCAAAACAATAAATTAAAACACAATGTAAATCTAATAAGAATAAGAATCCTAGGGTTTATATGTCCGAATACCCACTAGGGGTTTAACTCTCCATGGAGCAAGCCATAGAAAATATCCCAATATATTCGCGATGAAGGCCTTGATCGGTGATTTTCATGTTTGGATTGAATCCACTCTGAGGCTAGGTCGCCAGTGGCTTCCTTGATGCTATGACGGAGGAAGAATCGATCCAAGTTGGTAGGAAACTTTCCCAAAGCCTCAAAGAACTCCCTCCAAGCCCTAGCCTCCTTGCCACTTGAAAGTAGCCGAAAATATCCCTAGAAAATATGTTAAGGCGGTTTTTATAAACGAAATTGGGGTTTCACACACGGGCATCCATACGGCCATCTACATGGCCGTGTCATCTAACTACACGACCATGTGAAAATTTCACACGACCGTGAATAGTGATTTTTCTAAAGGGCTTGGTACAGTAATACTCTGCTACGATCATTTTGCTACATTGAATTGCTATAGTGATTTTTTTGAAATCTTTCCTCGAGTCCACACGGTCGGGCACACGCACTGTGTGATAGAGAATATAGCTTTTTGTCCTTTAAAAGCCTCAAAAACCTTCTTTAATTTGTGTGCGTAAGCTGGGACATGGACGATACTACGCCTTCGTGCCCTTTCCGTTCATGTAATAACTTGAAAACCTCCTAAAGTTGGCAACACCTCCATGTATATGAGCATAGCTCCTATCTTCATCTTGAAACATGCCATTACGCCCTATCTTTGCTTCTTTCTCGTACTTCACACCTCCAATACCCTGTTTGCACAAAGAACTAAAATACACTTCATCGTGATAG
This sequence comes from Dioscorea dumetorum, assembly GCA_902712375.1. NCBI lineage: Eukaryota > Viridiplantae > Streptophyta > Magnoliopsida > Dioscoreales > Dioscoreaceae > Dioscorea > Dioscorea dumetorum. Next base: position 182,728 of record CACTHL010000830.1, on the reverse strand, counting down.
AACACGATAAAAATGATATTATAAAATATGTATAAATAAGCACTTATCACTTCTACATATGTTCTTGAGTGTGTCATTGCATCAATCTCATAATCCCAAAAAACAAAGCGCTTCTCTTACTCTCCCTACCCCTTCATTGACAATTATTCGGAGCCATGTCTTCAATCAATTGACGAGCGGCTTCGGGAGTCTTATTGCCCAATACACCACCAATAGCAGCATCAATGAGTTACCTAGTATTTGCTTTTATCCCATTGTAAAAGGTGTGGACAACCAACCATTCCGGGAAAACTATGCTTGGCGACGCTTCTTGACAAAACCCTTGAATCACTCCTAGGTCTCGAATAGCGACTCAGAATCCCCTTGAGAGAATGATGACATCTCATTCCTAAGCTATGATGACTTGGTGGAAAATAGAAAGCCGAAAATGCATCCACCATTTCATCCCAAGTCATTATAAAGGCTCTTTTGGCATGGATTAGAGCCACATTTTTTCTGTCTTTGAGGGAGAATGGAAAAGAGCAAAGCCTCATAGCATCATCTGACACCCCATTAATCTTGAGGGTGTCGCAAATCTCCAAGAAATTCCTGATATGGGCATTGGGATCCTCGTCTGGTAATTCATTAAATTATGTGTTCATCTGAAGCATGGTCAGGAACCCTGTCTTAAGCTCAAAATTGTTGGATGTACATGATCAGAAAGAGTACGTATTCGAGCCATCTCAATACCGTCATCCATTTATATGTTAACTGCAAACTGCTTTTGCACTAGCTCAGACTCTTCCACAAGCTATTCTTGCTCTTCTACGGGCGCTTGTGTACCTCATGGACCCTTCTTCACAAATTTTTTTTCAATCTTTGGATCTACTCCAATAAGTGTGGGAGAGTAGGTGTTGGTCAACTCGAAGGGGAAACAGACACTCCTCTACCTAAGGCTCACTCCTTCACTCTTTCAAATCTCGCTAGATCTATTCCAGTGGGGACCTCCCGGCAAGAACATTTATAAACACAATCAATGTTGTCGCATACAAAGATCATGAGCATTAAAGACACGAGAATTGAGCTTTAACAATCAACTTCAATAAAGAGAAAAAAAGCTCGAAAATAGTAAATCATTCTAAGGTTCACATATTCAAGTACCCACAACAAGGGATTTAGCTCATCAAAGAGCAATACACATTAAGCATAAAAGTTTCAGAAAACATGATAAAAAAACATAGAAATAATAAACCCCTTTCTTCCATCCCGACAGTCGATATCGTGCCGAACAACGCTTTAAAGACTCCTTTAATGATACCGATTGCCTCGTATGTGCTAATGAACTCCTTTTCCAAGTTAGGGTTGCAACTACTATCCCACTCGTCAAAAAGCTCAATTTTCTTATTCGAAATAGGGCTTTTATAGCCTCCTACGATTAACTCCACGGCTATAAATAGTATTTTCCACGGTAGTGGAGTTCTTTGTCCTTCAAATCGGTGCCTAAGAATGAATTTCCCATGGCCGTGGAATCCCTTTTATCCGAAGTGGCTCCACTTGGCGTGAACAATAAAGTCCACACCCGTGTACTCTTATGTTTGGTTTCAAAATCACTTACCACGGCTAGTGCAAATATTACCATGACCGTTAGCTCCTTTGCTTTGGTTGATAATCGCTCCGAATTGCTCACCAAGGCCATGGAAAATAGTCTCACGCCCATGGACCCCTCTAAACTCCTCAAAACAGGTTCTTCTTCGCTCCATTCTCACTCCCCGAAGCAAAGGAGCAAAATACGATTGCTTAAGCCCGTAAAACTAATATAATTCATGTTTATATGCAACAACTCATGCCACTATAACATATATAATCAAGCACTTATCACTAGCCTTCTTTTCATTAATGCAATTATAGAGAGCGAGTGTTAGAGAGATATCAAGATCTTTTACGTAAGTGACTATGATCAATTGCTTCAAAAGAAAGATTGACTATTCTCAAAACCCATGCTTTCTCTAAATGGAGTTCGTTGAGCATATTACGGTAGTAGCATAGTTTGAATCAACGCTATATAGGACTAGTCGTTGCTTACCTTCAAAAGTAGACAATATGTTTTTAAGAATTCCCTTATTCAATCGATTTGAGATAATCGGTGCAATCTTGTCCAGAACTCCATCGCTAACCCTAGTGGAAGTCTACCTAGGCACATCTATCTCATTCTTAATTATTTTTCCGAGTAGTGTCATCAATTAGTTATGCTTACTTTGATATTATTTCTCCAATTGACTTCGATTACTTGCATCATAAGCTAGACAATAGGACAAGAATACTAATATTTTCGGGTTCATTATTGGATTGAGAACTTGCACATCACATACACTTGCATCTCTCCATTAGTTATAGTAATGAAGTTTGAGATTTTGCACTTGGAATTGTGACAATCGGGGTGTGTTTGGATGGGGCAATGATTCCCCCAAGGGGGAACCATTGCTCGATTCCCATACCCATATTTGTTTATCTTTTTTGGAAGAAAATCATTACCCCGGGGGTTATCATCACTCCTCCCAAGATAATGAGCTATTCAATTCATTCCCCCTTGTAAAAGACTTTTATGCCCTTCTTAAACTTCAAAATGACACTATATAAAGTAATAGTTATTTGAAATTAATTTTTAATTAAATATTAATTAATAATAATAAAATAAATATTTTTGTTTCCATTATTTTATAAATAATAATTATTTGAAATAAATATCGTTTGTGATTAATTACAAAAAGATAAGTACGTAATTACATTTAATAGTTATTTGAAATTAATTTCTAATTAAGCACTAATCAATAATAATAAAATAACTATTTGTGTTTTCATTATTTTATAAATAATAACTATTTGAAATAAATATCATTTGTGATTAATTAAAAAATTATAAGTATGTAATGACATTTAATAGTTATTTGAAATTAATTTTTAATTAAACAATAATCAATAATAATAAAATAACAATTTATGTTTTCATCATTTTATAAATAATATTTATTTGAAATAAATATCATTTGTGATCAATTAAAAAAATTATAAGTATGCAATGACATTTAATATTTATTTGAAATTAATTTTTAATTAAACAATTATTAATAATAATAAAATAACCATTTATGCTTTTATCATTTTATAAATAATAATTATTTGAAATAAATATCATTTGTGATTAATTAAAAAATTATAAGTACGTAATGACATTTAATAGTTATTTGAAATTAATTTTTAATCAAACAATAATCAATAATAATAAAAGAACTATTCACATTTTTTCATTATTTTATAAATATTAATGATTTGAAATAAATATTATTTGTAATTAATTAAAATTATTAGTACGGAATAAAATTAATAGGAAATTAATTTTTAATTAAGTATTAATCAATAATAATAAAATATACATTTATGTTTTCATTATTTTTGTAAATAATGATTATTAGAAGTAAATATCATTCTTTGTGCAAAGGGTAAAAATGTAATATTAAAACAACTCTATTTTTTTTTTATTTTGCTCATTCCCAATGAATTATCCCTCCAACAAACCACATTTTTCATTACCATTCCCTACCTACTCCTTCCTTTTTCTTCATTACCTCATTTCTTCTCATTCTATTACCCCCATCCAAATGTACACTCAGCACATGGCAATAGAATAATGTAGCATTATTGATGAATTCAAGCATGTGTCATGTACAGGGATCTATAATTTCATTGATGAAATTGTTGAATCTTTAGAAAGCATGTTGCTCAACTGAACGTAAATTTAGAATTCATGACCAAAAACTCACATGGGTTGGGAACATTTGATCTGTGGACTTGTCTATCTTAAAAAAAAAAAAAAATTTAGTGTTCTTTATGTGCTTTTAGTTTGCCTCAATATTTAATTTTTTAAATACACTTTCAAAATGTTTAATATAGTGGTCACTTTACATAAGGCCCAAAATAAATGATTATTTTATTTATTTTCCTTAATTGGAATATTTTTCTAGTTTTTAAAATAATTAATACAATACTAATTAATATCACTAAATTTAATCGGTTTGATAATACCCACTTCCGTTTGAATTTTATATTGATTAAAAAAAATAAATAAATAATAATATTTTCAAATGATATTTATTACTGTGGCAATCAAATTAAATAATTTGAATGCATGGAGATAAAAATGAATAGAAAGGATTAAATAAAAAATTGAAAGGTCATCAGTAACAATTGAAAACTTCCAAGCTCTCCAAGGGTCTGTATATAATTAACAATTCTTTTATATGAGAAATTTAAAGAGATAGTTTCCCACTGTTCTTATCCTTATTGTTATAAGTTAAAAATAAATGCATTAGAGAATATAATATACCCTGACTTATTCTGCTATCAAATCCTATGATAATGGAAGAATCTACTTAAAAAGGAATTATTCAGTTTCAAGTTAACATGCATTAAAATTGGAAACAATATTATGTTTATTGATTAGAAATCGAATTTAATTCTGTTTCTAATTTGTTTCTATGCTAATTAATGTCATGACCTCTTTCTTTCCTTCTATTTTTTTTGGGTTAGGATTTTTTTAAAAGTTTGTATTGAAAATGGAGATTTAAGGTTTGGATTGATCTATTGAAATCAATCCAAACCATAGCTAATCATTGGGAACCAACTGAACACGGAAAACAAAGCAGAAAACAACAAGTGATAAGTTACCAACCAGGTGGCTAGGGCTCGAACTAGTCAATAATTTTATCTCTGTTACGGCATGCATGGAGATGAACTAGAGATACAAATAAGAAAAAATTAAAAAAAAGGGGAATTTATGAGATTCAGAGATTTTAGTTTTTGTCCACTACCAAAAATTAAAGATATTTTTATTTTTTTGAAAACTAATAAATGAAAACTCACACAATAACCATGAATTAAATCATAGCTATATATACAATAGCTTAAAACTAAACTAGCTCCATCCAAATTACCTGTTCATCCACTAATTGATCACTTGTTGTTTTTTGATTTATTTTATCTATTCAGTTGGCTCCCAAGGATTATCTATTATAGTGATGTGATCTATGTTTAAGTTGTTGGGCTTTAATTTATCTAGGTCGTATCTTCTATTGTTAGTGGTTCAATACTGTACTGATTGTTTCTACTGTCCACAGCAATAAAGGTTTTTCCCCTCATCACATACAGGTAGTTCTTACTCTCTTTCCTTCTGCATGTGATGTCAACACGAAGTTGGAAAAGCGAGCAGTATGCCGCGATTAGACTTGATCGGAATTCAGAAACCCACAAAATTGAGAGAAAGGTATATATATGTATACACACACACATACAGAGAGAGAGTACAAAATTGAGAGAAAGGTATATACATATATATACAGAGAGAGAGAGAGAGAGAGTACAAAATTGAGAGAGAGGTATATATAGACAGACAGACAGAGAGAGAGAGAGAGAGAGAGTGAGCACGGAGATTTTGAGCAGGCTCCAAGATTAACAATAGCGTAGTGGAATGAATTGAGGGTAAGGCACAAGAGAGATGCTAAGGCTATGCTCCTCATTCAACAAGGGGAGGATGCTCTTTTCCCACTTGCGATGGGAGGGAGAACAACGAAGGATGTATGGATTTGCTTTGGGAGCACTATCAAGGATCAAGCAAGGTAATTTCTGTGTAGTTGCAATCATTTCATCGAGATTATGAGAACTTGTTAATGAAGCTGATAAACGTCTAAATATACGTATTTTATACGTATTCATTTGTATTATTTTATTATCTTTTTGATAAGTCAATGCCCTTTTTATAGTCTAAATCTCTTTATTTTGTGTTGCAGACCCTAAATGAGCTCAAGAACGTATTTAGGAAGAATTCGACACCAAATACGACATTTTTGGGTTTTTCACCGTAGCAGATCAGAGCGGGAATACTTGTAGCATAATTACTGTAGCAGGGGGTACTGTAGCACCGAGGTGAAAAGTTTCTGCAAAATTCTCTGGATGCCTCACGGGCAACCTCACGGCCGTGAGGCAGCCCGTGAGGAGTCGCGACTTTCACCCTTTTTAAAGACTTTTAGGGCATGGAAAAGGGCACTTTTGATCTATTCTTCTAGGGCCGGCGCCCCACCTTCCTTGCCGGCGATCTACGACACAATCTTCACCAAGAGGGAGGCACACATCGAAGGAGAAGGTTTGGAGAGAAGATCCAAGACATCAAGGTGTATTTTGAAGGTCTTCATCCATTCAAGGGTTTCCAAAGCTAGAGGGAGTGTTTCTTCCTTCTTTTCTTGTTTATTTGCTCCTTGAACTTGTATAAGTGTTCCTCTTTCATGAGGAACTAACTTATTTGTGGTTTGGACATGATGAACTCTAGGGGTGTTTGTTTGTAATTTGGATGATTATCCTTGTGATGTATTGTTGGATGTTGTATTTCTTTTATGGAATCTTAGTGTGTGGTTCATGTTTGGTGTATTTTAATGCCTTGGTATGCATGAGAACTCGGTGTGCCATTTCTAGGAAATGCTAGGTTGCATGAAGATTGCCTTAGTATTAGACTCACCAAGCTTGAAAGGGATTCATGTATGAATACACCGTGACCATCGGGTATTTCGTACCCCTCCAACCATTAGGGATGAATATAGATATTGTGTTTGACCCTAATTAGAGATTTCCCTAAGTTTAATGCAATCATAGGAGGATTTGGGCGGATGTGATTCCGATCCAATACTTCTATCGGATTAGGGGTTGATCGCCGTGACCATCGGGGTTGACCTACTTTAGGAGTCTCTTGGCCCAGCTACCATCTCAACATTTCATCCTAAATTCAGGACCTAATGACAACTCTAGGGGAATTCATTGTCCAAATCACCTCTTCGTGTGTTTGATTCTCCCTTGTTCGTTAAATGTGTGTAGTAGTAGCCCGGATTTCATATTAGTAGTTTTTTTTATCTTTTCGCAATCACTATTTATCTTTTGTAGTGTTAGGCTAGGAAATAGACGAAAGGGGAGTAATAGTAGCTCCTTGGGCCCTTGGGAATACGACCCACTCGTGCTTGCGCGAGTGGTTTATTACTTGACGACCCCGTGCGCTTGCGGGATAATTATCAAGTTTTTGGCGCCGTTGCCGGGGACACAAGGGATACTAGGAAAACCTATAGTCTATTGCTCTAGCCATTCTTCTTCTTCTTGTACATATTTTCTTATTTATCTTCGTTCTTTTGTTGTGCTTTGTTTGACTTTGTGTTTTCTTTTTGTGCGAGGTATACTAATCTTGGCAAAATGCAAGGAGCTTTGACCTTGAATGATCCAAACTTTGCTTTGGCCGCTCGAATAGATGCTCTTGAGGAGAAACTCAACAAATTTATTAACCACAAGTCACTTCAAGAGCAACGGTACATTCCCCCTCCAAGTCCTCAACATGGAACTCCGCAAGAAAGGAAATATACTACTGAGGATGTATTGGCAAAATTCATGGTGAATACTGAACATAGATTTCGCACCATCAACACTAAATTTGAAGCCATTACCGCCGAACTTCAATCCCTTGATGCTAAATATAATTCCGGATTTGAGGCTATCCATGCCACACTTTTGAATGTGCAAGCATCCCTTCACAAGCTAGAGGACCGGGTTGAACAATTAATCCTCATGCCAAGAATAGAACTCCCAACTACAAGCAATAATGAAAACGAAGAGAGCTACATTGAAAGGGAGATAGAAGAGAACTTTGGTATAGTGGAGCTTGAAGGAGAAGAAAAGGTGGTGCCGATACAAATTGAGCGAGCCCTTTGCATAGAAGCCAATCCATTTATTATGCACAAAAAAGGATTTTCCGGGACAAGCGAAGAAGTGGGTAGGAGGTTGAAGCCATCCAATGACCCACCTATGTCATTGCTAGACACGTCCCACCCAAAATTATTTCCTTGGAGACCCAAACGATTTTTGTGGGTAATTAATGGAAGATTGACAATGGTTGAAGAAGGAGAAGTGGGTAGGAGGTTTACACCACCCAAGGACCCACCTATGCCGAGCTTGAAAAATCTTCATCCTAACTTATTCCATTGGAGGCCAAAACGATTTTTGATGAGGCTCCATGGAAATTTAGCCGGGACAAATGAAGTGGCGGGAAGAATGCTAAGTCCATCTAAAGATTTGCCAAGATTAAAATTGCACAATGCCCGGCCGAAGCTCTTTCCATGGAGGCCAAAAGGTAATTCATACTTGACCTCCACATTGACACCATCCCGGAAGGTACGATTTAATTTTCTTGGTAGCTCGTATGCCACTTCTAGCCGGGAGGAACACACCATTTTCAAGCCACCCTAAGGTAAGAACAAGGTACGTCGAGCTAATGACGCTAAGCGGCGCTTCTTGGGAGGCAACCCAAGTTTTAGATTCATGTTTTTTTTGAATTTTCGTATTTTAATTGTGTGATGGATTGTTGTGTTTGTGTTTTTCTTTACTCGTTGTTGTTTGAATGTTAGATTGTTTGGTTGTTTGTTTGAGTATGATCCATGCTTGTTCTTGAATTTATTGGTTTTGTCCTTTGATTTTATGACATTCGAATGCAAATTCTTAGGTGAGTTTTTGTTGAAAACATTGGTGCATTGTTTGTGTTTAAGTTGCAATGGAAAATGTGTGTAAGGGGCTGAATTTGCAGGTCTCACGGGTAGGCTCACGGGCGTGAGCTCACCCGTGAGGGCTTCGGGCACCCTTCTCTTTAAAGCGCCCCTTCACCATTTCTTTCATAACTCTCTCATTTCTCATCCGTTTTCCCTCATTCTTTCACCGTTTTTCTTCATTTTTCGTCCTCTACACTCCTCTCCTAACTTTTGCAATGAGGATCCAGTGGTTTATTCAAGGTTTCATCATCTTCTTCACCGATCGTTTTCGATTCAAGCTTTGAAGCCCTAACTTGTGTGTTGAAGCAAACTTGATGTTTCTTCTTGTTTTTCATGCTTATCTTGCTTCAAACTTTGGGAGATGTTGTGTGAATGTTTAATCTTTGATTTAATTGCATTTTAAGGCATTATTTGTAAATTTTCGGGCTTCAAAAACAAGGGGAAACTCTTGCAAAATTTCTGCTCGTGCTACAGTAACTTTTAAATGAAATTCCCCTTGAATTTATTTGTTCACTTGTAGATTGAGAGGAGAACTTGCATGGAGTCATACTTTGTTGTTTTTGTTTGGTTTAGTTTATTTTTATTTTTATTTTTATTTTTTCTCCCTACTTTTGAATTGGTGAGATGAGATTTGCTTATTGATCTTTGTAGGATTATCATAAAAGGAGCTTCACTCTCACCACCCTTCGATGATTGAACTTACCCCGTATTCGAGCATGTATTGTCCACTCTGAACCGAAAATGGGGAAGTTTTCTTCACTCCATCTCTCAATTCTTGTTGCATATTTATTTCCCACCCTGTGCAGCTGACTTATGTACATTGGGGACAATGTATAGCTTTAGGTGTGGGGATGGAGTATTTTATTTTAATGCATGCTTGACTCACCTATGATAGCTATGATTTTATTGTTAAGGACTTCCTAGCTTGGTAGAATGATAGTAGTGAGTTGTACTTTACATGTACTTGAATGTAGTTCTGTTTCATCTTTACGTATTCATTTGTATTATTTTATTATCTTTTTGATAAGTCAATGCCCTTTTTATAGTCTAAATCTCTTTATTTTGTGTTGCAGACCCTAAATGAGCTCAAGAACGTATTTAGAAAGAATTCGACACCAAATACGACGTTTTTGGGTTTTTCACTGTAGCAGTACTGTAGTAGGAATACTGTAGCATAATTACTGTAGCAGGGGTACTGTAGCACCGAGGTGAAAAGTTTCTGCAAAATTCTCTGGATGCCTCACGGGCAACCTCACGGCCGTGAGGCAGCCCGTGAGGAGTCGCGACTTTCACCCTTTTTAAAGACTTTTAGGGCATGGAAAAGGGCACTTTTGATCTATTCTTCTAGGGCCGGCGCCCCACCTTCCTTGCCGGCCATTTCCGGCGATATACGACACAATCTTCACCAAGAGGGAGGCACACATCGAAGGAGAAGGTTTGGAGAGAAGATCCAAGACATCAAGGTGTATTTTGAAGGTCTTCATCCATTCAAGGGTTTCCAAAGCTAGAGGGAGTGTTTCTTCCTTCTTTTCTTGTTTATTTGCTCCTTGAACTTGTATAAGTGTTCCTCTTTCATGAGGAACTAACTTATTTGTGGTTTGGACATGATGAACTCTAGGGGTGTTTGTTTGTAATTTGGATGATTATCCTTGTGATGTATTGTTGGATGTTGTATTTCTTTTATGGAATCTTATAGTGTGTGGTTCATGTTTGGTGTATTTTAATGCCTTGGTATGCATGAGAACTCGGTGTGCCATTTCTAGGAAATGCTAGGTTGCATGACCATTGCCCTAGTATTAGACTCACCAAGCTTGAAAGGGATTCATGTATGAATACACCGTGACCATCGGGTATTTCGTACCCCTCCAACCATTAGGGATGAACATAGATATTGTGTTTGACCCTAATTAGAGATTTCCCTAAGTTTAATGCAATCATAGGAGGATTTGGGCGGATGTGATTCCGATCCAATACTTCTATCGGATTAGGGGTTGATCGCCGTGACCATCGGGGTTGACCTACTTTAGGAGTCTCTTGGCCCAGCTACCATCTCAACATTTCATCCTAAATTCAGGACCTAATGACAACTCTAGGGGAATTCATTGTCCAAATCACCTCTTCGTGTGTTTGATTCTCCCTTGTTCGCTAAATGTGTGTAGTAGTAGCCCGGATTTCATATTAGTAGTTTTTTTATCTTTTCGCAATCACTATTTATCTTTTGTAGTGTTAGGCTAGAAAATAGACGAAAGGGGAGTAATAGTAGCTCCTTGGGCCCTTGGGAATACGACCCACTCGTGCTTGCGCGAGTGGTTTATTACTTGACGACCCCGTGCGCTTGCGGGATAATCATCAGAAGCACACAGATTTAATACAAGAGTTCTTTGTAAAAATCTCTGCTGTTTTAAATCTAAGTGGGCGTTCGTTTCAGCATAAGTGGAGAGAAGTGAGGGGAAGTGGAGTGACTTCCTCCACTTTTGATGTTCTTTTCCTCTCGAAGTTGGGAAGTGGTCACTTCTCCCACTTCGGACCGAAGTGGGTTTTAATTAAAACTCGTTTCGGTATTTTTACATCGAGATGGGGGAAGTGAGTCCTTATAAAGCCCACTTCCCCCACTTCTTAAGACCTTTCAGAAATACATTACTTATACCAAAATGAACATCGAAGTGAAAAAATGAGCATTTCATGAAAGAAACACTTCTTACAAAATAAATATAGGAAGTGGAGGAAGTCATATTACTTCCACCACTTTTGACCACTTCAGGGAAGAGACACTTCCCCCACTTTTTGACTTTCTCCCACTTACACCGAAATGAACCCCCCTAGTTTGGCCTTTCAGGCAGGATTTGGCTGGTCAAAAGGTTTTCAGAAGGTTTTCAGAAGCTTTTCTTCAAAACAAGATCATACTGTTACAGCTATTTAAAAATATGAGGATCTGTCTAACCATTCAGTTATAGAGCTAATGGGATCTCTTGAATCTCATGAAGCTCATTTGCAAGGGTCAAGTGGGACACTTGTTGAGCAAGCTCTCTCGTGGACCCCATTTTTTGTTTTCGCCCTCTCAACTAAAGTGTTTCATTCGATATGGATTCGGTTCCAAGCAGTGAAAGAAAAAAGCTACTTTGAATCATTGTTCGTTGTTCTCTAAGATGGTCACCTTTTTCTTAATCCAAGAGACAACTTTAATCGTTATACTATCATAAAGTTTGATGTCCATACCACCTCATCAACTCATTACACTCTTACCTATTAAACTCCTACTCATTAAACATCTCCCATAGTAGTTATATTATAAAATTAGATCCACAATCATTTCATATATCTTTTTAACTTACATTATATATTTCATTAAAACATATTTATTTAATAAAATCTTAAATATTACAACTAAAATAATTAAATAATATATTTTAAAATTATATCTCAAAATAAATATTTAAAATAATAAAAATATTTGAATAATAATAAATTATTATGTCATTTTGAAAAAATTAATTAATTTGTGGATGGTAAAAAAGAAAGAATTATTTATCAAAATGATCAATAAATAAAAAAAAAACTTACATAAATTAAAAAAAACTAAAAATATTACATAATTAAAGTCATTAATAAAAGATATAAAATGTGGTGTTTCGCCTTTTCCAAACTTGTGTTGTTGTCTAAACTGTTTCGACAACAGTTGTGTCTTAAGCTTTGGCTTGTTTTTTAGTCATTTTGAGCTTAACACGCAATTCCCGAGCAAGCGAGCCGTACTTTGGACCGTGGTCTTGACGGTGCACTACATGAGATATTTTGGATCTTATTTTCAGCAACATATAAAGTGCACGGGACAAAGCACGCTCGTGCTTCCAGCCGTGCTTGTGAAAACACGGTGCCGTCTAGGGATAACGAAGCCGTACTTTCTCGCCCCAATCTCCTCAGAAAGTGCACGGGCATAAGCACGCCCGTGCTTCCGGCTCATGCTTCGCCAAAGTGAAGCCGTGCTTTTCTCACCCGATTTTCCTATAAAGTGCATGGGGCCGAACCACGCCCATGCTTCGTACCCATGCTTGTGAGTGCACGGGCAAGGGGTTGAGAAGCACACCCGTGTTCAGCCCGTGTTCACTCAGGGGCATTTAAAAGTTCTGAACTTGAGCCCTAATCCTCCGACTTCCTTTCTTCTTCTTCTTCCTACCTTTATTCCCTTTGCTTTAGATGAGGGAACACTGCCTTTGCTTAACCAACCTTTCTCATTTGGCTGAAGATCTTTGAAGGTAAGCTCTCCTTCTTCCCCTTTCCCTTTATTTTCTTTGATTGGATGAGCATGCTAGCCCTAGGTTTTAGATTTTTGAATTTTAGCTTGATAATATTCATTTCTTGAGTGCCTTGTTTGATTTCTTTCACCTTTTCTTGTATTATGAAGTTTATGTGAAGATCCACCCCTTTCTACTTTGATGAAACTTGTTTCCCTTGTTCTTGAAATCGGAGCTACTATTGCATTCTTAGTAGTTTTGAGAGTTGATTTCCATGGAGTTTCATTGGAACCCTTGGAGCCCAAGTTTAGGCCATACCCAAGCGTTGTTAAGGTTTCATGGTTTGTAGCATGAAAACATTTATGCTTGCTTTTCTTCTTGTGTTTTCTCTTGATTGTGAGCCCTTGTGGCATGTGTTGGTATAGGTGGTCAAAGCTTGGCTGAGGCAAGAAACCGGCAGAGGAGCAGCGCTATTGAGGAGTTGTTCTCCTACGTTTGTGAGTGGGTTAATTAGGTTGCATGGTTCTAATAGGAATAAGAATATTTTCATATGCTATTTCTTACATTTATATTTTCATCTACTCGCATACGTCGTAAATGAGTTGATTTATGAAATGAATTGTCAACTTGATTTGTAAAAGATTGTGAGGAAACCTACTGGACTGTATATCCTGTTTTGGGCATGCCTATCTTCGACAGTGACCTGATTTGGTAAATACGAGTATTCATACACGAACTTATTCATTGTGATTTTAAAGTGTGGAACTTTATATATATTAATTATACAGTTGGCCTTGATTTAATATGATAATGATGTTATAACCAAGATGTGAACATTTGTTCTCAATAAGGACTCTGTGAAATAATTTACTTGAATTACATTGCTGTCACACTTTGTGATGGGGTTGAAACTCGCTTGCTGCAATTGGGGGTCCCCACGGGTGAGTCTTTAGAGATGGCATGGTGGATCCGGCTGATCTCTCATTTCGGATGGTGTGTAGAGTCATGACTGGACATGAGTGCCACACAACCCTGGACATGAGTGCCTTGATGGCTCTAAACTTAGCCACGGCCACGGTTAGAGTTTAGAATGATTTCTAAACCATTGTTAAATTGTTCGAAAATGAAAAAATTTCGTATTTTGAGAAAATATGTCTTTATGCATAGCAAAAGTTGTTTTGATATGGGACATTGTGTTTTATGATTTTAAAACTCGTATTTTGCTATATGTGAATTACGTCTATGAAAACCTCATTTGAGCAAAGTAATTCTTCAACGCTATATATGTTTTCCTTATACTTGTGTGTATGTTGCTATACATACACACACACACACACACACTTAAATGTTTTGGACTATATGTATGATGAGTGCATTATATATATATATATATATATATATATATATATATATATTTCTCATTTTTATACCCGCTATTTCCTTGTCCTCATATCATTATTTTCTCCTTTCAGTGCTATTTGAGGTATTTTTAGTTGTTTTTGCAGTTATCTAGACCCCGAGCAATAATAAGTGCTTCTAAGTGATTTTGGAAGAAAAAGGACCTAGAAGAAAGTTTGACAAGTCAAGCACGGCCTAAGCACGACCGTGCTCCCAAGGCGTGCAAATTACAGGAGAATTCAGGTAAGAGTTTGCACGCTCTTAGGTCTCTAAGCACGGTCGTGCAACCGTCAACACAGCCGCAACACGCTCGTGTTCAACCCCGTGCGGATTACAGCTGGCGAGCGAAAGAATTTCTATTTAGCAACAAACCGCACGGCTTGAAACACGGCCGTGCTCACATCGAGAGAGGGTTAAAAAGCACTGATAGTTAGGGTCTAAACACGCTTGGGCGGGGGGGCAAAGGAAAGGAGAGTCAAGGGGCGGATTGTGTACGGTCGTCTTTCTCATTAGGAGAGGGGAGAGCGCTAATTGTAGGCCCAATCGGAGGTGGAATCCATTCGGCATCAACACATCAGATCTCAAGAAGGATGCAAGCAAAGAGGGAGTTTCTAGTTTTTCTTAGTTTTGCTTATCCTGTTATCTTCTTGTTGATCGAACCAATGAGGGGCTAAACCTCTTACACTTCCAAGTACACTATTTGCTTCATCCACATTAGGGCAACAAGATTCTACAACATAGATTGATTGAAGCACGCCGGATAAATGTTGTAACTCTAAGTTTCGAATTACACCAAGGCACTAACTCGGGGCCCCATTCCTCTCATCAAGCAACCCTTAAGTTTCTCCTCCTGTGATTCTTCTTCCCAAATTCCCCCGTTCCTAAGTTAAAGTCATTCATCCCAATTTTAATTGATTAGATATTAAGTAGTAAGAGAGTATTAGGAGATACACCAATCCCTGTGGATTCGACTACCCGACCTTCGGGTACATTGTACTACTTATACGACCCGTGCACTTGCGGATACGGAAAGGGCGTATCAATATATTACTGCAAAAGCTTGTATTATCGTTTTATAGATTATTTTGTATTCCTTAGAACCGTGTTAACCCATTCATTGAGTGACTCTAGTGACTCACCCTCTCCCTCTCTTCCGGGGCTCTAACTAGTAGAGGCGTTTCGGTGGACCGGCGTGTTGTGCATTCCCTACCCTTCTATTTCAATCATTGTTTAATATATGTTTCTTCTTAAACATATATAAGCATCGTATAAGGACATGGATCCACTAGTGTATTTGACACTCTTGTGCATGATTTGTGTGCTGTCTAATTTTGGAAACCTTGTTGTACTTATGATAGGCATGTTTCATTGAACTCTATTATCATTGTAATGTTTGGAAGCTTTCTCTGTGCATCCTTATATTTTATTATGTAATTATTGATTTTGCGAATTCTTGTTCAGAGCTGTTCACCCCAGGTTGTTGGTTAGCCTTGCGGCGGCTCGAGGGTTGAATGGCGTGAGTGTTCCTCATCGGGTTGTAGAGGCGGTTCTTACGCGCCGGTCTTGCGGGACGGGGTGTGACATAAAAACACTAATTTTTGTCTTCTTTCACTCCAATGTGGTGCCAAATATGCTCTACCAAGAACGATCAAGGTTGATGGTGTCAAGTAATTCTGCATTTCTTCATAAGTATTGTTGAAAATTTTGAGTGCACCCTCAACTAACGAGGAATGGGGATTCACTTTCTTCGTCATTCCAATTGATGATTGTATCTCCTTCATATTCAACAATCATATTATGCAATATTATGCATGTGTACATTATATCTGTCAATGTTTTCCTGTGCCAAAAATTGGCAGGGCTACGTACAATTGCCCAATGAGATTGACGTATGTCAAATGCTAGCTCAACGTCTTTTCTTCCATCCTCTTGTATTTGTTTGTCTTCCGGCCTCTTGCATTCGAAAGCTTTAACGAAAAACATTATCGGGATAAAGCTGGTTAATCAGCGAAGTAGTCATTGAAAAGCCTTTCATGTCCTGCTTCAGGATCACGATTCAAATTCCTTCGACGTCTTCTATGGCTACTTGATGAATCACCCTTTTTGGCCTCTTCCATTCCTTTTGTAACATACACACCTTTGCTTCTGAATCATCCATCAACTCATGTACCAAAAATTGCTTGATTTGTTCCAACTGGACAAGATCTATTCTTTAGGATGTTAAGAAAGTCATGTAGTTTACAAAAATATAGAATTTGTTAAGTGGAGAGGTATAAAACCTATTCTCATCATATATATATATATGCACAACTTAACGGCTAGTTTATGACAACTAGTTTTTAAGGGATAGTTTTCAAACCATTAGTTTTTAACGTCTATTATTTATCCGCTAGTTTTGAAATGACTAGTTTCCAAACAACTAATTTTTTAAATAAGTTTTTAAGTTTTTTAAATAA
Source organism: Dioscorea dumetorum (assembly GCA_902712375.1). Classification (NCBI taxonomy): domain Eukaryota; kingdom Viridiplantae; phylum Streptophyta; class Magnoliopsida; order Dioscoreales; family Dioscoreaceae; genus Dioscorea; species Dioscorea dumetorum. Next base: position 166,042 of record CACTHL010000830.1, on the reverse strand, counting down.
TTTTAGTTATTTTAAGAGGATTATAATCACTTTGCTATTACATTTCCTTAATATTAGAGTTATGAAAACTAGCCATTAAAGACTAGTAGCTTGAAAACCGAGCCTAAATGCATATTACATAATGAATAAAATTGCATTACAATATTACCGCATTAATTTAAAATTACATAAAGATAAAATTATATTACATGACTGTAATTTAAAATTACATAATATTAAAATTACATTGCATTAAAAATAAAACAAATAAACATTACATATTATATTTTGATTTTATGACATTGCACATAAGACAATGATTCTCAAGCTGTTCTGCATTTATGTGGCTAGTTTCTATAGTGAAAATTTGATGATCAACAACCATTTCGAAAGATTTTTTCAAACTTCGTATTTCTGCTAATTTTTCATTCCTCCATTCGCGTAATTCAACCCATATTGATTCCATTTCTTCATCTACGTTTGCTTTTTTTACCATATTTGACTTGTCTTTTCTCTTCATTTTTGTTTTTGCCTTTACTGTTTTTTGACCGATCAAAAGAATCTCGACCTCACAGTCATCTATATCAATACTTGTACCCTCATTGGATGATGATATATAAGCCTCGCTTTCATTGATTTTTAATTTCTTTGAAGACCTAGCAAGAGGAGTATTTGCTTTCCATTTTGGATCATCTTTTAACATAACCCAACCATGCTCATGGATGAAATGTTTTTTATGATTCTGATAATATATAGAGTATGAGCACATCCCTTCAATTGATCATCGCTACAACTCCATCCACTATGATGCTCCCCTAATAATTTGTTGTATAATTGGTTAAATTCATTAATAAGTGTAAGAATCCAAAACCAATGTTGCTTACAGCTAGTTGTTTTTCTTCTTGGACCAAATAACCGATTTTTATTGAAATACTCAGTCACTCATTTTCAAAATATCCTATCAATTTGAGCAGTGCCTACAACACTATTAATTGAAATTGTAAGCCATGCACTCAAGAGCATTTTATCATCTTCCATGTTCCATGACTGTCACTTTTCAACTTGATCTTCATGTTGGTCTTCATCCAGAACAATCTTCTCAATTTCTGGTTGTGTGGAATAAGGGGAAAATTGAGAGTCAGAAAATGAACTTGTTTCGGTCGTATTCTGTTGATCGGCATGAAAACGTTTATCTTTATTTTTGGGGTCGCTTGAAGGAATCTAAAAGCCACTTGTTTCTACATTGGTTTGTTGATTTGCCTTGCTTGGGTTGAAAAAGCCAAATCCGAAAGCATAGGATAACCATATGGAAAATTTGGTTGATTTTAGACATTTGGAAAAAAAATAGAAAAACTTTTGTGAGGTGGGATAATTTTGTAAATTTTGAGAATAATTTTGAAAATTTTACATAGTTGGTGGAATGAAAGAATATGGAAAATTTTGAAAATTATTTAAAAAAATGCGAGCTTGGGAAGATGGAGGAGTATTTTTATCCATTATATAGTTGAAAATTCGAAAATGAAAAAGTGGAGAAAATTGAAAGTTTTATTTGAGAATGTAAGTGTATTTACGAGAGGTAAACTAAAAACTAAAATATTAAAAAAAATTAAAAGAAGATTAGCCATTGCAACGTTTAGATTTTAAAATATTTAAAAATTAATTATGGGTCCGAATACTTTATTTGAATTTAAACAAATATGTTTTTTAAAAAAAAAATTTTTGGGCCCCACTAGTTGAGGGCTCAGTGGTCGTTGGGCAACTTTAATGACCAATATGATTTAGTAGTCATTAAAGTTGCTCTAACCCTGTGAATCTTATCCCATTTTTCCCTTCTCATGTTTGCTGCCATTATCGCCAAGTGCAGCTAGCTCCAAGTGAAGGCTAATTAAAACTAGCCTTTTTTTTTTTATTCTGGGTTGTGTGAATTGTGGGAAGCTAAGCTATCACTTCGTTGCAATTAGTTGAAGAGATCCCAACCAAGGGTGGTGGTTTTTAGATTGTGGCAACTAATTTTAGGTTAAGTCTCCTCAATTAGTAATGTTTTGGTTGAATTCCTACAGTCTAGCAGCTCAAGACTTGGTGTATGTTATGTCGATGATGCATTGTGTTCCTGATAAAAGGTTTAGCCATGCAAGCAGTGTTTTATTTAATTTGTGACTCTATTTACCAAACACAACAAGGTTTCAAAACCTCTATTTACTTTACTTTGCCCAAGCAAAAAAAGGTTTAAAACTTTCTTTTGTCTTCCATTACCATATTTTACCTTAATTTATAAAACTTTCTTATACCTCCATCCAAGCAATGCCTATGTCATTAATTAATTGGCATCCTAGTAGTCAAGTTGAAATTCTTGGTAATAGTTTCATGATCAACAGTCCCCACTAGTATAAAGGTTGCGCTCTCTCTCTCTCTCTCTCTCTCTCTCTCTATATATATATATATATATATATATATATATATATTGATCTGCAGCTTTGTGTACTTATGTCCATATATACATATTTATATACTATATGGTACTCTACAACACTTTATAATTATCAGTATGTATATATATGCTTATAAGTTGATTACAACATTCTCATGTAGACTTTTATACGAAAGCTCTTATGCATTGACTTGCAAGACTATATTTTGCCTCCTAAAGCATGCTTAGAGTTAACACCTGATTCGAGTTTAATCATGTGGGTGGAGTTTGTTGTAATTTAAATCTCCTGCTATCCACCTTACCTCATGGTGTTGGCCTAGTGTTGGTGTTTAATCTATGCTCCATCTTGATCAGTGGTTAGTGTCAGCTAGGGCATTCATGTGTAGTAACATATTGTAAATGATGCCTTCAAAACCTCGACATAATTGTCGACCATAGATCTGGCATACTAGAAGGGTTGTTTTTTTTCTTAGGAGAAGAACCGGGAGGCTAATTATATTAAAAAGAAAATAAAAAACTACAAACTCAAGGGGAATCTAAAACAAAGAACAAAGGACTCAGTTTAAAGGTTGTATAAAAGAGAAGCCAGATTGAATAAAGTGCTTCATAATCCAATGGGAAGGTCCCTACCATTATGAAAAAGACATATACTATGCAGGTTTAAACTGTGAGTAGCTAGACTAGTAGCAGGCAAGTTCCAAGCCTTAGGAATGATGCTAAGCTGGGGGTCGCCAATTTCCTTGAGCAAAATCTTGATATTTAGAATCCATGGGTCAAGGGGCCAGTCCCACATGTATTGTTTGCGAGCCGATGATGTTGTAGAGATCGGCATTGTCTAGGAAGAGATATCAGATTTGTGCATGATTGCTGATAGCAACCTGCAGTCTTTGTGTAGATGGCCGTAGCTTCAAAGAACCAGCTTAGTGTCAGCATGTAAAGAAGAGCACCCTGCAAGAAAGATAATGTAATTAGAGTTTGAAATAAAAAAAACCAAATCCACTTACCTTAGCTGTCGAGCTCCTTCTTAGGGAAACAAACATGAAAGTAGAACCAGGTTGAATATTATTTAGCAAAAGTTTCTTGCCACTCTAATCATCATGAACCCAAGAGAAATCCGATGCATGAGTGAGAGCAATGAAAGCAATCTGGTGTCAGTTCGGAGTAACATGCCTAAAGATAACTTCACATCGAGTCTTCCCGGATATGCCAAATTGCAACAAAGAATGACAACCTTCTTAAATGGAGTAAAATTGGTGCTCGAAGCCATTCACCGGAAGAGATACCATTTTGGAAATGTATGACCTTGTTAAGATTAATACTAAGAATGTTCCAAACCTGTTTGACCTTAGAACATGGGAAAAGAAGATGATTAGCAGTCTCAGCTTCTAGATCATAGAAAATACAATTGTTCCTGGGTCCCAAATTGATATAAAAAAGATATTCACTGGTAGGATTTCGACCATGAATCATGAGCCATATGAAATTCTTAGCGCGTGGGGCGATGCACAAAGACCATAAAATCTTCCAACCAGTCCAATGATCATTACTGAAGCCATTCTTGTTAAGAAGAAAATATGTAGTATGAGATATTCTATTAGTGGTGGTTTTAGGATACCAAATCCAGTAGCTATGAGTATTGTTGTTAATACTACTTAATCTAGCAGCAAAGGTATCAAAATGGTTCCCAAAAAGATTAAGCAGACATTGAATGTTCCAATTTCCTTCATAACAGAGATCAAAGATGCTAAGAGACTCTAAATCCAATGTAGTGTTCACATAAGTGAGCCAGAAATCCAGTGGAATCTCAGAACACCAAGCATCAAAAAGGAAAGAATCCGTGTTCACATTAATAGAATGAATTCGAAAAAAATGTTTAAGCTTGAAAGCAGAAATGCAAAGACCTCTAAAGAAACTGGAAGAATGAGGAGGAATTTTATCACGCTAGAAATTCAAGTTGCCGTATTTCAAATGCAGGATATTCACCCAGACAGCATTATCATGATTAATGTATTTGAAAATGTTTCTAGCAATCAGAGAATGCTTAGTAGCGATCAAATTTTTAATGTTAAGGCCCCCCTCAGACTTTGGAATCGTAATATTATCCTAGGATACAGCTTGGATACCCTTTCCATTGCCACCCTTACACCAAAAGAAAGCCCTAACTGCCTTAGTGATCTCAAGCAGGATAAGATCAGGAATAGGGTACACAGATAAACAATAAACAAGCTGAGAAAGAATAGAGGATTAATAAGAAGAGTTTTGGCTGCTGGAGAAAGCTTGGACTTTTTCCAAACGACACACATGTTATGAATTTTATCAGTCATGGATTTAAAAGTGGACATAGCAAGCTCCTTCGGAGAAATCAAGACCCGTAAGTAAGTAAAAGAAAAAGAGGCAATCTTGAAATTGTGAAGAGACAAAATGCTATTAGCAATATGCTTGTTGAACCAGGAAAGGAAAAATATAGTTGACTTATAATTGTTGGGATTTTGACCAATTAAGTTAGCATATATATTGAGGTAAAGTTTAACATTCTTGGCTGTGCGGCGAGAAGCATGTGTGATCAGGATAAGATCATCGGTATATATCAGATGATTAAAGTTCTGTTGAAGCCAATTATCAAATCCTGGAATCATATCATGCCTAATGCTAAAGTTAAGCATAGATGTAAGAATTTGTGAAACCATAATAAAAAGGTATGAGGAAATAGGATCTCCCTGCCTCACACCTCTAGTGGAAGTAAACCAAGGGGAATGAGTACCATTAATAAGAATAGAGAAAGAGCTAGCAGAAATGCAAGTCCTAATCCAGGAGATCCATACAGTAGGGAAGTTCATTTTAGAAAGAATGGCAAGAATTGCACTCTAGCTTAGAGAATCATATCCCTATTCAATGTCTATCTTAATGAGCATCCTAGGGGGCCAGTTTTTTCATTTTTCAAAGTATGCACAACTTCTTGAACTGTAATTATAATATCAAAAGAACAACGATCCAACACAAAACCAACTTATTCAGACCCGATGAGGCGTGGCAGAACCAGCTTGAGTCGGTTAGAAAAAATTTTATAAATAATTTTAAAGCAGACATTACATAAAGACATGGGGCGAAAATCAGAAACCAATTTAGGATTTTTTATTTTGGGAATAAGAGCAATGAAAGTTTTACCCCAATCATTTGGAAGAATAGAATTTTGGAAAAAATACTGAATCGCAGAGAAAATCCTATCATCAATAACAGGCCAAAAAAACCGAAAGAACTCAGCATTAAAACCATCTTGACCTGAGCTCTTCCCAGAGGGGAGGTCTAGGATAGTGAGGTAAACTTCATCATGAGACACACCCCTAATTAAAAGATTGCCATCATAATCATTTAGTTGAGGATGATCACTAGGAAGGCATTCAAAACAAACTCAAAATCACGATCATTCCGACTGGCCCAAAGAGTTGAAAAGTGATTTACAAAAACCTTTTGAATCTCATCTGGATCGCTAACCAAATTCCCGTTTAAATTAGAAATCTTGGAAATAGACTTAGCGTGATTTCTAATGCGAGCGTGGTTGTAAAAGAAACTCGTATTTTGGTCTCCCTGAGAAATCCATTGCAGATGGGCACAATGAGCCCACTTAATGGAATTCTGTCGTTGAAGAGCAGAAACTTTTGCATATAAATCAGGAAATTGAGAGTGCGAATCATTAGAAGTACAATAAGAAAACTCGAAGAAAGCGATATCATTTTCAGTAGAATTAAAATTTATTTCAAGAGAATTCACGCCTGAAGTGCACCAATTTTTAATATAGAAATGGTTTCGAGAAAACAAGTGTGACACCACATTCATTGGGTTTCCATGCGGATTGAAATCAAAAGCCTTATGAACAGCAGTGTGATAGTCTAAATAATCAAATCAGTAATTTTCAAAACGGAAAACAACCGTTTTTAAACTAGGTTGGGAGCGGACTTTGAAAAAAAGAGAAGCATGGTCTGAAAAAATACGGGGGAGATGCTTCAAAGTGTAAAACTTAAAAATATGGTTCCAATGAAGATTAACTAGGTAGCTTTCAAGTTGAGCCCAACGCATGGAGGGGCCAGTTTGATTATTACACCAAGTAAAACAGGGGTCCGAGAAATGCAAGTCAAGCAAATTATTCTCACCAATGAAGTTGTTAAAAAGTAAGCTTTACGAGAATAATGATGATAAGAACCCCTTTTATACTCATCACGTGTAGCTATAGAATTGAAGTCATCCGCAATAAGCCAAGGGAGATTTAAATCAGTAAGTTTTTGAAAGTTCACCCCATAAAGTACATTGAGACAAAATCCGACAAGAATTATAAACAATCGAAATCACGATATTGTGCATACAGGTTGTAGTAATAATAATATGTAAAGCTCTACGAGAAATGACTAAAGGACTAACCTGACCAATCCGAGTGTGCCAAAGGACAATGATGCCTCCAGAGAAACCCTCAAGATAAGATCGTAGTCCATCTCCAAGGACGAGGGAGCTTTGCTCCAAATCAATCAACTCTGTCACTATTAGCTCTAGTTTCCACCAGGAAAACTATAAAGGGGTTACACTTCTTGATATTACCAAAACACAAGTGGAGGTATCCTGTGACGAGATTCCTCTGCAATTCCAGCAAATTATATTAGCTTCAATCATAAAAAACATAAGAAAAAGAGATCTAGAAGGGGACGTCCTGATGTCATCGAAAACTCAAGAAGAGATGTGCAAGGATACAATCAACCGTTTCACGGTTCAAACTCAACTCTTCCCTTCTTCTGAGAAGTTTACGTATGTTGAGAAGCGGGGCCCTTTTGGACCAAGGCCTCTCGCCGTGATTCTTCTTGGAATTGATCTAAAGTCGTCAAGTCATCGATTTTGTCTTCTTGCGACAGATCATCCCTTTCATCCTCCTGCGACATATCATCATCACTATCTCCTGAAGATTCAAGATCTGATGCCTTTTCACTAATCGAGGAGCTTGGAAGCAAGGCGGCAGAAATTTTATCAACAACCATTTTGTGAGGAATAGGGGTCTCTTCGTTATTGGGATCAGCGTTTGCAAGGGGCGAGATTCGAAGAATGGGGTGCGGAGATTTCAAACAATCAATGAGTATGGATTTACCTTTTTTGTTAGGTCGGCATATTGTCTCTTGGGAAGGGGAAGGTGTGGATTGCGTGTGAGGAACGCTTCTTTGCTGACTGTTAGATGCCACCAAATGAGAGTGAGATTCATCTACGGGACTAGCAACGGTTAGATTTGGAGCATCTATTGAGTAGGGTGGAGTCAAATCGCCATTAATGTTTTTGGCCCAGGGAACCCGAGGAGCACGAGTCTCGCCACGACCGCGGCTTTCCATTCTGCCACGTATGTTGAGGCTGTCTCTAGAGTGACTGCTGGGTTTTATGGCTGCCGCAACGTTTGACACGTGACTAGCACTGTGGCTAGTCCCGCGTCCCCCACCGCGACCTCCCTGACGAGCAACCAAGATGAAGGAACCAAATTCGTTGTCTGTATTACCGGACGGGGGCTTTCAGTGGCCGAAATGTCCGGACATTGGATGTTGCTCTCCATTGCCTCATCCATAACTTCCATAATCTGATCGGAGCCGACCGCCGACTCTTGGGTTTTTCGGGAGGGTGGAGGAACTTGATCAGTTATGGTCGCACTAGGACGGGAGCAGGAGTTAGTTCCATGCCCGATCAGGACGGTAGCTTCTCATAGAGGACCATAACGAACAGACAATGCTGGGCGTCACCAATCCAGAAGCCTTTACTAAATGGTTTGGAAACATCGATTTTGATACAAACACGGGCAAATTTCGTTCTTGTGAGTCTCTGTAAGCTCATCCACCTTGAGAAGACGCCCCATATGAGCAGTAATTGTTTCTAAAGACTCACCATCCCAAAGCTCCATCGGAATGTTATGAAGCTTGACCTATATGGCTGCGGTATTGAGTTTTGCGAATGTAGGTTCAAAGAATGGATGCCATGGAGATAGTTGAAGGATCAGGCCGTTGATGGACCAAGGACTATCAATCAAGAGTGTTTGCATCACTGACTAAGAGGGATAGCGAATCAGGAGAAACCCATTTGGAAGATCAGAGATGGAGACTTCGCCGATTTCAGACCATTTGGATATCAAAGACATCTTTACTTGTTCAAAAGGTGGAGGCTTGCCGAAAAACTTGCCATATAACGAATATTGAAAGCGTAAGTGGGCACGAGACAAAGTTTCTTCATCCAACCTGACAAACTGGGAAGTAGAGTTTTTGATCTTCTAGAGTAGTTGAGGATTATGGAGCGGCGAGCTTTCAGTGGTTCGAGCTAAGCTTGATGCAATTTTGGCCCACGTACGGGCAGGCGGAGGAGGATTTTGGCCCATAGCGAGGGGAGTAGGGGAGGAGCAACGACTCCGAAGAATAGTTGAGAGGACAATTGAAAGGCTAACTGGATTCTTTGTCTTTAACGGGTTAATTCTCTCGCCTACGCCGGCTTGAGAAAGGCATACTATAAGGGTTGTTGATTTCATTACATGTTTATAGGAAACCCATGCCGGTATCCATCATCATCTTTATCATCATATATTAGGGTATCGGTGCGGTCAAGAACAATTACTCCATTGACATCGAGGGGAACTTCGTGTTGACCCGTTCATCTTTAATTCTTGAGGGAGTGTTGCTTATTTTCATGTTTATGATTATGATATTGTTTTCTTGTTCAATTGTTTTGTGCTCTATGATGAGCTAAAACTTCCATTAGGAGCTTGGACTTGAAACCTTAGGGATATTTGTATTAGATTCTATATTTACTTCTTAATTTTATTGGTTTATGAAGTTCTGATTTTGAAATGCATGTGTAATTTGAATCGTTTCGTAATGCTCATTACGTGACTATTGATGTGCCGTGAAAACTCGTTAATTATCGAAGACTAATGTGAGGTGAAAACCCGTTGGTTCTTGAGAACTAGTGTGTCGTGAAAACCCGATAGTATATCACTTTTCTAAATCAGCTCTCATCCATTATAGTGAGAAGTATTTACAGGATCTTGTGCTCTTTTGTTACAACCGTAAAGGATTATTGTCCAAGTACTCCCATTGTGCCCAACAGCTTGTTTGAATTCACTACAAGAAAACTCGCTCATTACCGATGGAAATTTTCGGACGGAACGATATCCGTCGATAAAGTATACTTTTACTGATAGAATATAAATACATTACCGACGGATTTCCATAAAGGTAATAGTTTATAATACCAACCACATTACTGACTAATATACCGACAAATTTTTGTCGGTAAGTCATACGTGCTTGTTTATATATATTTTATAACATCATTTTATATGCATCGAGCATTACTTTTATCAGGTTTTATTATTGATAGAGTGTATTTTGTGTTATTTTGTGCAAACAGGGCTTGGAGGTGTGAAGTACAAGAAAAAAGCAAAGCTAGGGTATGATATCAAATTTCAAGACCGAAAATAGAAGCTGCGCTCATACATATGGAGATGTTGCCAACTTTCAGAGGATTCCAAATCATTACATGAACCTGAAGGGCACAAAGGTAGTAGTACGTCCATTTCCCAGCTTCCGTGCGCAAATGGGAGAAGGTCTTTGAAGGCTTCAGAGGACAGAAAGCCACACACCCTACCACACGGGCGTGTGCTCGACCGTGCGAACACGAAGAAGGATTGGGGGGGGGGAGTCACTGTAGCAAAATACTGTAGAAGTGTAACAAGTACTATTCACACGCTCGTGTGGAAATTCCACGCGGCCGTGTGGCTACAGTACACGGGTGTGGGGATACCCGTGTGAAGCCCCGATTTCAGATTATCAAAGCAGCCTTAAGTTACTTTTAAGGGATCGTTTCAGCTACTTTGAAGTGGCAAGGCGGCTAGGGCTTGGAGAGAGTTCTTTGCAGCTTTGGGAAGCTTTCCTCACCAATTTGGATCGAATCCTACTCCGTCATAGCATCAAGGAAGCCACCGGCGACCTAACTTCGGAGTGGATTTAATCCAGACATGGAAGCCACCCATCAAGGCCATCATTACGGATTTAGGGGGGTTATTCTCTATGGCTTATGAACTTGTTTATCATTGCTTTATTTGTTTTGTGACTTGATCCATGGAGAGCTAAACCCCTAGTGGATATTCGGACATGTAAACCCTAGGGTTCATATTTTTATTAGATTTATATTGTGTTTATATTCGAGTTTAACACATTGAGTTTTGCTCTTGTGTGCTTAATGTTTGCAATTGCTTTTGATTTCATTATTAATTGCCTTGCATGTTTTATTCAACCTAGTGAATAGAGAGATCACCATTAGGTTTACAATCACCAAGAGTGAAGAGGGTTGAGAGGATGACCCGTGAGATAGCGGAGTGCCCGTTTCCTTTCGATATATATTTTCTATCTCCATATTCTCTACGTTTCAAGCAACCATATGTGGTGTGAGGCGCCGAGAGAATTCTCCGCCGGGACCTCGTAGGGGTTAGGGATCCTTCACCCGTGGCGGGGTTAGATCTACTTTTAGGAATTGGTTATATCTTTGGGATCCCTAGAGTTTTAAGCAGTCATATCTGGTGTGAGGCATTGAGGGGATTCTCAGCTGGGGCCTCGTAGGAGACTAGTTATCGGCTACCTGGAGCTAAGGGTCGTTATACCTTAGGATACCCACGACTCATTATTTTCATCTAGAAACACTTGTAATCTATATTTAACACCCAAATCTTAGGTGGAGCATTGTCCGGATACCCCACCTTCATCGATTGATAACTCCCTCTCTTTTTAGTTCCTCCGCACTTGTTGTGACACTCTTAGGTTTAGCTATTAGATCATCACACACTACACTCATTAAGCTAGATAACAAAAGAGGAGCAATTACTAGTACTTCTTGTTCCCTGTCGTTCAACAACCTGACCCATTGGGTCCACTTTATTACTTGATGACCTATGCACTTGTAGTAATGCAAGGGGTTGACACATTACCCCGTGTTGTATGCATCAGCAAGTTTTACTGATAAATATTGTATGTTAATAGCGATGGAATTCAGTTGGTATAATTTGATGATATTATCGACGGATTTAATATAAAAAAACATTCATTACCAACGGATCTTTACCAATGGAATTGTGTCCGTCAGCAATTGTTTTTTTTTTACCGACAGAAAATAGATATATTACCCACCACCTACCGACGGATTTTCATAAAGGATTACCGGTGAAAATTTGATGTTAATAGCAACGGAATTCCGTCAATAGAGTAAATTAATTTATTTATAAAATAAATATTTTAATTTCTTTTTTTTTTACAAATAATGCTAAAAAAATAATCGGTTAAAAAGATATATTACAGAAAATTACAGAAAAGTCCCTAATGTTTATTTATTTTTTTCTAAGCTGTATCAAATAAGGAGCAGGAATTTTGGTGAATTCTGGTGGGTGATTTGTAAATAGCTAGCTATATGACCATCATCGAAATAGGAAAGAGATAGGGAGAGACAGGGAGGAGCCTTTCCGATCAAAGGTTTGTTTATTTTTTCTTTAATTCTTCCCCAATTCCTCTAATAAGTTTTTGATCTTCTTTGGTATCCATTGATGAGTAGATGTTCGCGAGTAATCAATTTAAGGGTTTCACCTTGCTCCTCATTTTCTCTTGTAGGGTTTCGATAGGAAAAGAGAGAGGAAGAGACAGGGAGAAGCCGCCGTGATCTCGCGTTCCAATCGAAGGTGTGATTTTTTTCTTTAATTCTTCCTCAACTCCTCTAATAAGTTTGTTCATCTTCTTTGCTATCCATTGATGAGTATATGTTTGCGAGTAATCAATTTAAGGGTTTCCACCTCTATCCTCATTTTTTGTTTTAGGGTTTTGATAGGAAAAGAGAGACTGAAGACAGGGAGAAGCGGCCGTTATCTTGCATTCCAATTGCAGGTGTGTTTTTTTTATTTTTCTTTAATTCTTCCCTAATTCCTCTAATAAGTTTTTCATCTTCTTTGCTATCAATTGATGAGTCACTAGTTGTTGTGAATTTGATAACTCAATTCCCATTTTCTTCCTTATTGATCAAGATAAACTCTTTCTTCTTTTATTTTTTTTTAAACTTATTTATGATATCACTTCTTTGGTATATGTTACTTGGGATGAACATGAAGAAGAAAAAGGTGGAGGTGGAGGAGGGTTTAGTATTGGAGATTATATATATATATCTCGTGTGTGTGTACGAGTGTATATTTGGTAGGGGAGACAAAGTGAAACAAGACAAGAAGAGGGGATTTATGATCATTAATTCATAGCTTTAATTTCTTGTTGTTTCATGATATGTGCTTGTATACATATATTTTATAACATCATGTTGCATGCATTGAGCATCACTTTTATCAGGTTATATCACTAAAAACGTGTATTTTGTGTTCTTTGTGCAAACAGGGCGTTGTAGGTGTGGAATATAAGAAAGGAAGCAAAGATAGGGAGTGATGGCATGTTTTAAGACGAGAAATAGAAGCCGTGCTCGCATACATGGAGGTGTTGCCAACGTTCGGAGGAGTTCAAGTAATCACATGAACCGGAAGGGTACGAAGGCGTAGTACATCCATGTCCCGAGTTCTCGCGCGCAAATAAGAGAAGGTTTTGAAGGTTTCAAAATACGTAAAGCCACACACCCTACTACACGGGCATGTGCCCGACCGTGTGGACTCGAAGAATGATTTCGTGGGAGAAATCACCGTAGCGAAAACACTGTAGCAAACTACTGTAGCAGTAATGTAGCAAAATCACTATTTACGCCCGGATGTGGAAATTTCGCAAGGGTGTGTGGCGACAGTACAAGGGCGTGTGAGTGCCCGTGTGGATGCCTCGTGTGAAGCCCCCGATTTCAATTTATAAAAGCCGCCTTGTGATAATTTTTAGGGATCAAGCTTCGGCTATTTTCAAGAGGCAAGGCGGCTAGATCTTGGAGAGAGTTCTTTGTGGCTTCGGGAAGCTTTCCTCACCAACTTGGATCGATTCTTCCTCCGTCATAGCATGAAGGAAGACACCGGTGACCTATCTTCGGAGTGGATTTAAGCCAGACGTGGAAGCTACCCGTCATGACCATCATCACGGATTTAGGGGGGTTATTTTCTATGGCTTGGGAACTTGTTTATCATTATTTTATTTGCTTTGTGACTTGCTCTATGGAGAGCTAAAGCCCTAGAGGGTATTCAGACATGTAAACCCTAGAATTCATACTTTCATTAGATTTACATTGTGTTTCTATTCGAATTTGTTACTTTGAGTTTTACTCTTGAGTTCTTAATGCTTGCTTGTGCTTTTGATTCCATTATTAATTGCCTTGCATGTTTTATTCAATCTAGTGAAGAGAGAGATCACCGCTAGGTTTAGAATTACCAAGAGTAAAGAGGGTTGAGAGGGTGAGCCGTGAGATAGCGGAGTGTTCCCTTTCCCTTCCGATAGATATTTTCTATCTCCATATTCCCTAAGTGTCAAGCAACCATATGTGGTGTGAGGCGTCGCGAGAATTCTCCGCCGGGACCTCGTAGGGGGTTAGGGATCTTTCACCTGGAGGAAGAGTTGGATCTACTTTTGGGAATTGGTTATATCTTTGGTATTCCTAGAGTTTTAAGCAGTCATATGTGGTGTGAGGCGTTGAGAGAATTTTCCGCCGGGACCTCGTAGGGGACTATTTATCGGCAACCTGGAGGCAGGGGCCGTTATACCTTAGGATACCCACGACTCATTGTTTTCGTCTAGAAACACTTGTAATTTACATTTAACACCCGAATCCTAGGGAGAGCATTGTCCGGATACCTCACTTTTATTGATTGATAACTCCCTCTCCTTTCAGTCCCTGTGCACTTGTAGTGACACTCTTTGGCTTAGCCATCAGATCATCACACATTACACTCATTAGGCTAGATAACAAAAGAGGAGCAACTACTAGTACTCCCGTTCCCCCGTGGTTCGACAATCCGACCCTTTAGGGTCAAGTTTATTACTTGACGACCCGTGCACTTGCGGTAAGGCAAGGGGTTGACACATCACCCTATGTTGCGGAAACGGGCATCATTTCATTTTATTATTTATATATCATGAGTTGATGAATTTATTTCCTTCCGAATTAGTTCATTCTCTCCGACTTCTTTTAAGGATTCATGATGTGTGTTGTTTCTTCATGCATTGTTTCTATTTTTTTCAATATTACGTAACAACCGCAAGTTTGAGAATATATATATATATAATATTGATGACAGACCTTTGTTTAGTGTTTGGTCTTTCTCCGCAAAAAAGAGAGCATTAATGACTTCATACGATGCTTCAAACTTTCATAGGGGACCTACATATTAATCTCTTTGTCTCATAAATATTGTTAACTAGCAAGACAAGCTTAATTGAGAATGACGTATACAATGGAGTTTGATGATAAAAATGTGTTTTTAAACCCATTATTTTAATGGATTAAAATCACTGATTGTGTATGACCCCAATTCTATACATATGGTAGCACACTATATGGGTTTATTACTTTAGAAATTCTTGAAGTATTTGGAGATCTTGAGTTAGATGCCGTAAAATTGTAAATGTTATCTAGAATTTCATCACTGAGTTTATTTTGCCGCCCGATAACATTTTCCGTTTCTTTCAAGCCCTACAATACCCTACTCTTTTTGTTCTCCCTCTAAATATATACTTTTCATTAATTATCTCTAACCCTCTTCTTCAAGTGGACTAATTAATTGTTAAGATTGATTAATTAGTCTAACAGTTATGTATATGCTAGTTCTTGTTTGAGAAAATTACTACAATATATTTGTATATGCTTATAAGAATGATTTGGAGTAATGTAGAAACAAATATCATTTTATAGATGTATATAATAATTTCTTTTTTTTGTAGGGTATAATTTAGAGAGATTTTTTTTAAAAAAGAAAGGGGGCACAAGGTATATGTATTCAAGTTGAGTGATTAAAAAGAGTTGGTGCGACTCCTTTAAAAATAAAGCCTAAGTAGCCTTATGGGTGGGCAAAGAGTTCAATGTTTTTATTTAAATTATTTATTATTATTATTATTTTCAATCTAAGTCTATTTTATACTCTCACAACATATGAAATTTTGATCCTCATCTTTTCATTATTTATTTTGTTCTAGATCCCGTGTTTTTTCTTACCAACTTTTCTTTTTAATTATATTTCTCAAAGAATTTCTCACAGACGCATGCTACTGTCATTCTATCATGTTCCACATCTATTATGGATTTTCTTGCTATATATGACATAAATAGTATTGGTAATCGTCTTTTGTTTGAACATATATTTAATGGTAAATGTATTGGAATATTTCGATGATTCTATATATTGTTTGGTAATCGTCTTTTGTTTGAATGGCTTAAACACGTCTGATTCAGCTTGTGGACCTTTCACCTATCAGCATTTTCCAACAAATGAATCGGTGTTATAAACCCAACCTTGCAGAGAAAGTTGAGAATCTAGAAAATACAGTTCTTGATATTCAGCAGGGTCAAGCAGGGCTTCAAAGTAAATTGGACAAAATCCTGGAGTTTGTACAACGTGGTCATCCAACTTTGTTCTCTCAAGGGAGTCAATCCAGAATTAATTCAATGGATGCTACTCCAAGAGATGGAAGAGAAGATGCGTGAGATGAGTAAGATGGCATTTGTAATGGTGTTCTTACCATTTGTTTTCTTGGACTACAATTAAAGGCTATTTTAATTTATTTGTCATTTGCTTGCAACTTTATAATGTCTAACACTTTACCATATGTTTTGGATTATATTTGTATTTAAATTTTTATAGTTGACATGAGCAAGTGAACTATCGTTTGTTGGATTGCTAAATGTATTTGGTATTACATTGGTATTATGTGCAATAAAGGTTTGATGTGTAAAATTTGTATATACAATATATTGGTAATATTTTTCGGACGGGAACATATTATTTACCGATGGAATTGCAATCTTTACCAACTGAAACTTAAGTTTTTGTGAAATTAAATACTATTACCGACGGAAATTTTATAATTTAATATGCTTTACCAACAGAAATTTAATAATTTAATATTTTCTACCGAAGGAAAAATATTATTTTTGTCAAAAATATTCCTAATGAGTATTCTCTACCGACAATATCATATTCTTTTTACCAACGGAAAATTACTTTTACCGACGTAATTATTGTGGTTTCAATATTGTTTACCGACAGTAAAAGAATCATTACCGATGAATATGCATCCATTTACCGACCGAAAGAATAATTATTACCGACGGAAATATAACCATCAACGACTAATAATTCAATCGGTAATGATATATTTATTAGCGATAAATTTTATTATTACCGACGGAAGAGCATTACCAACAAGAGATTTACCAACGGATTATTACCGACGAATAGTTAGTCGGTAATGTGTTTTACCGACGGAAAGGCAACCATTACCCACGGAAAATTCCATGTGTAATGTGCAATTTTCTTCTAGTGATTCTTAACTCATCTTATCTTCTTTCAATCTTTTAAGTAGTAGTTTATTTGTTTCTCATCCTGCTTATTCGGGCTAGATATCGTTTACTGAAGTCAGTGCTGGTACTCTTACTCCCTGTGATTTGACAATCCGACCCTTCACCAGATTCACTTTACTATTTGATGACCCATGCACTTGCGGTGATGCAAAGTACGTCTCAATCACTGCTTTAAAATAGCAAAAGTATGCTAGATTATGGTTGAAAAACTTAAAGAGACAAAGAGTTCAAGAAGGAAGACATCATATTCGTTCTTGGGAGAAGATGAAGAGATAACTAAAGAGAAGATTCTTTCCCGAAAGTTATCGACAAGATTCCTATCTAAAGCTTCATTATTTGATATAGAATGATCAATCCGTTGAAGAGTATGTTGCTGAATTTGATTATTTGATGATCAAATGTGATGTGGCCGGAGCCCGAAGAGCAGACTATTGCTTACTTTCTTAGATGATTGAGGATTGAAATAGGAAACATGGTGCAACTGCAACCATATTGGACTTATTCAGATGTTTGTAAACTTGTTATGAGGGTTGAACGACAATTAAAAGAAACTCAAGGAAGTGGTTTTCGTTCTCTAAGCAAGGGAGGCTCATTTAACCAAAGGAGTTCCTCAACCTCTAGGCCTTCTAAAAATGTAAAGCCTTTTACTTCAAGGTCATTGTATAAGAGTGAAAACTCTAAGCAACAAGACTCTCCTAATACAGGTTCGAAAAGTGTTTCAAGTGCCATAGATATGGTCATATTGCGGATAATTTCTCGAATGGAAGACGTAGTTCTCCTAATACGATAATTTCTCTTGTTGAAGAGGAAATCGAGGAAGGGTCCGATAACGATGAGGCTAAATGTTCTCAAATGGAAGACGTAGTTCAAGCAGATGACGCAAAACTTCCGGTTTGCGTGAAGTTTGAATGTGCAACGTACAAAAGAAGATGGTTGGTTGCGTCACACCATCTTCCATACTAAGTGCACTTGTCATGGTAAAGTTTGCGATGTGATTATAGATGAGGGAAGTTTCAAAAATGTTGCTAGCAACAAGGTGGACAAGGTGCAGCTGAAAATAGAGGACTATTCACATCATTATCGACTTACTTGGCTAGAAAATAAGAACGAAATAAAGGTTAGTAAACGATGCCTTATCCAATTTTCAATTGGTGGAAAATATAAGGATGAAGTCATGTGTGATGTTGTGCCAATGGATGCTTGTCACTTGCTTTGGGAAGGCCAGGCAATATGACAGAAAAACTCGTATAATGGTTATAAAAATACATATAGTTTTGTCAAAGATGATGTTAAGATTGTATTGGCTCCAACAAGATTAGGGGTCAACCGTAAGCCTTCAAAAGGGGTGAAGAATGATCTACTCTCTAAATCTGAAATTTTGAGGGAGTTGGAACATATCAAGCAAGGATATATTCTTGTAATGCTTAAAGCTAATAAAGAGCAATGTGAGCATCCCGCTATTATGCTTCCACTTCTTCAAGAATTTGCTAATGTGGTGCAAGAAGAAATGCCACCGGGTCTCCCGCCTTTAAGGAGTATTCAACATTACATTGATTTAGTTCCTTGTTCAGCGATTCCTAATAAGGCAACCCATAGGATGTGTCTAAAGGAACACGAAGAGTTACAACGTCAAGTTGAAGAGCCGATAGTTAAGGGCCTTATGAGATAAAGTAAGAGTCCTTGTGCTGTCCCTACTTTGCTTGTACCGAAAAAGGATGGAACTTGGCGTATGTGTATTGATAGCCGAGCTATTAACAAGATTACCATCAACTATCACTATCCCATTTCTCAATTAGATGACCTCTTGGATCAATTACATGGGGCCGTTATTTTCTCAGAATTGATCTTCTTAGTGGTTATCACCAAATACAGATAAGGGAAGGGGATGAGTGGAAGACGGCTTTAAAAACAAGGGACGGTCTCGATGAGGTGGTTGTCATGCCTTTTGGCCTTTCAAATGCACCTAGAACCTTTTGGGTTTGATGAATGATGTCTTCAAACCTTTCATTGGGAAGTTTGTTGTTGTCTACTTCGACGATATTTTGGTGTATAGCCAAGACAAGGAGCAACACCTTGATCATCTCTATAAGATATTCAACATCCTAAGGGAACAAAGGCTTTATGCAAATCTGAAGAAATGTGAGTTTTTCTCCCGATAGCCTTGTTTTCCTAGGCTATATAGTGTTTAGAGATGGATTAAAGATGGACTTGAGGAAGCTAGAAGCCATTCTAAGTTGGCCACAACCAAAATTTGTCCAGGATATTAGAAGTTTTCATGGCCTTGCTTCCATTTATCGACAATTCATCAAGGGATTTCGCACCATTATTGCTCCTATTACGGAATGTTTGAAAGGAGGTGTCTACAAATGGAATGAAGAAGCACAGAAAAGTTTTCAACTCATAAAGAAGAAGGTGACTGAAGAGCCTGTTCTCTCACTTCTAGATTTTGAAAACATTTTGAGGTTGAGTGTGATGCTTCTAATGTCGACATTGGGGATGCCCCGGGTCAAGAGAAGAAGCATATTGCATTTTTTAGCAAGAAATAAAGTGAGTCTCGCAAGAATTACTCTACCTATGACAGAGTTTTATGCCATTGTCCGTGCTTTGGGTTATTGGAGTCATTATCTCTTTCAAAAGCCCTTAGTCCACTATTCGGACCATGAAGCTTTAAAGTTTATAAATGGCTAACATAAGCTGAATCGACGTCATATGTTGTGGGTGGAATTTCTGCAAGCTTACAGCTTTGTCATGAAGCATAAGGCAAGCTTTCAAAACCAAGAGTTGCCGATGCATTGAGTAGAAGATACGCATTATTGTCCACTATGCAAATAAATGCCGTTGGGTTTGAAGTCTATAAGATTTGTATTAGGATGATCCCTCCCTTGGTGCCATTTGGGAAAATTGTTCAAAGGCACCATACAAACAATTTTTTCTGCAGATTGGGTTTCTTTTCAAGAGTAATTGCTTGTGTATTCCTCAATGTTTTGTGTGAGATGCCATTCTAATGGAGGGTCATGATAGTTGGTACGCCCCTTGCGTATCCGCAAGTGCACGGGTCGTACAAGTAGTAAAGTGTACCCTTAGGGTCGGGTAGTCGAATCCACGGGGGCCGGTGTAGCTTTCCATTCTCATCGGATTTCTAATATCTAGCCGGCTCAATAATTGGGTTGAGATTTAATTATAAATAAAAATAAGAAAGTGAGAATAAACAGAAGAGAGACAGGATTAAGGTGAAAAGAGATCCAAAGAAAAGAGTAGCGTCCCGGAGTAGTCACTTGGTGTCAATTATACTCGAATTCTCGCAAGGTTTATCAGTGCGTCTCATGATCCTTATGTTCTAGAGTCTTGTTGCCCTAATGTGGATATAGTGGGATTGAGAGTAAGAGCCCAATTCCACTTCTTGTATCAATCAATGAGATATACAAGCTAAGAGGAAATCAAGGAATTAAGCAATCAATGCCACTCAACAAACCAACATTCAAGTAAACAACAAAAGATCTAACAGAGAGAATTAGAGACTCTATAAACATTGCAATAAAAGCATTCAAATACAACAACTACCAAGTTCTTAAACCGGGGAACCGGAGAACGATTAGCCCCTCATGATTCTACAAGAAACACAAGGTAAATAACAAGAGAATGAGATGAAATTCATCAACTCCCTTCTTGCTTCACAATCTTCGTCGGAGAGTGTCCAATAATGATCTTGCCAATGTTCCTCCACTCATATGATGATCTCTTGATCCGGATCTAGCCCTTGATGGTGCCTCTTTACTACTCCGCCGCCTCCCCCAAAAGGGAGAAGAAAATCCCCCTCAAAAAGCCCCCCAAGAAACCCTAAATTCGGCCTTAAAAAGTCATTCCCGATGCAAGCACGCCCATGTTGAGGCCGTGCTTCAGCCCATGTAGATTGCGGGCTTCTAAGTTCTCGGTGCTACAAGACTTTTTGCTACATTGCTTATGCTATAGTACTTATGCTACGGTACTCGTGCTACAGTGATTTCCCCGAAAATTCGCCAGCCGTAATTTGCACGGGGTGGAACACGCCCGTGTTGAGGCCGTGTTGGCATTGCACGATCGTGCTTAGGGCATTCCCGACCGTGCTTCCTCGTGCTTTCCAATTCCCGTGAATTACACGGCCAAGAGCACGCCCGTGTTGAGGCCGTGCTTGGCTTGACGAACTTCTTTTTAGGTCCTTTTGATGTGAATTCTCCTCTAAATCCCTTCTACTTGCTCCAGGACCTAAATATCCGCACAATAAACTCAAAATACCTTAAATAGCACCGAACTAAAGAAGTAATAGCAAAAGGACAAGTAAATATCGGGTGTAATGCATATGAAATATATATATATATAATGCACTCATCAATAGTAACCTTGGAGGACATTCTCGTTGAAACAAGACACTTGCTATCATAATAGATAAATTTTATTGGCCAAAAATAGAGAATGACGTAATGATGTATGGAAAGAAGTGCAACATCTATCATATAGCTAAGAGTCACTCTCAAAATGCAAGTTTGTACACCCCTCTTCCAGCTCCTCAAGCCCCTTGGCACGATGTTAGCATGGATTTTGTAGTAGGATTACCACAAACTCGAAGAATAAAGATTCGGTGATGGTAGTGGTGGATTGATTCTCTAAAATGGGCCACTTTGTATCTTATTGTAGGACTGTAGATGCTTCTTACATTATTGATTTGTACTTTTGTGAAATTGTGGGGCTGCATGGAATCCATTTGACAATCACTTCTAATCGGGACTTAGTTTATGAGTCATTATGGTATACACTTTGGAGGAAGTTTGGGACATAATTGCAATTTAGCACAACAGCTCATCCTCAAACGGACAGGCAGACCAAGGTTATCAAAGGAGTCTAAGAAACTTGCAAAAGAGTTATGTGGGCAAGAATATTAGATAGTGGGATTTATTGCTATCACAAATTGAGTTTGCGTATAATCACTCCATCAATCAATCTATTAAATGCAGTCCATTTGAAGCTGTCTATGGGCATAATCTTAATTGTCCATTAGACTTAGCACCTCTTCCTACTCCTAATTCTTTCAGTTGTGAAGCAAGTGAAAGGGCTGCGCAAATCAAGAAGTTGCATACTCAGATTAGGGATCATATTATGAGACATAATTAGGATATTGCAAGTAAGCAAACAAGTATCGAAGATATGTTGAGTTTAAGTTAGGTGACTTTGTTTGGGTTCATTTAAGAAAAGAAAGGTTTCCCCCAGGGAAATACAATAAATTAAGGGCAAGAGCAGCTGGTCCCTTTCAAGTGGTGAAGAGAATTGGGGAGATTGCATATTAGATTGACCTTCTTTGAGAATATGAGGTTTCTAAGAATTTTAATGTATCTGATCTTTCTCCTTATCATGGAAAACATGAAAATTTGGACCCGAGGGCGAGTCTTCTCCAACCAAGGGAGCTTGATGCAAGAGCAGAGCAAGAAGGCCAAGTGTTAAACACTTGGACATTGAATAATTTTTAGAGGAACACCCAATCTTTAGTAAACTTCTTTGTGAAATCTGTAACAACTGTGGTGTTCAAAAGATGCATTTAACCCATAGCTGGAAAGCTAGGGGAGTCTAGTTTCCAACCAACAAATGTTATATTAATTAGGGGCTTCTAGAAAAGTTATGATTGTTAGAGTGAAGACTTGTCAGGATAACTGGTTCATGGAAATTTCATCTCCCTTCTATTTCTGTAGTACTCGCTTCAGTTTTAATTATCTCCTAAGTGTTATTAGCTTAATACTTTTGTTTATCTTTTAGTTTCCTTATGCTTGGAGGCATGTTCCAAGGGTTTTAATACTTGACTTGGATGCCAAAAAAAAAAATAGTATTGTTTGGCTGGAGAGCAGGAGGCTGTGCCCATTTTCCTTGTTCTTTCCTCTTAGGTTTTTGCAGGTCAGTAAGGAGAGAACCCTCTTAACTCTGTATCTCTTTAGGTAGATCTAGAGGGTGATGAGTTGCTAGATCTTGTATCTGTTCGTGGACGTCGATCAGTGGTGGATCCTTTTCCTTTTGTCGCATTCCCCCGCATCAAAGTATGACAGGTTATGCGTTTTGGCTTGGTGAAGAAACTATTTGGTATGTGTCGAAAAAGCAGCAAATCACTGCACTATCAAGATTTGAAGCTGAATATATAACTGCATCAACAATAGCTTAGCATCCCTCTACCTTTCTAATTGCTCACTACATTTATCTAGTAGTTCAATGTGTGTGTGTTTTTCTGCAGCCCACCCGCAATAAAAGTTCCTTTCCTGTCATATAGATGTAGTTATTACTCTCTTTCCTTTTATAGGATCTTTGAAAGCTTTCCGGAATGAAGAGTTTACTCGGTGTACAGTTTCAAGCTTGATAGAGAACCACATTGGAAAATGCTCCTACGTTGATTGAAGGGTCAATTGGTTGTGATTATCAATTTATTCTCTTGCCACCCTCTAGGAAAGAGATGTTAGAATGGTCAACTTAAGTTATTTTAGTATAATAACAATGTCAAATCCATATATATATATATAATATATGCCGATAACATCACCTATATATATATATATATATATATATAATTAAGCTAGAGAAACTTAATCCAACGTTGCAAGAGGATAATTTATTCAGAAAAGCATCAAAGAGTACAGTACGACCTGAGATTTTTATTTAAGTTCAATGTCAAGAAAGGAGGAAAAAAATACCAAAATAACTACAACATGACCAACAAGAAGTAAATGGTGGCTTAAGATCCTCGCGGCCTTTTATTATTCTTCGAGTTTATGAGATACTGAGAGGAGACAGCAACCCAACTTAGAGTGTACATTACCATGCAGAACGAGTTGGTTGATTTGCATCCACGACCGAATTCGCAGATAATGAGGGTACAAGCAACAACGGGCTTCGAACCACATTATGCTTGGAGGTCAACGTTAAGAAACCCACCTCATACGATGTGCCTGCACCTGATTCCCCTTGGAACATCACAGTGATCTTCCCAACTTTGCGCGAGGCCGAGAACCTCAGGACTGATGGTCTTACAGCAACTTTCACACCAGGTGGCTCCATCACGCTAACCCTATAGACGGACTCATGATACCCCACATTCTTTAGGACCCTAGTGGTAATTGCCCTGCCCTTAGAGTCCAGGGAGACAGTGATGGATGGGTAGTTAAGATCAGCTTGAACTGGGTAGCTTGAGCAGCTGATAGAGCTCCGGGCGATGGCGCTGATTTGTTGGTCACTGTAGCCAAGCCTGCAGAGGTATGAGATGTAGTCATTGGGTTCGATATCGAACACGAGTCCGGGGCTCAATGCAGCCGTTGGATTCACATGTCCAGCGCCGGTCGCAAACAAGTTGTATGGCTGCAACAATTGATCAACAATCGGCTCTCCATTCTTGCCGGTTATATCAGCTGAAGTCATGATTGCTGACTTGATCATTGCGGGAGACCATTCTGGATGCGCGGCCTTGAGAAGCCCCACTATGCCGCTCAGGTGTGGTGTGGCCATGGAGGTGCCTGATATACAATGAAAGGTGTCAGAGGCCTTGATGGGCCCCACCTGGAACGGCCATGCGGCAAGCACGTTTACGCCAGGTCCAATGATATCCGGCTTCAAGATGTTGGGAGATGCCTGGCTTGGGCCTCGTGATGAGAAGTAGGACACCATGGGAGCCGGCGGCTGATTGTGGACCAGTGTGCCTCTTGGCGAGATGGTAACGGCAGGATCAGAGGTGGAGTTGATGTATGCCTTTATTTGCTCGGCAGCTGTATAGCTCACATGTGATGCCGGAAGGACATGAGGTTCAGCGAGAGTGCTATATCCCATCTCCGCCGTATTGGCAAGGATCACTGCAACCCCTCCGGCAGCAGCCACGACAGATCCTTTGGCCACACGCCCTATATCGCCACCCATATCGCACACCACTGCCTTCCCTCGCACGTCAACGCCTTCCAAAGAGCTGCAAGTGGCTGTTTCTGAAGTTTTGCCAGTGTACACCAAAGGAATTGGCGAGGCAGTAGGGAAGGGAATGGCCTGATTGAGAGACTCTCCATCAAACTGCTGACCATCACCGAGCACCACCGTGGTTCTTAAGAGCCTATCTGTAGTGCTCGCACCGACGGTCATAATCCACGGAGCTTCGTTGGACAAAGTGCTGTCATATGGTCCCGAGTTGCCAGCAGCACAGCTGACAAAAACACCTTTCTGTATGGCCCCAAACGCACCAATGGCGATCGCATCTTGGTAGAATGGTAGCGATTCTCCTCCAAGTGAAAGTGAGAGAACATCAACTCCATCACCAACAGCAGCATCAAGACCGGCCAGTATATCACTTGTTGGGCAACCTTTCTCGGCGCAGACCTTATAAATTGCAAGGTGAGAGCTCGGAGCCATGCCAGTCGCCACGCCCTGAGCATTCCCGTAAACGCCAGCACCATGGACAAACTTGCCAGCAGCTGTGCTTGAAGTGTGCGTACCGTGGCCCTCCGTGTCAAACGGCGGCTGGCTTTCTACTATAGCGGGCTTTACGCCAAGCATGGCATTGAACCCACTAATAAAATTTCTCGCGCCGATGAGCTTCCGGTTGCAACCAGGAGCTGTGAACTCGCACTTGCCCTTCCACTTCGCTGGTGGCGGCGGCATTCCTTCGTCATTGAATGATGTGTGATTGGGCGCGATACCGGTGTCTAGCACACCGATGATGACGCCGGTGCCGTAGTTGGAAGCATCCCATAAATGGTGGTTTCCATGATGTTCCAGCCCAAGGAAGGAAGGTGTGTAAGTGGTTTGGAGTGGGATGAGATGGTCAGGATAAGCGAGCAAGAAGCCATCCTTCTTCTTCATGGCAGAAAGCTCTTCCTCAGTTAGCTGAACAGCAAATCCACTAGTTACATGGTGGTAGGCATAAATCCACTGGGGCTCGCTGGAGCCCACGAGTAAGCGTGGTGGCAAGAAGGATTTGTACCACGTTTCCCGCTCATCGCCGGAGGAGCTTGAGTCTGCAAGATTAGCAGGTTGTTTAACATGGACAATGTAAGTTTGGAGGGGTTTGGTGCTTGGCTTTGAGTGTTCTCCTTTAGCTAAAAGGATGCCATGTGGCTGAACTAGTATGAGGATGAAGAAGACGGGAATACAACGGTGCATGGTAAACTTGGAGTGGGTACTCTATTGAGCAGCCTTCTCAAGGAGACATCTATTTATACTGTAATAAGTGGGGCTTTTTTTTTAGTTATTTATTTATTATTATTTATGGGTTTCCACTTGCTGGCTGGCATTAATTACTTCTTAAATGATTTAAATCATATGCAAGAAAACTCGTGTTATTTTATTGTTGGTTTTACGCATGCACCCCTTTGAAAATTTGAAATTACAAAGTTTGCTTAATTTCAGTAACATGTTTAATTAAGACTTAATTATTTCAATAAATATAGTTATTAATTAAATTTTAAAATCACTAATATTAATATCTGTATTGAATCTCAAAGAAAATGTTTGTGGAAGATTTCCTGTATAAAATTCTCTTAACTAAAGATTTATTGAAGAAGATTCTCCAAACTCAACATTTTATCTCAAAAATTTACAAATTTAACATATATATATATATACACACACACTTCTAAATGATTAATTATTGTCTATTGACTTTAATCATCAAATTAATTTATACTTTAATGTTCTTAAAGTTTTATTCTGACAAATATTTCCATCAGACATACAATTATAACTACAAATAATTTATTTAGATTTGTTCCAAAAAAAAGAGAGTGTGCCAAGTAATTTGATTATTTTTCAGGGTGTGGCAAGTAAAAATCGCCCAATTCTTTTAATGGTTCGGTTCATTGGATCCTGGGAAGAAATTTGCTTGTTTATGAAGTTTGTGCATTATGATACTGGACGAGTTGCATATTTAAATTTCAATTATCTCATTCTTTAATATTTCTTCTTCTTCTAGATCTCACACATGTTCATCCAAATCACTTGTCTTAATTATTATTATTATTATTATTATTATTATTATTTCGTTATTTCCAAACAGCAATTTCATACTAATTTAAGTAGAGTCATCTCTCGCGTTCTCAATTTTATAGAATATGTCATTATTTTTTGGGTGGGGGTGTTGATTATGTCCAAACTTAAAAATTCCAAAAATATTTAAAGTAGGAGGCCTGAAGCACGCTCTTAGTTTTATATGATAAAGCTTCCCACTTGCCTTTTTCTTTTCTTCTCATTTTTATCATGTATATCATAAGATTCCATTTGGTTATTTTCTTCACATCTAAGTTTGTAAAAATGACTTTTTTTGTATTTTTAAAAAAGAAGGATGAAAATTGATTATAATCCTTCATGTTTACCCTATATGTGTTTAATTCTAGTGACAGTCAATATCGAAGAGTGGCAACATGAAAAATGCATTTATATATCTTATATAAATATGGTGTAAGATAACCTACTAATCCCTTGTAAAACAAGCGTTATAATTTCACATACCCAAAGACAATGAGGAGTTGAAATGATTAATTTGGCCTTCTTGTTAGTGTTATTTTTAATCATTAGTTCCTCGTATTTTACTCTTCGCTTCTAAATGTTTGCTACTTCCTCTTCTCATTTACTTACTCTTCCTTCATTTTTCCTACAGAGTTGCTTGCTTTTCTCACATGTTTACTATTTATTCTTTCAGTTGCTTACTCTTTCATCTTTCACCTAAGTATTTGCTTCTTCTCGCTTTTAAACATTTATTGTTAAGGGTAAATTACAAGATTAGTCACTAAACTATCCACCAGCTTCCTATTTTGGTCACTAAACAAAAAAAAATTTCTATTTTGGTCACTAATCTTTTAAATTGCTTTCAATTTGGTCACTGTCTCCAACGCCGTTAACGGCGATCTGACGTGGCTTAGCCATGTCAGTGAACTTAGCCACGTCAGCACCTGTCTTGCTTATTTAAAATGGTAAATTAAAAGATTAGTCACTAAACTATTTACCAGTTCCTATTTTGGTCACTAAACAAAAAAAATTTCTATTTTGGTCAATATAATTTATTTTCCAATAGGGGTCCCCAGAAAAGTCTGCTAATTGAATTTGATCTCTCTCCAACTGACACAACTACAATTAATTTAGTGCTAATCAACATTGCAGCTCTATAATCCAGTACCCAACCTTGCAAATTGACACCATCTATGTCTAGAAACAACAAAAACCAATGACTACAAATTGCCATCTTCGGAATAGGCAGTTTTAAATGAATGTCATCTTCGGAATTCTGTATGTTACCATTCTGAATATCATTATGTCATGATATTGTTACCAGATTACTATGTTTCTTATTTTGTATCATCTGCAGAATTACCAGATTATCTGCAGAATTTTGAATGTCATTATGTTATTACTAGATGATTATGTTGCTTATTTTGTATCATCTCGCAGAATTACTAGTTTATCTCGCAGATCCGTGTTGGTTATTTTATATCATCGACAAAATTATGTGTTGGTTATTCCGTATCATCTGCAGAATTCGTGTATTATTAAAATATAATGACATTCTCGTGTTGCTTATTGTACATAATGACATTCCCGCATGTATTGTGTTTTTTTCCTTGTTTTTGTTTGGCCAAAGAATTAATTTTTAAGTATTTGTGTGTGTGTTCTCGGGGAGGTGCAAGTTGTTCATTGAATCTGCGAAGCATAATAAACAAGGATTAAGCATTAATTGTGTGAGAGTTGTGCAATTTGTAGTCATTGGTTTCGTTGTTTTTAGACATAGATGTTGTCGATTTGCAATGTTGGGTATTGGATTATAGAGCTGCAATGTTGATTAGCACTAAATTAAAAGTAATTGTGTTAGTTGGAGAGACATCAAATTCAATTAGCAGAGACTTTTCTCGGGGACCTCTATTAGAGAATAAATTATAGTGACCAAAATAGAAATTTTTTTTGTTTAGTGACCAAAATAGGAACTGGTAAATAGTTTAGTGACTAATCTTGTAATTTACCTTTTTAAATAAGCAAGACAGTGCCGACGTGGCTAAGTTCGCCGACATGACTAAGCCACGTCGATCGCCGTTAACGAATTGGCGACAAAGGACCAAATTGAAAACAATTTAAAAGATTAGTGACCAAAATAGAAATTTTTTTTGTTTAGTGACCAAAATAGGAACCGGTGGATAGTTTCGTGACTAATCTTAAGATCCGATCGGGTGAGACAAAGGCCAAAAAACACACATAAGTAAACAATATTGGAGAAGAAAAAAAAACTGGGAACATCATAGCTTATCTCATGATTATCATATATATAAATACAAAACCGAAAGGTTATTACATATGGGATTAAAGCCACACATCACTATTAAAGGATGACTGCATGTCTCCATCTTTATTCTCACAACCGGCATACATAAGACCAGCCTTTACTCCCAATGACCATTCATATTAGTAACTATCCAGTCATTCATTGAGCTGGAATTAGACTCCAATCACGTGATATTTACTCAACAAATCCCCCTCTTGATTGGATCTCCTTAACACCCAATTTAAACTTTAACTCTTGATGATGTCGGGTGGCAAAGGTTTAGTCAACAAGTCTCGCAAGTTGTTCGATGTCCTATAATGCTTAAGAGTAATTATCCCATCGGCAACCGGGCTCCTAATATAGTGAAATCCGATATCGATGTGTTTAGTGCGAGAATGAAACATCGGATTTTTAGCTATGGCAATTGAGGACATGTTATCACACGAAATAATGGTTGGCTTCTTCATCACATGTCCATAAAATTCGAGAAGTATCCTTATCCAAATAGCCTCGAATTGCAGCAGAGTTTGTATCTATATACTCGATTCATTAGATGACAAAGCTATGACATCCTGTTTCTTGGAGCTCCAAGAAAGAGGACAATTACCAAGCTTGAAGAACAAACATGAGGTGCTCTTCCTATCGAAAATCGATCCACCCCAATCACTATCCGTAAATCCCTCCAATTCACCATCTTTAGCTCTAGAATATAACAACCCATGATATCTAAGCACTCTTTTAGCAGCTCCAAGATGCAACTTGGATGGTTTATTCATAAACCTTGATAGTACACTCACAAGCATAACACACATCCGGTCTTGTATTAGTGACATACATCAACTTCCCAACAAGACTTCTATATTGTTTTCCATCCGTACTTTCGAGCCATCATCAAGAATCAATTTTTCACCCGAATTCATAGGAGATACCGCAAGCTTGCAATTCAGCATGTTGAACTCCTTCAACAAATCCTTCACATACTTCCTTTGAGTAATGAGAATTTCTCCATCATTCGTATCACCTCAAGGCCAAGAAAATAATTCATCTTCCCAAGATCAGTCATTTGAAAACACTTCACCATATCATGCTTGAACTTAACAAGCAAAGCTGTAGAGTTGCTCAAATAGACCATATCATCCACATATAAACAAACTATCAACATATGTCCTCCTTCACCATCTTTCTTGATATATAGTGTGTGCTCGTAATCACTTCTAACAAACCCATGATGCAGGAAATGAGCATCAATCCTCCTATACCATGCTCTTGGGGATTGTCTTAGCCCATAGAGTGCCTTCTTCAGTTTATACACCTTACCCTTATTCCCCGGTGCAATATATCCTTCGGTTGCTGAACAAAAACTTCTTCCTTAATCTCACCATTCAGAAATGTTGTTTTGACATCAAGATGATATATTGGAAGTCTCCATTGTGCAGCTAAAGCCAGTAACAATCTAACAATCTCCAATCGTGCCACGAGTGCAAACACCTCATCGAAGTCCACTCCTTGTTGCTGACCATATCCCTTAGCCACAATCCTAGCTTTGTACCGAGTGACATTCCATCAACTCCATACTTAATTTTGTACACCCATTTCAGACCAATAACTTTCTTGTTTTGAGGTAGATCAATGAGCTCCCATGTCTCATTTCTCCTTACCGTATCTATTTCTTCATCCATTGCAGTCCTCCAATTTTCAGATTTAGCAGCTTTCAATATAGTAACGAGTTCTCGCTGCAACATTGAGTGCAAAAGAGCAGACTTTGATAAATGTCACTCAAAGCTTTGTATCTTCTAGGCGGAGAATCATCTAAATGACCTTGTTCTTGGCTATTATCCATACCCGTTGTCCTTGATGTTGGACTAGAGTTATTAGAGCGCTCTAAATCTGGATTTATAGGTCCCTCTCCCGAGGCCGCTATCACAAGCATTGGATGGAATGACAACACCTTCTTCGAATCTTCAACTGTAAGAGTTGATGTTGAACTTTGATTTGCATCCCAATTCCACCCTACATTCTTATGAAACACAACATCTCTACTAAATATAACTTTACAATTAGTAGGATCATATAATTTATAGGCTCTAGTTACGTAACAATAACAAATAAACACACACTTTACAGATTTATCATCAAGTTTTTGTAACTTTTGAGAAAGAATTAAAGAGTAAGCGATGCAGCCAAAAATTCTGAAGTAATTCACTGTGGGCTTCATACCTTGGCATGTCTCAAAAGGAGTCTTGTTCTTTACAGCCTCGCATTGGAGAGATATTGATCAAATGCACAGTTGCCACGACTTCACCCCAAAAACTCTTTGGCAAATTCCTGCATTTGAGTAGACTTCTTGCCTTCTATACAATGTTGCAATTCTTCCTTTCTGAGACTCCATTTTGCTGTGGAGAGTAGGGAGCTGTAAGTTCATGCTTGATCCCATGGTCATAGCAATATCTCCAGAATTCACTTGATGTGAACTCACCACCACGGTCTGAATGAAGGCACATTAGTTTATGTCCACTCTGCCTTTCCACCAGGGCTCTGAATCTTTTGAAATTCTCAAATGCCTCCGACTTGGCTTTGAGAAAGTACACCCAACTCATGCGGGTGTAGTCATCAATGAACAAAAGGAAATACTAATTCCCTCCTAGTGATTCTGTTTGCACTGGTCCACATATATCAATGTGGACCAATTGAAGCTTAGCTGATACTCTCCACATCTTTCCCTTACTAAAAGGTTCTTTAGACTGCTTGCTGTATACACAGACTTCACATTGGTTCCATGCCCAATTTTAGGGAGTCCAATCACCATCCTTGTGTGCTGCAATAGTTTAAGATCTTTTACATTCAAGTGACCCAAACGCTCATGCCACAGCTGAGAATTATCACTTGGATTTACTACAGTATTAACTAGGCCAACACTCTCAACTTTAAGTGGAAACATATTGTTTTCAGTTCTTTTGATGCTTACAAGAGTGTGTCCAGTTTGACCATCTTTAATCAGACAATGATTCCCTTCAAAGATGACAGAGTACCCATCTGAAATTAGTTGGCCCACACTTAGCGAATTGTGAGCCAAGAGTGGGTACAAATTGTACTTCATGCAAGAGCTTCACCTTACCTCCATTTGTGTGAAAGCTAACTGTCCCTTTGCCTTCAACTGCCAATTCTTTATTATCTCCCAAGTGCCCCTTCTCTTTATAAGTCTCATCCAAATCATTGAACAGACTTCTCATGCTAGTCATGTGGTTAGAACAACCACTATCGACTAGCCACAGAGGCCCATCTAACCCTTCTTCTATGCTGCTGGTTAGAAACAAATCGGTGGTGTTATTTTCATGTTCCATCTCGGCTGCAACATTAGCACCATTGCCTTGTTTTCTCACCCTATACCAACAATTGGCCTTTATATGACCAAATTTGTTACAGTGATGGCATTGAACTCCACTTCTAGCATTCCTTTGGTCTGCATGACCATTTCTACCATCAAAACCTCTACCTCTTCCACCCATGCGACCTCTTCCTCGGTTGTATAGTCTCCCATGACCTCTGAAAGTGCCTGTATCTCCTTCTCTAGTGTTAGAACATTCACCTTTGACATTAAGAACCCTTTCTTCAAGCTTCTCCACACCCTTGTTTATTCTCACCTCATGGGCTTGAAGCGACCCACTAAGATCATCAAGAGAAAGCTTTGTAATGTCCTTTGCCTCCTCTATTGCAACAGCTACATAATCGAACTTGGATGTCAAACTCCTTAGAATTTTGGCAACTACCTCATCCTCAGTGAGGTTATACCCAAGTCCTTTAATTTGGTTGACGATTGTCATCACTCTTGAAAGATAACTCGAATGCCTTCACTGTCTTGCATCCGCAAAGTCTCAAAGCTTTGCCTCAATGTTTGGCGTCGCATGGAAACCACTCGCGATGTTCCTTGATACTCCCCTTTGATCAATTCCCAATCTTCTTTTGCTGTAGTTGCCCCTGCTATCTAATTAAGGATCGGTTCATCTACCGCCTGTTGGATGAGACACATGGCGTTGGCGTATCATTCGCGAGTCTCTCTCTGTCGGGCCTCGTCTTCACCTACCGGTATCCCAGTCTCAACTAATTCCCAGAGATCATGTGAGCGAAAAAGAGTTTTCATCCTCAAGCTCCACCTCTCATAGCTCTCTCCCTTGAAGATGGGGACAACAGGCTGTGAGAGGCTCACTGGATTTCCACTAGAGGCCATGACAAAATGTTTAGCTCGATACCACTTTGTTAAATCTTAAGATCCGATCAATTGAGACAAAGGCCAAAAAACACACAGTAAACAATATTGGAGAAGAAAAAAAACTGGGAACATCATAGCTTTTCTCATTATTATCATATATATAGATACAAAACTGAAAGGTTATTACATATGTGATTAAAGCCACACATGACTATTAACGGATGACTGCATGTCTCAATCTTTATTCTCACAACTGGCATACATAAGACCAGCCTTTACTTTTAATGACCATTCATATTAGTAACTGTCCAGTCATTCATTAAGCTGGAATTAGACTCCAATCACAGACATTTACTCAAGATTTATTATATCAAGTCAAGTGTTTATTTTATATTCTTCCGTAAAAATCATTGAAAGTTGTGAGACTTGTCGGGAATCATTTACAAGTGTGATGGTTGAAATCTCACACCATAGGCAACAAGCTATATCCTAAGTATTATATCTGAAGTTTAATTATATATGATTGATTTCAACCATCTCAAAGCAGGATAATTTGATTTAACTAAATGCATATATGTAAAGGAATCTATACCATTCCATAACAAGGTTAAACATGTATGTAAAAAAAAATTTAAGCACCGTTAATAGAGGAGAAGAACTGAACACTTGTCTACGTAAAGCTAAGCAATACTTTTTTGACATTTAGGATTGCTCGTATACTCACTTTTAGTCACAAATTCACTTATACATGATTGACTAATGCTCAAAATTTACACA
Source organism: Dioscorea dumetorum (assembly GCA_902712375.1). NCBI lineage: Eukaryota > Viridiplantae > Streptophyta > Magnoliopsida > Dioscoreales > Dioscoreaceae > Dioscorea > Dioscorea dumetorum. The sequence goes on along the minus strand of CACTHL010000830.1, from coordinate 131,839 downwards.
TGGGTTTAGACATATAAGCACTTCGCAGAAAATAAATAAATAAAATGTCACGCCTCGGAAACAACCAAACTAAACCGAATACATGAAAAACAATTGCGGTCCATAGAAGATGAACCCAGTAGGTTTGAAAATCCTTAGAATTTGTCTTAATATGAAAATATACAATATTCTGAAACCCAACTTAATTGTGCAACCCGGGAAGGTTTATTGGTCACATGTCAATGGTTGAAGCGGTTGACCCTATCATGAATATAATATAGATTTTAATAATAAAAAACTGAAAAAATAATAATAAAAAAGTTGAACAAACAAACAAACATGTCATAATAATCTAATATAATTTAAATTATAAATTCAAGCAAAACACAACATTCGAAAATATATTTTATCTATGAATTGCTGTTCAATCAGGTCCATAGGTTCAACCGGTACTAGGTCCAGTCAATTGGGTCATTTCAATGTACTTGGTTTTATAAAAATCTGACCCCATGACATGGCCAGGTCTAGTTGAATCAAGTTGAAAAGACTTGGTTAACCAGGGTTTCAAAACATTGAAAAAGTATAATAAACCAATAGAGCTACTGAATTATAGACTTTAAGGATTATAATATAACCTAAGGATATAGAAAATTCAAAATACAAAATACAGGGTCCAAGGTAGATGAATAGAACAACTTAAATACCACAACAAAGAGGTACAACTATTGATAGCGTGGTAAGCAACACTTTGATCTACTGCCCTTGATCTGAAAAAGATTTAGAAAAACTTCATGAGCTTACTAATCCAGTATGTAATCTACAAAAATTTGGTCAATAAAGTTCAAAAATCTCAACTTTGGATAACCAGCATAATCAGAAGTAAAACTAGGATTTGCCAAAATTGTAGCTAAAGGCAAAACAAATGGTATAACTAAGGTAAAGCTTCAAGTATCACTGTTGATAAAAAATAGTGCAATTAGAGGAATTTTATAATTGAAACCGCATAACCAACATCATAACAGTCCTCAACTAGAGGCACATGTCTCCTAATTTGCTATATATATCGAGGTTATTAATTACCTTATGTTTCCTAAGACTGAATAACACAGGTCTTTATTTACCTTCGGTGAATACTGAATATCAGAGTCCGTTATTATTTCACTGACAAAACGGTGAAACATTACAGCCTTTGTTTTTTAAAGTTTTGCCAACAAGATCAATATATAACCGCTATTGACAGGGTTGAGCATAGCTGTTTGCATACAAAAATATTCAATGATAACAATATAACTGAAGTCCAAAAATATCCAAAAGCTTGTCTAAGTTTTCATATGCACAAAAATACATAAATTTCCAACTTCACAAATAAACCATAATCCTGATTCAAACAAAATAAATGCGGATACTAAATATGTACTAAATAGAAAGAAAACAAATTAATACATAATTATCCGAGAAAACAGAGAAATATTAAATAATTGAATAATTTAGTAAAAAATGGTGCGTTAGAAATTAATAACAAAGTAAGAGATTATTTAATTAATAATAACTAAATAATAATTATCAAATGTTAACAAATATAAGCAAATGAATCAAAATAAAAATTTTAATTTCTAGGAAAAATATACAAGATAAATGATCAAGATGAATAATACCTAAATATGGAAAAAATAAAAACTTTTTATATTTAAAAATAATACGGCAAAATATGAAGAATTACTTGGAAAAAATCTTGAAACTCTAAAACTTCACCTGATAGTAAATGTCAACCTTCTGGAAGGGTTCTATAATTATAGACATCGAACTATATCTAAGTATTTAAAACAAAAAAAAAAAAACAAATTCAAAAAAGGGTCTACAAGCATGTTTAACATAGTAAGGCTATAAGGTATATCTTTATAATCTTGCTCTCAAGAATACAAATCCCATGCAAAATTTCTAAACAAGAAAGTGCTGAGAAAACAAACACAAAAGCATAAAAATTATCCTCGGGCATAAGCCAAACATGCGATCATCACAATGGGAATAAGAGCAAGGTATCAGCTTAACAAAACATGCATGTGATCGCATGATACTAGGTGGAGAATCCAGGTATGCTGGAGTTAACATTCAACAGGGCAGATGATATATATATAAGCATAATCATACTACATTAGGTACAGACATCAACAAATTAATACATACATATGTATATATATATAGGTTGCAGCTCAACATGTAAGCAAACATTGTCAACGGCCTTTGGGTCAATTGGCATTTGGGTCCCCCGTGGGGACGCTTAGGGCCCGTTTGTTTCGTTTCATTTTGAGCTGAAGTGGTGGAAGTGGAGACTTCCACCACACTTCCTAATGTTTGGCTGACCGAGTTTGGGCCTGAACTTGGTGATTTGAAACCTCCAGCTCATGCTCACTTCGCCATTCCACTTCAGCGAAAATTTTGCCGAAGTGGACTTCACCTTGCTTTTTCCCTTTTCGCTGAAGTCCCCATCGTTGTGTTGTGCTTACCCACTTCCAACCCACTTCATTTGGCAGTCACGAGAAAACCTAGTCCATCGCGCAGTGCCTCCCCCGCCTCCATCGCAGCCGACGGTGCTTTCGCCTCACCTCCGAGCATCATCGTCTCCAAACAAGGCAAGAGATCGTTCTGGGTTGCTGTTATTTTGTTTTTTTTTTTTTTTTTTTTTTTTTCTCTGAAAGCCCTTTTCTGTTCCGATCTCCACATTGAAGCAAAATCTACAAATCCGTCGTCTCCATTGTCACCGGCGGTGTATCTCTTCCCCTCGTGGCTTCCACAACTCTAGGTAAAAACGTGCTCATCTTGCTTGGCGTATCCAGGGCTCAATTTGGTTTTTATTTTTTATTATTTTGTTTTATCCCTAATTTCTTTCATGATATGAACTTGTTCATGCTCATATGTGAGGTTTTTTTTATTTCTTCAAGCCGACTGCGCAGTGTGGGTTGCTTGTTTGCTTATCGCTCCTTCGACAACTCCGGCCGTAAATGCGGTTCGTTGTTTTTCCATAATCCTTGCAAATTTTCCCCTTATCTTGACTGATCGATGCCCTTATCTTTTGGTAACCCTAACAGATCTACTTGGGTGGATGTGGTTCCTATTTTCCTTCTTGCAATGTTTGTGCTTATCTGTTTTGTTGCATCTTAATTAGTTTAGTTACTTGTAGTTTTTTCTTTCAAATTTTTGTCAATTATGTTCATCTCTTCACTTTGTGTTATAATCTCCCACTTATGTTATAATCTTGGTTTATTTTTTACATTGATATATTCCTAATGTGAACGGTTTCATGTTTTTTTCTTGTGGTTTTTCCAAGAACATGCACTGTCCTAGTGTGGAAGTTCGATCTTTGTTCGCTTCTCTTGTGCTTTGTTTCTTGTGTAGAAGTTGTGTGTCTAAGTTTTTGTCGAGTTTTATTTTTTTGTTGGGATCTTAGTTAAGGTCTTTTTGAGAGGTTAAAAGATGGGGGAAAAGTGTTTTAAAAGGCTTTAGCAAGGAAGGGACCTTGCGGGCACTTAGTGTGCCCGCAAGGAGCCAAAGAAGAGGCCTTGCGGCCTCCCATGCGGCCGCATGGGAGCCCGCAAGGACCTCGGCCAGGAAGGCTTGCGGGCTCCCTTGCGCCCGCAAGGGAGGCCGCATGGCCTTCTGGAAAGGGCCTTGCGGCCTCCCTTGCGCCCGCAAGGGAGCCCGCAAGCCCTCCCGCGTTTTTGGTCTTTAGTTACGCGTTTTCAAACTCTTAGGGCCTATATAAGACCCCATTTCCCTCTCTTTTTCCCCCCATCTTGAATCCCCATTTCCCCCTCCATTAGATCTCCATTCTTGAGCTCCAAGAAAGGAGAAAGGTGTTGATCTTCCCCTCTTCTCCATTGGTGGTGAATCTCCTCTAGTTCTAGCAAGAATTGAGGTAGGTTTTCTTCTCTTCTTCAATTCCTTGTTCTTTTATTCATTTCTTTTTAGATCCATGGAGAATTAGTGTGGATTTAGCATGGATCTACTATTCAATTGGAATTTAGCCATGGATCTAATGTTTGAATGGTATAGGAGCCTTGATTTCATGTTTGGTGTTGAATGGAGGAGATCCTTGATCTCTAAACCTTTGATTCTTGTAGATCCGAACCCAATTAGGATGTTCTTGATTTCATTCTGATTTTGAGGGTTTAAGGATTCTATTATTGTTAATTCTTGAATCTAGAGCACTTAGTAAACCCTAGAAGCCTTGAGATCTAATTTTGGAGCATTCTTTCCTCTCTTATTGATTGGATAAGGTTGTGATTGATTCTTGTTTTTCTTGGATGGTTAATGGCTTCAAGAAGGTGGATCTAAAGGCAAGGGTAAAGATCAAGTGGGCGAGTGATCCAAGTGTTCGATCTCGCCAAGTTTGTGAGTGGGAATTGTTTAAATTAAAGAGCTATGATCATGCTTGTTTAATGATGCATGCCTTGAAATGAGAAATTCTTGATCTCAATGGATTCTTGAAATGTTTCTTGAAAACTGAAATTATGATACTATATGATCTTTTAATTTCTTGATTTCATCTCAAAGGCTCATGAGATGATTTCCTTGAGGCCTAGAAACCTTGATGTTTATGATCTTGCTTAACTATTGATTCTATTACAAAAGACTCATGAGATGATTTCCTTGAGATCTAGAAATCTTGATGTTTATGATCTTGTTAAATTCTTGATTATTTATATTTGATGTGGATTGGATAATCCTATGGGTTGAACTACATGTTTTCAAGATTTGTGAATTTGAGAATTCGATGTTCTTGTTATTTTGACCGAATAAGGGTCTATGTAAACCAAATTGAGATTCTCCACGATGTTATCGTATTTGAAATGAGTTTTCAAAGAATACTCTTGTGTTGATTTTCTTGATGAAAATGACATTATTGTCGATGCTTTCGCAAAAGGATTTACTCTTCGATTAAGAGTTGTATTTTATGCGAATTTGTGATCTCTTGTTGAGATATGTGATTTTAAAATGATACGTTTATGATTAGCCTATGGGCAAACTATTTGTGATCTCTTGATGAGATATATGATTTTATAACGATACGTTTCTGATGAGCCTACGGGCAAGCTATTTGTGATCTCTTGATGAGATATATGATGTGTTCATGATGAGCCTACGGGCGGGATAGGATATCCCAAATGTTTCGATGGTGACATTGGGGAGGATCCCCGTCTTCTGCAGAAGCGAGTCTCCACGGACCGACCTATGGGGTGGCGTGGAGTTCTCGGCTGATGAGCCCTTTACAGGAGGCGCGGAGTGAACCTGAAGGTGCTGTGTTGGGTACCCGGAGTCACCACACGGGATACTCAACGGCCAACGCCAAGATACGCGCATCTTGGTGGCTCTTGACCTAACCACGGCCATGGTTAGTGATGGAGGGTTTTTCATAGGCTATTGTTGATGCTATCGATAAAGGATTTCTGCATGCGTTGCACTATAAATTCTTATTTCGATGGGTTTGATCTTTTGATCTTTTGACGAGTATTCTTAACCTGAATTTTCAGTATTGAATCTCTTTACAAAAGATTTTCAAAGACTTATTGATGCCTTTCTTTGAGAAAGTTAGAAAGCTTGTTATATTGAAATGTGTATTTAAAGCATTTTGTAAGTTGTGATTGTTAAAGATTTACATATGTTTTCGGCATACCATTCTTTACACTTGTATGAGTTATAGCCCCATGTTCAACCCTCACTGAGTAACTTAGTTACTCACCCATTCTTCTTCTCCCCTTTTCAGGTGTTAGCACGGCAGCGGGGCGTAAGAAGTGATAGTGCTTGGCATCCATTCTCGCATTTACCTTTGACTAGTGTATGATTCATAAACATTGCCGTTATGCATAAGATGGATCCACTAGGACCTATGTTTTCGTATTTCCATTTGATCTTGTATAATCTTGATTGGTTCAGTCAGGACCTTAGGTTGTATGAGTCTACATTCAGTGTTTGTGAAATACTATGATTGTGTCCATGATCATTGGTGATGTGATTTCCGAGGGATATATGTACATTTATGTGCGAGTCTCGTTGATCTTGTTTAGGGTTGTGATTGAATACCTTAGATTTAGAGTATTATTGTGGTAATGTTAATATCGTACGGGTAACGAGTTAGCCTTACGGCGACCCGGGGTTGAGGCAGTGTTGACCTCCCCCGGGTTGTCGTGGCGGTAGTGCCATGGACCGGGACCCGAGGGTCGGGGCGTGACACTACTTTAGTGGTATCGAGCCCAGTTATCATGATTGGGTCAGTATATAGTTTAATGATTGGGTCAGTATAAAGTTACATGATTGGGTCGGTATGGGATTTCATGATTGGGTCAAGAACCGGTTTAGAGTTTAGAAATGGATTTTGTCAATATAAGCTTGACTTAAAGTCAGTCTTCCGATTGGGACAAGAAGTTGATCTTCCGCTATTTACCACTGTCTTCCGATTTGGTCGGAAAGTGAGCTTTTGTTTTCTCGTAATCGTTCCCCGATTGGGTCAAAACGTTGATCTTTTGATTCTTGTATCCAAAGGATCCAAATAGAGTCGGACTTATTGCATTAGATGCATATAGAAACATTCCTAAGAATTGTCTTACGTTCCTGTCTCGCAAAATGCCAGCACTACGCTCACGCGCTCGCCAAGGGAGAGCTACTTCCCCGCCGATGCTACACCAAGAGTTTTGAGAGATAGGAGGCAAGGAGAACCAACTCCTCGCCCATCTCCATCGCCACCGGGCGGGGAGGGTAGTTCGGGGCATGATCCCGAGGTGGCAGCTTCCGTTCATGCTCCGGATGTTCAGTGGTACCGGTCCAACTCCCGAGGCACTTGAAGCTTTTAGGGCTCATTGGGCTACCAAGGGGAGGCAACCTACCTATCGGAGTACCAGGACTTTCTCGGGTTTTGGAGGGCTTTTGGGGGTCAGGGCTCGGGCGGACCCAAGGCTCGCCCCCAAAGACCTCCAAAGCCGGTAGTTCATCATGTGCCGGTAGAGGCCGGTGGATCTAGTCAAGCCTTGGTTTTGTCTAAATTTCCCAAGGAAGCCCGACGCCTTGGTTGTAGTTCTTTTGATGGCACAAGTGATGCCATGATTGCTAAGGAGTGGGTCAAGAGGGTAGTTGCTACTTTTGATGACATGAGTTTAGGTGCCGAGATGAGACTCGGGGTGGCTACCGGACTACCGGAGAGTCGTGCTCGGATTTGGTGGGAGAGTTTGAGGAGCCGATCTTTTGGGCGGGTTTCTTGGTCCGACTTCCTTAGAGAGTTTGATGAGGAGTACTATACCCGGTTCCATCGGGATCGAAGAGGCTTGAGTTTATGAGGCTTGTTCGGGGAGGTAAGACAAGTGACAGAGTATGAGACAGAAATTGAAGGATTTGGGTAGTTTCGTTCCCGAGTTGGCACCTTCCGAGGAGGTTCTTTGTTCCAAATTTGAAGTTGGGTTGAATCCGGGCATTAGGGAAAGGATGGCGGTCTCCAAGTAAGCGAGTTTCCGGGAAGTAGTGCGATCGGCTTTGAGGGCGAGAGCAGCTTGGTTAGAGAAGGCAAGAGAGTTCGAGAGAACATTGCTAAGAGAAGGAGTTTGGAGTCGGGTCGCCCTTAAAGAAGAGTAGAGGTGAAGGTTCTTTTAGAGGCACTTCGTGTCGGGCCCCGCTAGACCTCCACCATCTCGCAGTGGTTACCAGCCAGAGGCACTCTCGTGCCGACGGTGCTCCCAGTGTTAGAGGTCCGGATTTCGGCGCCAAGTGTAGGAACTGTGGGAAGTCGCATAGGGGGCGTGTGTCTTTTACCTCGCAAGTGCTTTCGGTGTGGTCGACCGGGCACATGAGATCCGCTTGTCCGAGCTAGGACAGGGTAGTTTTGCACCTTCGGCTCGGGGTCGTCCTTTTCAGTCCCGGGGTCCTCGGCCGGTTGTTTCTACTCCAGCTGCTGCGAAGTCTGGAGCTGGTAGTAGTGTCCCTCAGCCGGGTTCTCAGCGACCTCAGCCTAGAGTTCAGACTCGAGTTTTTGCCATGACTGAGGAAGAGGCCGAGTGTAGGCCTAATGTGATCACAGGTATACTTTCTATCTTTCAGCTTGATGCTTATGTTTTGATTGATTCTGGGTCAGAACGTTCCTTTGTTAGCACTGTTTTTGCATGCCATGCCGATAGACAGCCTTCCTTCTTAGGGTGTGAGTTGGTGATTCAAACCCCTCTTGGTGAGGAGGTAGTTCGGAGTTTGGTGTTTAGAGAATGTCCTGTGATAGTTTGTGGAGAAGTGTTGGAGGCAGATTTGATTCCTTTAGAGATGAAGGATTTTGATGCCATTCTTGGGATGGATTGGTTGGATAGGCATCATGCTTCCATTGATTGTTTCTTGAAGGAAGTAACTTTTCCTAGGTCCTCAGGACCTGCAGTAGTGTTGAAGGGGAAGAGAAGGGCTTTACCTTCATGTTTGATTTCGTCCTTGGAAGCTAGAAGATTGGTGAGTAAGGGTTGTTCTGCGTTTTTGGCTCATGTGGTGGACACAAGAGTTAAGGAGCCAGAGTTGGAGGAGATGGCTGTGGTGAGGGAGTTTCATGATGTCTTCCCTGAGGAATTACCGGGTTTACCCCCGACAGAGACATGGAGTTTGTTATAGATTTGTTGCCGGGTACGGCTCCCATTTCTATACCACCTTATAGGATGGCGCCTGCGGAGTTAAAGGAGTTGAAAACTCGCTGCAAGACCCGGTAGACAAGGGTTTTATACGACCAAGTATATCACCCTGGGGCGCACCTCGTCCTTTTTGTGAAGAAGAAGGATGGATCTCTCGAGGCCGTGTATTGATTATCGACAACCGAATAAGGTGACAATTAAGAACAAGTACCCATTGCCGAGGATTGATGATTTGTTTGATCAATTAAAAGGGGCAAAGGTGTTTTCCAAGATTGATTTGAGGTCCGGGTATCATCGCTTGAAGATTAGGTCGAAAGATGTACCGAAGACGGCATTTCGGACACGTTATGGACATTATGAGTTTTTGGTGATGCCATTTGGTCCGACTAATGCTCCTGCAGCCTTTTATGGATTTGATGAACAGGGTGTTTAGGCCTTATCCGGACAAATTTGTCATTGTGTTTATTGATGATATTTTGGTGTACTCACCTTCCAATGAGGAGCATGCTCAACATTTGAGGATTGTACTGCAAACTCTCCGGGAGAGGCGGTTGTTTGCTAAGTTTGCTAAGTGTGAGTTTTGGCTTTATGAAGTGGGATTTCTTGGGCATGTGGTGTCGGGAGAAGGGATCTCGGTGGATCCAAAGAAGGTGGAAGCCATTGTTGATTGGGAAAGGCCGAAGAATGTTACCGAAGTTCGAAGTTTTCTTGGTCTTGCGGGTTATTATAGGAGATTTGTGGAAGGCTTTTCTGCGATTGCATTACCTTTGTCAAGGTTAACTCGTAAGGAAGTGAAGTTCTCTTGGAATGATGAGTGTGAGAAGAGTTTTCAGATTTTAAAGGATCGATTAACATCGGCTCCCGTGCTTACTTTGCCGAGAGAATGAGAAAGAGTTTGTGGTTTTCGAGTGATGCCTCTCGGCGGGGTTTAGGTTGTGTTTTGATGCAAGAAGGAAAGGTAGTTGCCTATGCTTCTAGACAGCTTGAAACAACATGAGCTGAATTATCCTACTCATGATTTGGAGTTGGCTGCGGTAGTGTTTGCTTTGAAGATTTGGAGGCATTATCTTTATGGGGAAAGATGTCGGATTTTCACAGACCATAAAAGTTTGAAGTATCTTTTCACTCAAAAGGACTTGAATTTGAGGCGAGGCGATGGTTGGAATTGATAAAAGATTATGATTTGATAATCGATTATCACCCAGAAAGGCCAATGTGGTAGCCGATGCTTTGAGTAGGAAGTATAGTTCGGTGGCTGTTTTGAGGGTGTCCTATTTGCAAGTTTTGTCGGCAATGAAAAGCTTGAAGTTGGAACTAGAGACCGAGGATAGTGGAGCCTTAGTGGCCAGTTTTGTGGTGAGACCTTCGCCGTTGGAGCGTATTAAGGAGCTTCGGAGTGTTAGTGAAGAGTTGGTGCAAGAGGTGAAGAAGTTGCGGGCCGGGGAGACTAGTGAATTTAGATTGAGAGATGATGGGATCTTGGAGTTTCGAGGACGTGTTTGTGTTCCATCGGATTCCGAGCCGAGGAAAGCTATTTTGGAGGAAGCTCATTCTTCAGCTTATGCGGTTCATCCCGGGAGTACCAAGATGTATAGAACCATTAAGGAGAGTTTTTGGTGGCCTGGAATGAAGAGGGAGATAGCAGAGTTTGTGGCTAAGTGTTTGGTGTGTCGGCAAGTTAAGGCGTAACACCAAAGGCCATCCGGGTTCTTACAACCTCTTCCTATCCCGAATGGAAGTGGGATCATGTGATTATGGATTTTGTGGTTGGTTTACCACGAACGCCTCGAGGTTGTGATGCAAGTGTGGGTGATAGTGGATAGACTAACAAAGTCGGCACACTTCTTAGCAAAGGCATACTAAGTACTCTTTGGAGAAATTGGCAAAGTTGTACATTGATGAGATAGTAAGGTTGCATGGGGTGCCAACTTCGATAGTTTCAGATCGAGACCCCAGATTTACTTCCCGTTTTTGGCCTAGGTTTCAGGAGGCCTTGGGTACGACTTTGAAGTTCAAGATCGCTTATCATCCTCAAACGGATGGTCAGTCCGAGAGGACTATTCAGACCCTCGAGGACATGTTGAGGGCTTGTGTGATAGATTTCCAAGGGAGTTGGGAGCAACATTTGGCATTAGTGGAGTTTGCCTATAATAATAGCTTCCAAGCAAGCATTGGTATGGCTCCGTATGAAGCTTTGTATGGAAGAAAGTGTAGAACTCCTCTTTGTTGGGATGAAGTGGGAGAAAGAAAACTTCAAAGTGTGGAGTTGATTGATCGAACGGTTGAGAAAGTAGCAAGTGATTAGAGGTAGATTGAAAATGACTCAAGACAGGCAAAAGAGTTATGCCGATAACCGTAGAAGATTTTTGGAGTTTCAGGTTGGGGATAGAGTATTCTTGAAGATCTCTCCTTGGAAAGGGGTAATTCGGTTTCGAGGTAGGGGAAAGTTGAATCCCCGATTTATAGGTCCATTTGTGATCCTGGAGAGGATTGGACCGGTGGCATACCGATTAGAATTACCGCCTGAGTTGGAGAAGATTCATAACGTGTTCCATGTTTCCATGTTGAAGAAGTATATCCCTGACCCTTCTCATTGTCTTGAAGCTCCGCCGGTAGAGTTAAGAGAAGATTTGAAATTTGAAGTGCAACCGGTAGAGATCCTTGATTCTCAAGTGAAAACCCTTCGGCGAAAGTTTATTCCTATGGTTAAAGTGCTTTGGAGAAATGATGTGGTAGAAGAGGTAACTTGGGAACCTGAGGAAGTGATGAAGAGCAAGTATCCCCTTTTGTTTGAATCTTGAGGTATGCCAAAAAATTTCGAGGCCGAAATTTCTTTAAGGGGGGTAGGTTGTGGAAGTTCGATCTTTGTTCGCTTCTCTTGTGCTTTGTTTCTTGTGTAGAAGTTGTGTGTCTAAGTTTTTGTCGAGTTTTATTTTTTTGTTGGGATCTTAGTTAAGGTCTTTTTGAGAGGTTAAAAGATGGGGGAAAAGTGTTTTAAAAGGCTTTAGCAAGGAAGGGACCTTGCGGGCACTTAGTGTGCCCGCAAGGAGCCAAAGAAGAGGCCTTGCGGCCTCCCATGCGGCCGCATGGGAGCCCGCAAGGACCTCGGCCAGGAAGGCTTGCGGGCTCCCTTGCGCCCGCAAGGGAGGCCGCATGGCCTTCGGAAAGGGCCTTGCGGCCTCCCTTGCGCCCGCAAGGGAGCCCGCAAGCCCTCCCGCGTTTTTGGTCTTTAGTTACGCGTTTTCAAACTCTTAGGGCCTATATAAGACCCCATTTCCCTCTCTTTTTCCCCCCATCTTGAATCCCCATTTCCCCCTCCATTAGATCTCCATTCTTGAGCTCCAAGAAAGGAGAAAGGTGTTGATCTTCCCCTCTTCTCCATTGGTGGTGAATCTCCTCTAGTTCTAGCAAGAATTGAGGTAGGTTTTCTTCTCTTCTTCAATTCCTTGTTCTTTTATTCATTTCTTTTTAGATCCATGGAGAATTAGTGTGGATTTAGCATGGATCTACTATTCAATTGGAATTTAGCCATGGATCTAATGTTTGAATGGTATAGGAGCCTTGATTTCATGTTTGGTGTTGAATGGAGGAGATCCTTGATCTCTAAACCTTTGATTCTTGTAGATCCGAACCCAATTAGGATGTTCTTGATTTCATTCTGATTTTGAGGGTTTAAGGATTCTATTATTGTTAATTCTTGAATCTAGAGCACTTAGTAAACCCTAGAAGCCTTGAGATCTAATTTTGGAGCATTCTTTCCTCTCTTATTGATTGGATAAGGTTGTGATTGATTCTTGTTTTTCTTGGATGGTTAATGGCTTCAAGAAGGTGGATCTAAAGGCAAGGGTAAAGATCAAGTGGGCGAGTGATCCAAGTGTTCGATCTCGCCAAGTTTGTGAGTGGGAATTGTTTAAATTAAAGAGCTATGATCATGCTTGTTTAATGATGCATGCCTTGAAATGAGAAATTCTTGATCTCAATGGATTCTTGAAATGTTTCTTGAAAACTGAAATTATGATACTATATGATCTTTTAATTTCTTGATTTCATCTCAAAGGCTCATGAGATGATTTCCTTGAGGCCTAGAAACCTTGATGTTTATGATCTTGCTTAACTATTGATTCTATTACAAAAGACTCATGAGATGATTTCCTTGAGATCTAGAAATCTTGATGTTTATGATCTTGTTAAATTCTTGATTATTTATATTTGATGTGGATTGGATAATCCTATGGGTTGAACTACATGTTTTCAAGATTTGTGAATTTGAGAATTCGATGTTCTTGTTATTTTGACCGAATAAGGGTCTATGTAAACCAAATTGAGATTCTCCACGATGTTATCGTATTTGAAATGAGTTTTCAAAGAATACTCTTGTGTTGATTTTCTTGATGAAAATGACATTGTTGTCGATGCTTTCGCAAAAGGATTTACTCTTCGATTAAGAGTTGTATTTTATGCGAATTTGTGATCTCTTGTTGAGATATGTGATTTTAAAATGATACGTTTATGATTAGCCTATGGGCAAACTATTTGTGATCTCTTGATGAGATATATGATTTTATAACGATACGTTTCTGATGAGCCTACGGGCAAGCTATTTGTGATCTCTTGATGAGATATATGATGTGTTCATGATGAGCCTACGGGCGGGATAGGATATCCCAAATGTTTCGATGGTGACATTGGGGAGGATCCCCGTCTTCGCAGAAGCGAGTCTCCACGGACCGACCTATGGGGTGGCGTGGAGTTCTCGGCCGATGAGCCCTTTACAGGAGGCGCGGAGTGAACCCGAAGGTGCTGTGTTGGGTACCCGGAGTCACCACACGGGATACTCAACGGCCAACGCCAAGATACGCGCATCTTGGTGGCTCTTGACCTAACCACGGCCATGGTTAGTGATGGAGGGTTTTTCATAGGCTATTGTTGATGCTATCGATAAAGGATTTCTGCATGCGTTGCACTATAAATTCTTATTTCGATGGGTTTGATCTTTTGATCTTTTGACGAGTATTCTTAACCTGAATTTTCAGTATTGAATCTCTTTACAAAAGATTTTCAAAGACTTATTGATGCCTTTCTTTGAGAAAGTTAGAAAGCTTGTTATATTGAAATGTGTATTTAAAGCATTTTGTAAGTTGTGATTGTTAAAGATTTACATATGTTTTCGGCATACCATTCTTTACACTTGTATGAGTTATAGCCCCATGTTCAACCCCTCACCGAGTAACTTAGTTACTCACCCATTCTTCTTCTCCCCTTTTCGGGTGTTAGCACGGCGGCGGGCGTAAGAAGTGATAGTGCTTGGCATCCATTCTCGCATTTACCTTTGACTAGTGTATGATTCATAAACATTGCCGTTATGCATAAGATGGATCCACTAGGACCTATGTTTTCGTATTTCCATTTGATCTTGTATAATCTTGATTGGTTCAGTCGGGACCTTAGGTTGTATGAGTCTACATTCGAGTGTTTGTGAAATACTATGATTGTGTCCATGATCATTGGTGATGTGATTTCCGGGATATATGTACATTTATGTGCGAGTCTCGTTGATCTTGTTTAGGGTTGTGATTGAATACCTTAGATTTAGAGTATTATTGTGGTAATGTTAATATCGTACAGGTAACGAGGTTAGCCTTACGGCGACCCGGGGTTGAGGCAGTGTTGACCTCTCCCCGGGTTGTCGTGGCGGTAGTGCCATGGACCGGGACCCGAGGGTCGGGGCGTGACACCTAGCCTTGCAATTTGCCCCTTATCTTGACTGATCGATGCCCTTCTCTTTTGGTAACCCTAACAGATCTACTTGCGTGGATGTGGTTCCTATTTTCCTTCTTGCAATGTTTGTGATTATCTGTTTTGTTGCATCTTAATTAGTTTAGTTACTTGTAGTTTTTTCTTTCAAATTTTTGTCAATTATGTTCATCTCTTCACTTTGTGTTATAATCTCCGACTTATGTTATAATCTTGGTTTATTTTTTACATTGATATATTCCTAATGTGAACGGTGTCATGTTTTTTTCTTGTGGTTTTTCTAAGAACATGCACTTGTCCTAGCCTTGCAATTTGCCCCTTATCTTGACTCGATCGATGCCCTTCTCTTTTGGTAACCCTAACAGATCTACTTGGGTGGATGTGGTTCCTATTTTCCTTCTTGCAATGTTTGTGATTATCTGTTTTGTTGCATCTTAATTAGTTTAGTTACTTGTAGTTTTTTCTTTCAAATTTTTGTCAATTATGTTCATCTCTTCACTTTGTGTTATAATATCCCACTTATGTTATAATCTTGGTTTATTTTTTACATTGATATATTCCTAATGTGAACGGTGTCATGTTTTTTTCTTGTGGTATTTCTAAGAACATGCACTTGTCCTAGCCTTGCAATTTGCCCCTTATCTTGACCGATCGATGCCCTTCTCTTTTGGTAACCCTAACGGATCTACTTGGGTGGATGTGGTTCCTATTTTCCTTCTTGCAATGTTTGTGATTATATGTTTTGTTGCATCTTAATTAGTTTAGTTAGTTGTAGTTTTTGCTTTCAAATTTTTGTCAATTATGTTCATCTCTTCACTTTGTGTTATAATCTGCCACTTATGTTATAATCTTGGTTTATTTTTTACATTGATATATTCCTAATGTGAACGGTTTCATGTTTTTTTCTTGTGGTTTTTCTAAGAACATGCACTGCCCTAGCCTTGCAATTGTGGCCCTCATCTTGACTGATCGATGCCCTTCTCTTTTGGTAACAATAACAGATCTGCAAGGGTGGATGTGGTTCATATTTTCCTTCTTGCAATGTTTATGATTATCTCTTTTGTTGCATCTTAATTAGTTTAGTTACTTGTAGTTTTTTCTTTCAAAATTTTGTTAATTATGTTCATCTCTTCACTTTGTGTTATAATCTCCCACTTATGTTATAATCTTGGTTTATTTTTTACATTGATATATTCCTAATGTGAACGGTTTTATGTTTTTTCTTGTGGTTTTTCTAAGAACATGCACTGCCCTAGCCTTGCAATTGTGGCCCTCATCTTGACTGATCGATGCCCTTCTCTTTTGGTAACAATAACAGATCTGCAATGGTGGATGTGGTTCCTATTTTCCTTCTTGCAATGCTTGCATGATCTCTTTTGTTGCAACTTTATTAGTATAGTTTCTTGCAGTTCTTGCTTATAATTTCTTGACAGTTATGTTCCTCTATTCACTTTGTATTATAAAATCCTAGCTATGACAAAATCTTTGTTTATTTTTACATTGATAGATTCCTAACGTGAACGGTTTTATGTTTTTTTCTTGTGGTTTTTCTGCGAACATGCACTACCCTATCTTTGAAAATTAGCCCTTATCTTGACTGATCCATGCCCTTCTCTTTTAGTAACCCTAACAGATCTGCTTGCGTGGATGTGGATCCTATTTTCCTTATTGCACTGTTTGTCATGATCTGTTTTGTTTCATCTTATTTATTTTAGTTAGTTGTAGTTTTTGCTTTCAAATTTCTGTCAGTTATGTGCATTATTTTAAAAATTTCTCCACGTGATCGGTTATGATTCGGTCTAGGTGTTTCATTTACTTGTTTTTTCAAACTTTCTCACTGTTTCATGTGCGGGGCTAGATTTGTTGTCCTGTCTTACTTGAGTTACCTATTTCCTTTTGCATTTTATTTGATTTATCTGTTTCCTCCCGCATGTTAATTTAGTTTCAAACTTGCTCACTGTTTCATGTGCGGGGCTGGATTTGTTGTCCTGTCTTACTTGAGTTACCTATTTCCTTTTGCATTTTATTTGATTTATCTCGTTTCCTCCTGCATGGTAATTTAGTTTCAAACTTGCTTGAGCATGTTAATTCCTGGTACATGTTACGTGCCATGATTGGTGTATATGCTTATTGCTCTATGCTATGTTGTTATGCCTCCATTGTAGAAAGTTTCCCTAGTTCATGCTCATTTTATGTAGTTGTCCTCGACGGTGTCATGATTAGCTTGAATTTACATGTACGTGTAAATATGTTTGCCACACTCGTAATTAGCATTAGTTCAGCAATGACCGTATCTTACTCGTCCAACATGTAGATGGATGACTGGGCACTAGATGCTCGTACAAGACCTTTGGCGGCAACCTTCACAACCATCGTCGCAATCGTTTGTTATTTACTTGAGAAGTCTCACTTAACTAGACCTACAAGGCGTAGGGAACCATCTTTGTTTCGAGACCTTACTCGAAAGCAACACATGGAGCGTATTCTAAGGAGCGGTCCCGACTATTGTATCGGCTACCTTAGGATGGATGTAGGGCCATTTCTGCATCTCGCTTCCATATTGCGTGACAAGCATTTACTTGTAGACACCAAGCATATGTCCGTAGAGGAACAATTAGCAATATTCTTGCACATAGTTGGTCACAACACTAAGAACCGCATCATGCGCGTTGAGTTTCTCCGGTCCGGTGAAACTATTAGCCGTTATTTCAACAATGCTCTTCACGCAATATGTGCCGTCCGTGATGACTTCGTGCATCCTCCCACCAACATTTGCCATCCGGAAATTGAAAACAACCCAAATTGGTTTCCCTATTTCAAAGTAAGCTCCAACTTAATCCAACCAAAGTGTCGCTCATAGGATTGTGTAGGATTACTGGACGGGACACACATCGATGCTTCTGTCCCTCCGGAAGAATTACCCCGGTTTCGTGGCCGAAAGGGTCCAACCCAAAACGTGCTCGCAGTGGTGAACCCCGATTTGAAATTCACCTATGTTCTCGCGGGTTGGGAAGGATCGGCGAATGATTTTATAGTGTTGAGAGATGCACTCTCACGCCCACAACCCGAAGGCCTCAAAGTTATAGAAGGTCAGGGGTAAAATACATCATGCATCCTTCCTTGTAATAAACTTGATTGACCATTATGATTTGATGTAGGCAAGTATTATCCCGGTAGACGCCGGCTTCACAACTATGAATGGATTCATATCACCATATCGAGGTGTTCGATACCACCTAAAGGAACACAGTGGGAGGCCTCCTACAAACCCAAAAGAATTATTCAATCTTAGGCACTCCATGTTGAGATCAAAGGTTGAGCGCGCCTACGCCGTGTTGAAAAATAGGTTCAAGATCCTGACGTCGCACCCTTTTTTCCCATTCAAAACTCAGGTAAGGTTAGTGCTTGCGTGTTGCATCATACACAACTACATTGCCGGTGTGGACCCAGCTGATACGATACTGAACGAAGTCAGCACATTACCTGAACAATTGACCTCGACACAAAGTCGATCGCAACGGGAACAACGAGAGGAAAATAGGCAGTGGGTGGAGCTAAGGGACAGAATAGCACATGATATGTGGGCTTCTTACAATACCTGTGTGTGACATGCTTGCAACATATGTTCTCATTACGTGTCATATGGGATGACTATATTTTCTTCTTTTTATTATGCACTCATTTTGTTTTGTTGTATAAACCTCCGTAAGTTTTATTCGTTTTACTTTTGCCTTCGTTTGTACATTGTGCTTATCCTTCTTTGGAATTCTTAAGCAAGATGGAGGGCCAGGACCGTTCAAGTGATAGTGGTTGCTCAAAGTTTGGTGGGAACAAGCGAGGCACCCCAAACAAACGATGGAAACCGGAACATGATAACTTTCTGATCCAACTCCTTGTAGAACAAGCAAAGAAAGGACTCAAATGTGATAAGTCCTTCAAGCGTGCTGCATTTTCATTTGCAGCAGTGGCCGTCAATGCAAGGTTTAATACGAACTTCAGCACTGAAAATGTGGAAAACCACTACAGGACCTTCAAGGCACGATATGCTGAAATTAAGAAGGCGAAAGAACTGAGTGGTGCGGGCTGGGATGATGCAACAAAAACCATTCTCCTTGATCTAGTTGTAGCAGTAACGTATGTTGAGGTAATGCTGACTCATCACTAACTCACACATGCTTGAGATTCACCTTACATGATCTATTTTACTATGCTCTGCAGTCACACCCAGGTGCACGGCTTTTTATTAATAAGCCAATAGAGAATTATGAGGGGCTGAGGATAATATGCGAAGAAGATAGTGCGACGGGTTCATACGCGACGTCCCTATTTTCAGATTTTAGTGAGAGATTTGAAAACGACGAGAGGATGAACGAGAACATTGAGACAGCTGCTAGGTTGAATCTCACTGACGATGACGATGACAACAGCCCTACACAGCCAGTTGTTAACAGTGCGGCAACGTCATCAACACAAAGGACCAACCGATCAACCAAAGCGGCTAAGAAGGATGCCATGATTGGTGAACTTATAAATGTTGTCGGTCAAATGGCTGACGCGATAAAGAGCCCAACCCATTGGACTCAGGTTTTGTTCCCAAAGGTGATGGAAGTGGATGGATTCAACAAAGCTGAACTGGCGGAAGCATTTGATTATTTGCAGATGCATGAGAGTGAAGCCCGGGGCTTCATCGCAAAAGATATGGAGCTTAGGCGACTTTGGATTGAAAGGTTCATCTCCCGGATGGTGTGAGCCAACGAATATGGTGTCATTCCAGTTGGTTTGCTGGGTATTATATTTGACTTCTTATGCGGTTATTTTATTCTGTTGTCTTCCTTTTCTTCATGTTATTGCATCATGCATGACCACGTAGAACTTTGTCGATCATTGACTGGACTTTCAAAACACTCAAACTGCATCTGAATCATGCTATCTTTGCATTTTCTACCATGCTGCACTCTGGTATTTACTATAATGTGTAAGGTTTGTTTTGCATTTTCATTTTTTGGTTATACCAGTTGGTATTCCTTTGTGTGGCCCATTTTCTTGACTGATTTCTAGCTGGTTTTCTGTGTTTTTAGGGGTGACGAAGTGGCGATGATGAGTACATAAAGTTCTAAGGAGGACGGGTGCACTGAGGCATGGTTGAGTGTCGTGTATCCAGGGCAACTGGGTGAGTTGGCGGGGCAATGAGATGGTAGCTCGCTACAGTCTCACTGCAGCCATTTCATATCCCATTTGCGGCTTTCCCAAATTTATAATGTTGGTTTGTTATCGGTGTTTGTGTTTTCGATGCATGCACACAATCTGGTTTTAAGGTTGTTTCACGTTGTGTTTGTTTTTCATGTTTTGCCGCCCTTTATGATATGTTGACATTGTTGTTGTGTTTTGTTCCACTTGTTTGTCTTATTTCCTTTACTAGTAGTTTGTTTGGTCACAGTCAATGTAATGCTGCTATCTTCAGGTTTTTCAGCATGCTGTGTTTTATGTTTTGGTTTTCATGCTATATAAGTGTGGCGAGGTGATTCTGCGGCACACGGTGCCACCATTGCAGCCCACTTTATAGATGCTGCTATGGTTTTTTTTTTCTTTTTACCTATGTTGAATACCATGTGTGTGATTGAGATGCATGTGACTGTTATGCCAATGAAGTGCGTTCTCCGTACCATTGTAACCTGAGCCACTGCACAATTGCCGGTAAAATCTGTGGAATACATGAACGTGCAACTGGTGGTGCACAGCCGACATTGAGGTTCGTATTTTCAACTGTTATCGATGTATGAAAAGAGTGCACTGAAACAAATTTTATTCGTTTGTTGTTGTGTGAAATGGTCCATGTCCTAGGAGGTGTATCGGAAGCGACAACATCGCCATTTTGGGCCAATGCAGCTATTTTCATATCCTCCGACGTCTGTATCCTCTTCTAAGATCCTGGATCAGAAGACATTCTGAGGCTAAAGCAGCTAGTTTGATATGTATGTTGACATTGTATAACTCTTTTGGAATTGTAAAATGATTGGGGTTGTGAATGTCATGGGTTTTCTGAGGCCTACTTTGCCATTTTTTCCAGATTTTATCATTTGATTTGTGTATGAGTTGTCTGTTGAATTTGTATAATTGAATTGCTGTTGTAATTGTCTAGGGTAATGGTAGCATATTTTTGATATGGAATAGTGCAAGGTGCTGGTTTTTTTTTCATGTTTGCAGGTTTTATTCTTTGTGGCATGTGAATTCTTTCTTTGTATAAATGAATGGCCGATATTACTCATGAACAGAAGACATTCAAAACACTTCTAAGTCAAAGGTCTCCACAAAGATAGTGATGGGATTATTTTCAACAAAAGGATGTGAACACATCGGTTATTTGTCGGCAAAATATAAACCGCAATAACAGCACCGAGTACCCATTAGGGGCACAAGACGTAGACCGTCTTAAGTTAAAAAGTAAACATTTATCGATTAAATAAAATTAATCGCACAATACGAAAGTTTAAAAAGAATTTTGTTAAATTAATTACAACTTAATCACATAATTACAAATTCAATTATGTAATAATTACAATTTAATCACGTAATTACAAATTCAATTGTGTAATAATTACAATTTAATCACTTAATTACAAATTCAATTAACAAATTTGTTGAAAATGTATATCACGGTTTTTGTGAATAAATAAATAAATGATTATCCAGTAATTATGAATTAACCACGAAATTATAAATTTAATAAACAATCAAACGAAATATATATCATATTAAGATAATAAATAAATCGAATTATTAAAAATTTTACTCACAAATATAACAAGGGGGTAACCATACCCCCCTCCCGAAGTGGTGATCATACACCCACTTCACCTCTTACCAAACACCATAAAGTGGCTGAAGTGGCCACTTCCAGATTTCACTTCAATCAACCAAACACTGGAAGTGGTTACTGACATGTCACTTCCAGCAACAACCAAACACACAGAAGTCTACACTTCCAACTGAACTATACACTTCCACTGAAGTGGCCACTTCCAGGAATTCACCACTTCAGAAACCACTTCCAGTACCAAACAGCCCCTTAGCAAGTGGCGAGAGTTCGAATCCTCGGGGTAAGGGTGCATGTCTGAGAATTGTGAGCACGAAATGTGGGTGGTACCAGCGCCCATGTGTGCGCGGCCCCACAGGCTGCAGTCGAGGCATGCGCACGCCCCTGTCTTAGTTTACCGGGCCCATTAGGGGTTTCGTTCTTCTTGACAAAAAAAACATGTAAGCAAACGTGTAGACATATTCAAGGCTGCAGAATCCAATAAAAAAAAACTTTCAAATATATAGCCATATGAAAAGCTGCAGGTAATACACTTATACAAAGGTTAATTAAAGTAAGCTAACACCTATTGCTATAAATACCTTTATATGAAAATATTATTATCAAACCATAATACACAACTATGTATAGATTGTAAATTTGGCTTTCAACACTTCAAGCGATAACTCGATTCAAAGGCATTAGTAAATCAGGATATACATATTAAATCATCAGTCTATGCACGGATTTTAAAGTCAAAGCAAGGTTCAGATTTTCTTTCAGTTTGGTCAAGAAAGTTCTGTTGGAAATCAGAATGAAGATAAAAAGATTGAGAATTCAAATTGTATATTCAATCAGTACATTTACAGACTTATATAGACTTGTTGCACACATTCATAAAAAGGTTAAATAGACACAATACTTCATAATACAATAGACACAACACTTCATAATATATAACTGACACAAAAACGATGATACCAACGGTCAAATGCCACATCGGATTACACCACTCAAGCGAAAGGTTGTTACTCTTGAGATCTTTCAATCAAAGTCTTTAACACTCCCCCTTGATTGAAAGTCACATTCTCCTAACAAAGATCTAATATAGAAGTGTTTCATTACTGACAGTGGTTTTGTAAAAACATCTGCCCATTGTTCATCAGTCACACAATAGTTTAAATAAATCTTCTCTTCTGCAATAAGACTCCTAATGAAATGAAAACGAATCTCCATGTGTTTGGTCCGCCCATGCGTGGTTGCATTTTTGGCTATGGAAATAGCTGATTTGTTATCACATAGAATCTTTGATGTTTTTGATTGCTCTTGGCCCATATCTGCAAATAATCTCCTTAACCAAATTGCTTGATAAGCTGTTGAAGTTGCAACAGCATACTCAGCTTCTATTGTTGATAATGTTGTGATGTGTTGCTTCTTAGAACTCCAAGTAACTGCACTGGAACCCAAAAACAAAACATTGCTTGAAGTACTCCATCTATCCTCTACTGACTCTGCCCAATCACTATCAGTAAAACCAAACAATTTAAAATTTGTAACATGTTCATAATAGAGGCAATAGTTGAGTGTCCCAGCAATATAGGTCAATATTATTTTGGCCACTCAATAATGATGTTTAGAAGGTTTACTTAAATATCTTGATACCATTCCAACAGAGAAAGAAATGTCAGGCCTTGTACGCACAAGATAACTTAATCCACCAACCAGACTTCTACAATGCTTTGAATCTACATCTCCATTGCCATCATCAATCTGCAACTTCTCATTTGTATTCAAGGATGTTAGAGTCTTCTTACAATGATTCATGCTGAACGTCTTTAGAAATCCTTCTGCATATTTCTTCTGAGAAATGAATATGCCTTCAATTACTTGCTTCACCTCTAATTGAAGAAAGTGGTGTTAAATCACGCATTTCAAAAGTACTCATCATACCAGTCTTAAATTGATCAAGTAACACCTGAGATGAACTCATATATTTAACATTATCAACATATAGGCAAATAAAAAATATCTCAGTGCTACCCTGCCTCTTTGTGTATAAGGTAGGGTCATTCTCACTCAGATCATACATATGCTGAAGAAAATAACCATCAATTCTACTTTACCAGGCTCAAGGGGCTTGTTTCAAGCCATACAATGCTTTCTTCAAATGTTAAAGTTTGTTTTCACTACCTTCAACTTTAAAGCCTTTAGGTTGTTTAACAAAAACCTCTTCCTTCAATTCCCCATTCATAAAAGTAGACTTCACCTCAAGATGATAAATAACCCATTTGTTTTGTGTAGCAAGTGCAGAGAAAATCCTTATTGTATCAATCCATGCAACTTGTGAATAAGAATCATCAAAATCAACACCATGAACCTGAGAATAACCCTTTGCCACCAATCTTGCCACTTTTGAATCGAGCCATTAGCATGAAACTTCGTCCTGTATACCCACTTTAAACCAATTGTTTGTTTCCCTTCTGGTAGATCCAAAAAGTCTCATGTTGCATTTCTCTGTATGGCTATAATTTCTTCATTCTTAGCTTCCTACCATTCCTTCTTCACCACTGCTTCATTGAAAGTCACAGAATAAATAATGTGGAAATCAAATGAGCAAGACCCAGAAAGATCCTTTAACTTCCTTATTTTTAAGTGGTGGAGAGTTATTAATTGAGGAGGATCTTTCTTCATTGGATGAGGAACTTGTAGCAACTGATCTTGTAAATTGTTATTTTTTGATGGAGTTTCATTGATAGTTGCACCATTTGAAGTAGTTGCACCAATTGTTGATGGATTTTCATATCTTGAAACTTCAATAGGTATACTTCCATGTACCTTTGAACCATTATTCCAACACCAGTTTGCATTCTCATCAAAAGAAACATTCCTGCTCACTATGACTCACTATTTATGGATTATATAGTTTATAAGCATTAGAATCAATGCAATATCCAAAAAAAGTACAACTTACTGACTTATCATCCAATTTTTGTCTACCTTGACCATGGATCAAGAGAATATGCAATGCATCCAAAGATTTTTAAATGAGAAACTATAGGTTTCATACTTGACCATGCTTCATAAGGAGTTAAGTTTTGAACTGCCTTAGTTGAAGATAAATTCAGCAAATATACTACTGTTGCAACAGCTTCAACCCAAAAAATAATTTGGCAAACCTTTCTCCTTTAACATACTTCGAGCCATCTCAACAATTGTTCTATTCTTTCTTTCCGAAACCGCATTTTCATCAGGAGAATATGGTGCTATTAGTTGTCTCCTTATCCCATGATCTTCACAAAAATGTTGAAACTCGGAAGACATGTATTCTCCCCCTCTCAAATCTTAAACATTTTATAGGTCTCCCACTTTGGTTTTCCACTATAGCTTTAAACTTCCGAAAGCAATAAAAAGCTTGTGATTTAGCTTTAATAAAATGTAACCAACTCATTCGGGTATAATCATTTGTGATGAGTAAGAAGAATGCACTTCCACCAAGAGATGTTGTCTGCATTGGACCACAAACATCAGTGTGAACAAGTTCAAGTTGTACTGATGCTCGCCATGCTGAATTTGCTAGAATGATTTGCGGGTTTCTTTGCCAAGTAAACAACCTTGACATGCTTCAAGATGCTCTATAACAGATAAACCATGCACCATGTTTTTTCTACTTGATAATTGCAAGCCTTTAATATATAGATAGCCATATCTTAAATGCCGAGTGCGAGTTGTTGATATGGCTTGAGACAAGCCTTAAGTTCTGTAATTTTGTAAGCTCCAAGGGGAAAATCTTATTAGCAGTCATTGACACCTTAGTAATAAGTTGCACTTGTCTTCACATTAGTGATAAAGCATGCATCTCCAAAAGAAAAGCATTGAGAATCCATTGAATATTAACTGTCCAACACTCAAGAGATTGTACGCTAAACCTGGTGCATAGTGTACATTGTGGGTCAAATTAATATTGCCAAATGAAGTTGATACAACCACTGTGTACCTTCACTTTCCACTTGGACTTCTATATTATCACGAAGCTTCACCTTCAACTTCTTGGATTCATCTAACTCTTTGAATAAAGCCTTCTTCCCCGTCATATGATTCGAGCAACCACTATCTATTAAGCATACATTGTTAGGAACTCCGGTAGTGTCAAAGCTTGCCATAAATAAGTTAGTTTCTTCACTGCCTTTGCACTACCATATGCCATATTCACAACCTTATTTTTATACCATCATTCGGACTTTAGATGCCCCAATTCCCTACAATTATGACACTGAATGCCTGCTCTATAATTATTTTAATCGGTAAATATCTTTCTCCCGATATAAGCTTCTTCCTTTTCCACTACCACTTCCATTGCTTCTTGAACCATTGAAACCTATGCCATCACTTCGCTTAGTATCTTCTCGGGATCTTTTAAACTAGATGCTTCCACTTTCACTTGGAATGGCTTCTCATCCATCTTTACTCTAGAATGATTCATCCTTGCTTCATGTGTCTAGAAGAGAACCACTTACCTCATCAATTGATAAAGTGGTTAAATCTTTAGACTCTTCTATGGCTGCAACAACATAATCATAATGTGGAGATAAACTCCTTAACACTTTGGCAACAACCTTTTGATCAGTTTTAGTGTCTCCGGAGGCCCTCATTTGCTTGACAATTGCCACCATTCTGGAGATGAATTCCTAAACAACCTCATTATGCTTCAAGCTCATTGTCTCGAACTCTAGCCTTTGAGTTTGCAACTTGACAATGATGACTCTGGAACAACCTTGGAATTCTCTTTGAAGTGTAGACCAAGCTTGTTTTGATGTAGAAACTTTTGCAATTCTGGAGAAAATGGATTCATGAACAACTTGTAGTATGAAAAATAATGCCTTGGAATCTTTTTTTGTTCTCCCTCAATCGAACTTCATCTCCATCGGTATCCCGAAATCGCTTCTCCACTAGATTCCACAATCCCGAGATCTAAACAAAGTTTTCATTTTTATTCTCCAATACTCATGGTTTTCTTCTTTGAAAATGGGAAAAGTGGCCTAAGAAACATTTAGAGCAACACCATTTGAAGCCATGAAAGCTTAAACTTTACTATATCTCTGAATCCACACTGCTTGGAAATCAGAATGAAGAAGAAAAGATTGAGAATTCAAATTTTATATTCAATCGGTACATTTACGAGACTTATATAGACTTGTTGCACCCATTCATGAGAGGTTCAATAGAAACAATATTTCATAATACAATAGACACAACACTTCATAATATATAACGAGACATAACAACTAAATATGATATTAATGATCAAATG
The DNA here is from genome assembly GCA_902712375.1 of Dioscorea dumetorum. Classification (NCBI taxonomy): domain Eukaryota; kingdom Viridiplantae; phylum Streptophyta; class Magnoliopsida; order Dioscoreales; family Dioscoreaceae; genus Dioscorea; species Dioscorea dumetorum. Next base: position 105,363 of record CACTHL010000830.1, on the reverse strand, counting down.
CCACATCAGATTACACCACTCCAGTGAAAGGTTACTATGCTTGAGATTTTTCAATGAAAGTCTTCAATAAGTTCAACTAAAACAGAATGACTAGGTACGGATGGTTGTAATATCAATATACAAGTGTATATATATATAACTATGTTCAAGTGACTTGCAGCTAGCCTAGCATATATAAATTGGGATAAATGCTCAAACAAAAAGGTTTTAAACTAAAGTGACAGCTAAGTGAAAGAGTGAATACAATCTCCTAGGGTAGGGATTTGACAAGCAAAGTGTGAAAAAAATTATAGTTCTATGAGAACCCAATCCCAACACAATAACACTAGCTAATGGTATGAAGAACTCTAAAGAAATTTGGCAATAAGATAGGAGGTACGAAGATTAGTATTAAGGAATGCAAATACATCAAGAACATCACTAGTTATAGCAAAAACAACCAGGCTCAAGGAGAACCTAATACCAAGGTAGCAGCTTCTACAACAATTCAGAAATTAAGGTACCTATGTTACGTGCTTGCTGAAGATAGCACCCCACTCTCACCTCACCGTCAATGACACCAAGAGGCTGCGACCAGGAGCTCTCTTCTTCAATATCTAGGAACCAAGGAGAGGAGTAGGAATTATAGAAGAAGCACGACAACGAGCTTGTTGGGCATCTAGCTCATGAGGTTGATTGTGGTGAGGAGACTATATTTTCTATTATAATAAGAGAACGAGACAAATTAAAGATGGGTCCACAATTCTCCTCCCTTAAGAGCGTTTAGTACTCTAAACTCCCACATACTTCAAGGAAAAGATGCGGAAATCTCGCTCTCATTTAAGACTCCAACTTTTATGTCACCTTGTGTTCACAATGGTTGCTCCACTGAACATTGACATAGAGAATGACCCACTTCCTCAATTCTCGCTCCTTGTAGTCCATGATCATTGTTGGTTGCTTTCATATGACATATTATTACTAAGCTCAAAATCAAAGAATTGAAACACGTGGTTAGGATTTGCAACATACTTTCTTAGCATGGAGATATAGAACACGTTGTGCACCCGAGAGAGAGTAGATTGAAGGACAAGCAAGTATGTATGTCACTTCACCTATGCGCTACAAAATTTAAAAAGGGCTAATATAACAAGGACTTTGCTTGCCTTTAACACCAAAGCGAACCATTCCTTTAGTAGGAGCAACCTTCAAGAACACATGTTCTCCTACATGGAATTCTAAGCATCTCCTCATGTAGTTTGCATAACTCTTTTGCCCACTTTGAGAAGCTCGTAATTGATCCTGATCTGGCTAACCGTCGCAATAGTTAACTGTACTATCTCAAGCCTAACAGTTTTCTTTCTCCTACATGATCCCAACAGATAGGCGATCTGCATCACCTTCCATGAAAACCTCATAAGGAGATATCTAAATGCTTTCCTAATATCTATTGTTATAGGAAAATTTAATCAGACTTAGATGTCGATCACAAGAACCTCCAAAATCAAACATACATGCTCACAACATATCTTCTAGGATCTGGACCATTCTTTCTAACTGCCCATCAGTCTGAGGATGAAAAACTTTACTGAAGGTGAGTTTCATCCACAAAGCCTTGTGTAGACTTCTCCCAAAATGGGCTACAAGTCATGACTTCTGCTTAGAAACAATGGTGACTGGAACACCGTGAAGTCTGACAATTTGGTTAGTGTACAACTCAGTAAGCTTCTCTTGCGACATACTGGTTTTGACATCTAAGAAGTGAGCAGATTTAGTTAACCTATCAACCACTACCCATACGCTATCAGAACCCTTGCCGGTTCTAGAAAATACTAACACAAAATCCATAACTATGTTCTCCCACTTCCATTCCAGAATAGAAAAAGGTTTGAGAACTCCTGCTGGTCTCTAGTGCTCAACCTTTACTTGTTGACAAGTCAAACATTGCTCAATGAACTGCTCAATTTCCCGCTTTACATTGCTCTACCAAAAGTTACATTTCTAATCCTTGCACATTTTGGTGTTGCTTGGTTGCACTAAGTAGGTATAGAAGTGAGCCACTTCCATAATCTCCTTCTTTAAGTTTGGGGCATCATGCACACAAACACGATCCTCAAATCTGACTAAGGCATCTTCTTGGACTCTAAACTACACTTCTACTTCTTATCGAATCTTCTATAGGTATTCGTCTCTCTCTTGACCCATTTTAATTATTTCCAATAGAGTGGGTTGTACTGCTAGTTTTTCCAGTAAAATACTAGCTTCGAGCAAAATCACTTGAAATTCTATCCTCTTCATATCCTCCAAAATGCACTTCTGCAATGTGATCATCGCAGCCAAACTATTAAAGGATTTTCAACTAAGCTCATCAGCTACAACATTTGCCTTACCAAGGTAGTAGTTGATAGTCAAATCATAATATTTCATTAGCTCTAACCACCTTATGTGCCTTAAATTTAACTCTTTTTGGGTGAAAATGTACTTGAGGCTCTTGTGATTAGTAAGCACTTTGTAAGTCTCTCCATACAAGTAGTATTTCTAAATCCTTAAGGCAAAAATGAAAGCAACGATTTCCAAATCGTGAGTGGGATAGTTCTCTTCATATGGTTTTAATTGTCTAGAGGCCTAGGTGACTACTCAACCATTTTACATCAAGACACAAACAAAAACAGTCTTACAAGCATCACTGTAAATTGTAAAACCTTCTTACTAGGAGGGAAGTGCTTGGATAGGTTTTGACACAAATCGGCGCTTCAACTCTTGGAAGCTCTACTTGGACTTGTCTAACCATTGAAAGTTTGCTTGTTTCCTTATTAGTTTGCGTAACTGTGCTACCAACATCGAGAACCCTTCTACAAATCGGCTGTGATAACTAGCCAATCCTAGAAAGCTTCGAACTTTCGTCACATTTGTTGTCCTTTTCCACTTAACAACTGCTTCAATCTTTTTGAGATCCACAAAGATGCCTCTTAAATTATAACATGGCTAAGGAAGATGAGTCGATCCAGCCACTCACACTTGGAGGATTTGGCACATAACCTCTTCTCTCTCAAAGTCCCCAGTACAATCCTTAGATGTTCTTTACACTCCTCATGACTCAATGAATGCACTAAGATGTCATCAATAAACACAATCATTAACTTATCTAGGAAGGGCTTGAAAGTTCTGTTCATCAAATCCATGAAAGTAGCTTGTGTATTTGCTAACTCAAAAAGCATGACCAAAAATTCATCATGACCATAACGAGTTTGTAATATAGCCTTCGGCACATCCTTTTGATTGATCTTCAGCTAGTGATATCCCGTTTTGAGGTCAATCTTCGAGAATACTTGGAACCCTGAAGTTGATCAAAGAGGTCATCAATCAATGGTAATGAGTACATGTTCTTCACTTGTCACCTTATTCAATTCCTTGTAGTCAATGCACAACCTTAAACTACCACTTTCTGTTTTACAAAGCGTGGGAGTGCCCCTAGAGGAAACACTTGGTTGAATGAAATCTTTCTCGAGAAATTCTTCAAGCTACTTCTTCAACTCCTTTAACTTTATAGAAGCCATCCTATAAGCAGCTTTAAAGATGTGGTTGGTACTTGGGACTGTGTCAATAGATAACTCTATCCCGCTGCTCGGAGGTAACCTAAGGAGATCATTAGGGAAAAACGTCATAAAACTCCTTCACCATAAGAATATCCTCCAACGCTTGACTTCCAGACTTAGCTTCAACCATTGTTGCGAGAAATCCCAAACATTCATTCATGAATAATTTCCTACCTTAAAAAGCGGAAATCACTTGTAGTGGTGATATACAATCATTCTCAAGGAATGAGCATTCCGCGTCTCTAGGGATTTTAGAGCTCACTCTCCTTCCGTGGGAATATAACACAATGTGGGAGATGGATAACTATCCATCCCTAGGATGACATCGTAATCTTTCATGCCCATATCATGGAGGTCAACTAGTAACTCGTGACCGTCAATCACCACAAGATAGGTCACATCGACTCTACTAACTACTAAAGCATTACGATGGGTGTAGCAACACTCAAATCATGATCTATAGCAAAAGTAGGCAAGGCATGCTTTCAAACAAATGCGAGAGGATATGAAAGCGTGTGTTGATCGATAATCAAGTAGAACACATGTATAAGCGAGAATATACTTGGTAATACCGACACCACAACATTTGAGGCATGCACATCCTCCTGAATATTGATTTTGCTCTCTTGAGTTTACACCATTAACAACTTGTTAACGATTGTTTTCCTTTCATAGACAATCTGAGGAACCATACATCATAGAATCGAAAGAACCTCTGTCCTTATTTTTTGCAAAAGTCGGAAACCACAAGTTCAATTTTGTACTTTCCCAAGTTTTAATTCATTCAATAGCATTTAATAATTTAATTAAAAAAAAAGATGAGATCCATAAAACTATGATTTACTTATGCCATTCACAAAATAACCTTACAATTTTTCTCTAAGAAACTTATGTAATACCCAAAATAAAATTTTAATTGATGTATGAACTGATGCGACTAAAGCTCTATTTTATGATGTAATAAACCAACTATTTAGAAAGGTCTTAGATATCTATCCCCCATATTCCTGGAAGAAGCGGGTTTTCCATCAAGGTAAGCCACTTTACTAGGTATAATGGGTTTAACAATAAAATTGGCCTAATGCATTTTTCTGAACTAATATGAAGGCATCTGATATCAAAATAAGGCAGTAGCACCTTGCCTTAGGATTGGCCATCCACAAGGATGGTTTCTATATATGTTTTAATGAACCTCTAGTGCACTACTGAACCTTTGAAAGATGCAAGAATTCCATATATGAGAGGGTCATATATGAGAGGGTATAAGATGTATTATAGAGTTGTTCCTTTATAGCTGGGGAGTGGGCAATTCTTTGTAACCTTACGTGCTTTCTTTCTTATATGAAGGTTCACTCAACTGTTGGAACTTGATGGAAATAATCTCTATGAAAGTCAGGATCTTCTAGTTATAAATTATTTAGGAACAAAGAAGAGAAATAACTGAAGCATACCCGCACTTGAATCCATCTATGTGGATGGTTAGGCCTTATGGATCTTCTCACTAATCGTACGCGAAGGGGAGATGGGAACCCTAACTCAAAGAAATACTAATTCTGAATTCCAATAGTTCCTATGCATCAGTCAAGGACCACACACCCTATTTATGAAAAACTTTATGGGGCTAATTACAAGTTTGCCCATCATAGATTTGATAATTTTCGCCCCAAAAATTCTACACATTATAATATAAATCCACGCATCTAATTTAGAAAATTGGGACAAGATCCAAACTTTATTTAGATCACTAAATTATGTCCTTTAAATTAAAAATGATAATATACATAATTATTAATGCTATTTTTGCTATTTTATATTAGGTCAATTTTATGAAGGCTGAAATATCTGCTAATTGGTATTATAAAATGTTTAAGTTAGTATTTGAGCAGTTTCTTTTGAGACTCTATATTGATGCTCCTAATTGGTTTTTTCATCAGAAAAGTGGATTAACCTAAATAATCTTCCTTGCATTTTGGTGCCGTGTTACACCATAGGTTTTCATCAGCCTTGCTCATCAATAGTGCCAACTTATTAATGAGAAAATTCATCTCCTCCTAAACTGAGATCACCACGAATCTTGATCAATGAGTTAAAGACAGAAAAGCACTATTGTGGATATTAGCATTTGGCCTCCATTCACCAAGGGGATGGATCCCAACTTCATTTCTCTTTATCTAAGTGGCCTAGCTAACTTTTTAGAATAAGGGTTTTGTCGAAGCTTATCTTGTGTCACATTAGATATTACAATAATCATGTTGTGACACTAAGGTTTGTCCAAGCTTTTAACTAAGGAGATGCTCTGATGCCTAAATTAGGTGGCAATCCATTTCTAAAGGAGAGAGAGAGAGAGAGAGAGAGAGAGAGAGAGAGAGAGAGATGTGAGATCTTTTTGGGTCTATGACTTTGAAATAACCAGTGTCATTCACCTTTACCTGGGATATGGTGATCTTTCATTTCTATAGCAACTAGATTTTGTTGACTTTGTTTTCACACATTTAAACATTCAATTTTTATTATTAGACATCAAGACGGAGTTTTCCACCTTCGGAACAGCTCCTTCACTCTGCTCACTAACTAAGCAACACCACCGCCACTAGAAATTCAGCCTTCTTCATTAGATAGCAAGTGAGATTTGCAAGCGGTTTGGTCTTCCTCATTAGGTGGTTTGATATTTAAAGTTAGCTCTATAAGTTTGGTCATGCTATATAACTATGGTTTTGACTATACATGTGTTTGAGTATTTTGTTTTCTTTGTATTATTCTATATTTATTTTTATAACAAAATCCAAGTATCATTTGTTCCTATGTTTAAAATTACTTTTAATTACCAATGAGAAAAATAATGTTTCCATCTCCTCTCTTATTTTTTAAAATAAATTTTGATGTTTTCTATATTTAGACTTACAAAAGTTTTAGGATTGAAGTCATGATTTACAACTTAATAAGGTCACGTTGTTTTGGCCCACAAATGTGAATAAATTTATTTTGGTCTTTCAACTTATAGAAAAACTATTGACTAGCCATGTGACATATCATTTATGAATTTGTATATCCATGAGGAGGTAAACAAGGGGGAAAAACAAATTCATCTATTTTAAGAAATAAGATTAATATGTTTTTCTTAACAACCAAAGAAATCCAGTCCTTTAACATTAAACTAAAGGTCTCTCTTAGTATTATGTTTTGATTTTATTAAATTATTTGGTAAATAATTTTATAAAATCAAATCACATGTTTATCATAACTTAAAGAGGAAAGGACCTATGTGATCTTCTCAAAGGTACGCCACTGCCAAACCTTTTGGGAAAACCAAATACCTTTAATGTGTTAGTGAATATTGCAAAATTATACAAAGTATTCAAAATCATGCGGAAGCGAAATATAACATTAACTAGTTGATTTGATAAACACCCTAATAAATTAATTAAGATTTCAAGGATACCTTCCGATATCCAAATCTTATCTTTACTGTGCTTAATTCGTTTCTTGCATCGTCCTAGAACTTCTGCAATCAAACAAAGGTCCCATGCCTCTAGATCACACATCGGAATCCAGAAACAGGCTTCTTATCTTCTGCGAATTAAAGGCTAGCGATAGAAAAGAAGAGAGAGAATGGGGAACTATTCTCACCAGGGAATATAATTCTTTTTCCATTTTTTCTTCACATCTAGGGTTCGAGAAGTATCATAATTATAGCTAGGGATTTAATGCAACAGGATAAACTTTATCCTATGAAGTCTTAATAGAATTATGAGTCTTAAAGCAATAAAAATCACTTTTGTCTTTATGTCTTTATAATTTTAATTAGATATTCAGTCCACTTGAATTTTGGTTAAAATTCAAACTTAAGACAAAGCACTAACACAATTTACAATTATACTTTATCCAATAAAATAAAATTATAAATTTAAAGCTTGACTCTCTAGATTTGTTCTGATTGGTAATGGGAGGATACCAAAGGATGTGAGTGACAGTTAATTAGCCCCGTGGCCCCACATCATAGCCCAATTGGACACTAATGAATAGATCATTACAAACCTTTAAGATTATGATCACCATGTCTGTATAAACCTTTCGTTCTTATAACTTAGCAGAGTGAGAAATATGGATAACATCAAACTCGTTAAACTTGATCATATGTTTATGACCATAGCAGAGTAAGATCACCAAACTACCCTTCACCATGTCTGTATAAACCTTTCATTCTTATAACTTAGCAGAGTGAGCCATGGATAACATCAAACTCGTTAAACTTGATCATATGTTTATAACCATAACAGAGTAAGATCACCAAACTACCCTTCGTCTCCCATACAGTTAGTTTGACTGCCTTGGTCAAAGCCTTCTAATCTTATTTACATATGATGACATAGGATACTAACTCGTTTATTTCCCAGAGAATGAATTAATATTTTGGTGATTACTCATAACTTCTAATTGATAGAGATAGTTGCACTTCAAGGTTGGTTCAACAAAAGGGTAAACTTGGTCTAACTACTCTAGTAACAGATTAGACATCACAAGCACATTATGATCATGATACCTTAAGTTCAAATGTTCACTCATAAGATCATAATCAATCAATCATAATCATTGACAGACAAAAAGTAGAACTGATAGACACGGAAAGTGTCAACACCCGCAAGCGCATGGGGTCGTGAAGTAATAAACCACTCGTGCACGCACGAGTGGGTCGTATTCCCAAGGGGCCCGAGGAGCTACCTTACTCAACTTCTCACTTGTTGTTTAGCTCACCGATTCCATTTTTAAGACAATAGATAAGAAAGAAAACAAATAACAACAAGAGAAATTTTTCTAAATAAATGCAACTGAATCAAAACACGGGAGATGCTCAGGGATGAAAACGGTCATGGATGAGGATCCCCAAGGGGGCTACTCAAGTGAGTAGGATATTTGAGAAATTAAGTATGTGGCTAGTTGGACCGAGAAAACCTAAACTTAGGTCAACCCGATGGTCACGGCAATTGACCCCTAACCCGGTACAAGTGTTGAATAAGGAATTTCTTCCACTCAACCTCTCACACGGTTGCAAGGCGAATGATGGTTTCCTCAAGTTAGGGTGGAAACACTAGTTAGTTTTCAACCCTAGAAATGGAGGGGTACAAATACCCGATGGTCACGGCGTATTTATACAATAATCCCTTCCAAGTTTGGTAGAGCTTAGCACTAAGGCAATGGTCATGCTACAAAGTGCTACCCAGAATTTGATACAACAATTAAGCACATGTACCAAAACGATTAAGAATACCAAACAAGGATCACAACAAGCCAATCATACAATAGATAACTCAAATAATACAAAACATCACAAGTTTTGCCCCCAAGGTTCACCTACATCCGGTGACCTTGGGGTTTAGTTGTTCATGTTCAACAAATCCACCACATAAACCATGCAAATAAGTAAAATAAACATGAGGAACACTCCCTCAGTGAACACTCCCACATAAACCAAGGTTCATGTTCAATAAAACCTTCCGAAGACGCCACTCGAAGGGGTGGCTTCCCGTTGTCTTCAACCTCCAAACAATGAAGCTTTTGAAGTAGATCCTCCTAGATCTTGCTCTCCTCACCTAAGAAAACCCGAATTTTCTCTCCTTTTACCCTCCAAAATGGTGTGGAAATGATGTCCAAACCCTAGCCTTCTTTCTTCCCCAAAAGCTCTCTCCAAGAATATGCAAAAGTTCCCTTCAAAATGCCCTAGATCGCCCTTAAAACCCCAAATCCCGATTGGTAAACGGGTCAGCATACAGCCGGTATGCTGACCCCTGGGGATTTCTACTTTTCTGCCGAGAAGTCCGCGATGAGCTACAGTAACTGCTACAGTACATGCTACAGTATCCCGTCTCGAAAACGCTGTTTTGGTGTCGAATTCGCTCCCCATCTCGTCGTCGAGTCCCCAGGGCTTCTGGTTGGCCTGAAATACAAAGATAAAGCAATTTAGTCCTAAAAGGGCATAGATTCAACAATAAGATATGAAAATAATACACAATACATACATGTAAAATACGTACTTTTAGACGTTTATCAAGAACCCATATGATTGGATTATAACGAGTCATGTTTGAATACATCAATCATATTGATGTATCTATGACATATGCTTCCACTATCCCATAGTGGTAGACCGGCACTCTTTGTTATAACTTATATGATACAAATTATCAATCTTTAATATCCAATTAAAGATTCTATAATTTCTGAACTACTTAAGTGTGTAAGTACTAAATTCTTTTAGTACCATTTTCATTATCCCATGATGAGCAGAAGATTTAACGTAGGACACATGAACTATATTATTTAAAACTTATTAAAATGCCAGCAGAAGTTTAATACAAACATCAAAATAAAATTTTATTATTAATAATAAAACATATAATACAAATGGAATACCCTAGTTCAAATATCTTCGAGGGCATACTCCCAACATTAAGCCCCTAATATTATCCTCTTTTCCTTCCCAGGAGAGCCCACTCCATGCATAATTGGCCTCAACATGAATTATTGGATATAGGTGAGCGTTGGGTAACTGGCACCAATCATAAGCCCCAACTAAGGAAGAAAAAAAATAGTATATCTGGTGGCAAGCCCTTAGGGTTAAAATAACAAATGACTAAAACTAGAAATAATTATATAGTGCATATGGAAAATACTTGCGGAAACTCAATTTCTTCTTAGAACTCCCGAAGTAATTCTAGGTCCATTTCCCCAACTTTAATTAATGGAAATGTTTACTATTATTTTTATTTATATTTCATTAAATTATCCGACAAATAATTATGTAAAAACAAATCATGTGTTGCTCATAAAGTAATCCTCTTGATAACGAGTTATCTATGAGTCATGATCCAAGAATCTTTTGATCTTCCATGTTTTATTTTCTTATATTTGTATATTTCTATATGAACATGTTTTGGCATTGTTGGTGTTCCTATTAAGGTGCTTGCGAGGATTCAGAGAGTGACTTGAGGGCCGACAAACGGTGTGGTTACACCGAGATTACTTCTACGAAGCATGCACGTACATGGATATCGTTCTCTCTGTTGTCAAGTGAAGCCATGCTCTCGATGACAGTGAAGACAATGTTGAAGCTGCAACTATAGCTAATGGTTGTAATGTACGAGCATAAGCCCATAAGTTATCGTATTAACTATCGGTTAATGTGTTTATCTTATTAACTATCAGTAACTTTGTTTTGTATAAGTTTGAAAAACCTTTTGAATGAAAGCGGTGAGTATCTTTAGAAACATACACAAACAATTTGCGAGAAAATAAAGAGCTCATACTCTTAGTTACTCACTCCATTACATCGGCTCTTTCTCTTCCCTTCTCATCATGTTAGATCTTTGAATCGAAAGACAATAGTGTTCCGAAAGCTAACAATGCTATCGAGCTTATATCTGCTTCTTCTCTAAAGGAACAACGAGAGAAGGAACAAGATCATTCTTGTCACAAGCTCCCACACATGGCCGTCAATAGCCTCCCACCTCTACCTATATTCAAGTGGTACTAAATATGACCATTGATGCATCATGATGAAGACCCCTGTTTAACCCTATGAGCTTTGGGACTTGGTAGAGAAGAGAATTCCAGAAAAATGAAGATGAAGCTAAAATGACGGAATACAAGAAGAGGGATGCCAAGGCCCTTTATCTCATTCAACAAGCTATGTATCGGCCATTGTTCTCCCGAATCTCTGCAGCCTAACACAACTTATAAGGCTTGGGGAATGTTGAAGAAGTAGTACGAGGGAACTTCAAAGGTAATGGCCTGTGAAGCTTCAAACTTTAAGACAATCCTTTGAATGCCTCGAGAATCAAAAGAGGTGAGAGTGTTCAAGATTATATTACCAGGGTTGTTGATCTCGTCAACCAAATGAGAGCACTCGGAGATACAATCTACGAGGCCATGGTGGTAGGCAAGGTGTTGAGGAGCCTGAGTCCAAAGTATAACCACATACTCACTACCATAGAGGAATCCAAGGACATCACGGCGCTTACTTTGAATGAGCTTACGGGGCCTTTTCGGGTACATGAAGCTTGGTTAAACAACCAAGCTGAACAAGTAGAGGAAATAGTATTACATGTATGTTCTGGCCCTGTAACTTCAAACTAGGTTGATCAAATTTCCAATAGAGGTCTTGGAAGAGGGTTTTACAGAGGTGCAGGTCATGGGAGAAACAAAGGCAGAGAAGCAGAACTCAAATCTCAGTCAAGTGAGCAGAAGAACTACACGACTAATATACAATGCTACCTGTGTAAACGTTATGCATATTAAGGCTTACTGTTGGTTTAGAGATAGAGCCAATACAAAAGGAAACAACATGGTGGCCGAAGGGAAAGAGAATGAGATTGGAAGTCTGTTCATAACCCACACAAAAGGTGAGCAGAGTTTACAAGTAAAGCTGATGGAAAGCAGAGGAGAGGATAACAAGGGTGCTGTCTGGATAATAGATAGTGATTACTCTAAGCACATGATGGGAGTTAGAGAGCTGTTTGTGACATTGGATGCATTGCAGAAGCTCATTGTAAAACTGGATGATGATAAGGAAATATCTGTAAAAGGCCAAGGGGCAGTGTGATAAGTGCTTGATTATATATATTTTATAATATCAGTTTACATGCATTGAGCATCACTTTTATCAGGTTTGAGCATTAACAAGGTGTGTTTTGTGTTCTTTTGTGCAAACAGGGCTTTGGAGACATGACGTACAGGAAGAAGCAAAGATAGGGTGTGATGACACGTTTCAAGGCCACAATCAGAAGTTGTGTTCATATACATAGGGGTGTTTCCAACTTTCGGAGGAGTACAAGTCATTACACAAACCGAAAGGGCACAAAGGCAGTAGTACGCCCATGTAGCAACAGTCTTCACACGCCCGTGTGGAATTTCCACACGGGCGTGTGGATGCCCGTGTGGATGCCCGCGTAAAGCCCCGAATTCAAATTATAAAAGCCGCCTTGTGATAATTTTTAGGGATCTTTTCGGCCACTTTCGAGGGATAAGGCGGCTAGGGCTTGGAAGGAGTTCTTTGCGGCTTTGGGAAGCTTTCCTCACCAACTTGGATCGATTCCTCCTCCGTCATAGCATCAAGGAAGCCATCGGCGACCTAGTTTCGGAGTGGATTCAATCCAGACGTGGAAACTACCCATCAAGACCATCATCACGGATTCAAGGGGGTTATTATTTATGTCTTTGGAACTTTATTCTCAATTTATTATTTGTTTTGTGACTCGCTCCATGGAGAGCTAAACCCCTAGAGGGTATTCGGACATGTAAACCCTATGATTCTTATTTTCATTAGATTTACATTGTGTTTCTATTCGAATTTATTAGTTTGAGTTTTACTCTTGAGTTCTTAATGCTTGTTTGTGCTTTTGATTTCATTATTAATCGCCTTGCATGTTTTATTCAATCTAGTGAAGAGAGAGATCACCGCTAGGTTTAGAATTACCAAGAGTAAAGAGGGTTGAGAGGGTGAGCCGTGAGATAGCGGAGTGTCCCCTTTCCCTTGCGACAGATATTTCCTATCTCCATATTCCCTAAGTGTCAAGCAACCATATGTGGTGTGAGGCGTCGAGAGAATTCTCCGCCGGGACCTCGTAGGGGGTTAGGGATCTTTCACCTGGAGGCAGGGTTAGATCTATTTTTAGGAATTGGTTATATCTTTGGGATCCCTAGAGTTTTAAGCAGTCATATGTGGTGTGAGGCGTCGAGAGAATTCTCCGCCGGGACCTCGTAGGGGACTAGTTATCGGCGACCTGGAGGCAGGGGCCGTTATACCTTTGGATACCCACGACTCATTGTTTTCGTTTAGAAACACTTGTAATCTACATCCAACACCAGAATCCTAGGGGGAGCATTATCCGGATACCTCACTTTTATTGATTGAGAACTCTTTTCCTTTTATTTCCTGCGCACTTGTTGTGACACCCTTAGTGTTGGCTATTAGATCATCACACACTACCGTCCTTAGGCTAGATAACAAAAGAGGGGCTATTACTAGTACTTCTGTTCCCTGTGGTTCGACAACCCGACCCTTTGGGTCCACTTTTATTACTTGACGACCCGTGCACTTGCGGTAACGCAAGGGGTTGACACACATCACCATGTTATGTTGTTGCGGAGACGCATCACAGTGGCCATTAAAGCTCAAGATGAATGAGTGAGGTTGATGAACAACGTCCAGTATGCGCCAGGATTAGTACACAATCTCCTCAGTGTGGGGCAGTTACTCTCACTGGGTTATGATGTAAGGTTTGAAGATGACGCATGTACTATTATGGATTGGAGCTCTGGTGAAACAATAGACAAGATGGTGAAGATGAAGAACAATATGTTTCCACTAGTGATGTCGAATGTATGGCATGCCAATCTGGCAGTGGGAAATACAAATGAGACATTGACGCAACATAAGAGGTTTGGACATGCCAGCAACCAAGCTCTGAAAACTTTGAAGAATAAGGACCTGGTGATGGGGCTTCTGTACATTTAAGAGCTCAGGGCGTGTGATGACTGCTTATGTCGAAAGGAAACGATAGGTATTTCCTATTGTTGGTTGATGACTTCAATAAAATGGTTTGGATTTTCTTTCTCGGGACCAAGGACTAAGTGCTGAAGAAGTTTCACATCTTCCAAGCTCTCCCTAAACGTGAATCTGAGAAGAAGATTAAACTACTTTACTCAGAGAGAGAAAGAGAGTTTCTCTTGGAAGAGTTCAAAGAACATTGCGAGAGGACTGGAATCCAACATGAATTGACAACACCCTATACCCCACAACACAATGGCTCATGGAGAGGAAGAACTGGGCCGTTATGGAGGACTTCCCCCATCAATTTGGGCGAAGCAAACTACTACCATCTATCTAATTAACATTTCGCCAAATGAAGCAATTTCAGAAGCAACGCCATACGTATTATGGTATGGAACTAAACCTAATGTAAAACACTTGAAAGTGTTTGGGTGTTTGGCATGGAAGCAGGTTCCAGCACAGAAAACACACAAGCTGGATGACAAATTTGAGAAGTGTGTGCTTCTAGGTTACTGCACAAGAACAAAGGCCTATAAGCTCTATAGTCCTGTAACAAGGAAGACTAAATTTAGCAAGGATGTGGTCTTTAGAGAAGAAGAATGATGGGATTGGAGCTCTATCAGCAATAGTATTAGTTATAGTTGGGATAATTTATTCCCAAGTCAATTAGAAACCTATGATCAAGATACAAGTGAAGTGGACGATGAAGCAGTGACTGCACTTGCAGATGAGGCGTTCAGGTGTCAACTGAGATTGATCAAGATTCACCACCTAGAAGAACTAGACAACTCAGCCATATTTACAATAATTGTTCATTTCCACTACATGTTACCGACCCTATTACGTATGAAGATGCAGTCAAAAGTAAAAAGATGGCAAACTGCAATGAGAGAAGAAATAGAGGCTATTCAACAGAACGAGACTTAGGACCTGGTGGAAAGGCTAGAGGAGATGAAAGTGATACGGTTGAAGTGGATATATAAGACAAAGTTCAAAGCAGATGGAGAAGTGCAAGAGCTCAAGGCTAGATTAGTGGCTAAGGGATACGCTTAGCTGCTGGGAATTGATGTTGAACAGGTGTTTGCCCTAATGGTGTGAATGGAAACTATTAGGTTATTATTTACATTAGCAGCTCACAGAGAGTGGCAGCTTATCAGTTGGATATCAAGTCAGCTTTCCTGAACGGGGAGATATCAAAGGAGGTTTATGTAGAGCAACCTAGGGGTTTTGAATTTGAAGAAAAGCCCTATTATGTGTACAAGTTGAAGAAGTGACTCTAATCTGTATGATCAGGGATTCAAAAGAAGTGAAACAGAACATACATTATATAGAAAAATTGATGAAAATGGAGACACTCTGCTAGTATGCATTTACGTTGATGATATTCTGTATTTAAGTTCTTCAAATTGTCTGATCAGTGTGTTGCAAGACAGATAAACAACTAGCCGATGTGTTCACTAAGCATTTAAGCACTCAAAAGCATTTTATGATCCGGGAACAATTAGGAGTGTGTAATCCTCAATCAAGGGGAGGATATGTTAAGATGTTGAGGATTTAGAGAGTGACTTGATGGCTGACAAATGGTGTGGTTACACTGAGATTACTTCTAGAGAAGCATGCACGTACGTGGATGCCATCTTCTCTGATGAAGCCATGCTCTATGATGACAGGTGAAGACAATGTTGAAGCTGCAGCTATAGCTAATGGTTGTAATTTACAAGCATATAAGTTCATAAGTTATCGTATTAACTATCAGTCAATGTGTTTATCTTTTTAACTATCAGTCTCTGTGTTTTGTATAAGTTTGAAAAACCCTTTGAATTAAAGCAGTGAGTATCTTTAGAAACATACACAGAGAATGTGAGGGAAAACAAAGAGCTCATACTCTTAGTTACTCACTCCATTACATCAGCTTTTTCTCTTCTCTTCTCATCACATTAGATCTCTGAATCAGAAGACAATAGTGTTCCAGAAGCTAACAGTTCCTTCGTTTAGTGTCAGTCCATCTTCCATTGCTTTTATAATTATGGAACTTCATACTTATCCTAATAAAAAGTTTAATTATTACTTCTATTTTAGTTTGCAAATGGCTTGAATAGTTTAAAAGACAAATCATGTGTTGCTCATTAAGTGACCCTCTTGTTGGTCCAAGACAAAAGAGTTATCTAAGGATCATGATCCAAGAATCTTTCCATCTTCCATGCTTTGTTTTCTTATATTAGTATATTTCTGTATCCACATGTTTTTGTCTTTGTTGTGCTTTTTTGTTCAGTGTTGGTCCATCTTCCTTTGCTTTTATAATTATTGAACTTCATCCTTATCGCAATAAAAAGGTTTAATTATTCCTTCTATTTTAGTTTGCACATGTCTTGAAGAGCTTGAAAATATGGTTGGACGTGATGACTAGATCTGTCCACGAAAGACAAAACCTCTTTGTCCAGAAGGATGACACTTGACATAATGCTTGATTTAATTATGCGATGGTACCATGCATGTGCGTATACAAAATTTTATTCTCATCAGCTACAATCAAACAAACAAGTAAATAAATAAATGAGACATTTTATTTTGCTATATTCGACCTTGCATCTACCAAAATAACAATTGTTAACCTCTCGAGGGGATTATTGTTCTCTCTCACTGATCATGACTCTCCTTTATTTGGTCAAAGATGAATAATTCATCTACTGATTATTATTAGACGAAGGGCTACTTATAAGCACTTTTAAGTTTAACTCTAACTAAATCAAAACAATTTACATAAAAGGCGAAAGTTAAACAGAAATGGTTATTTAGATACTGATAACAAAAAAATAGTTTAACACAAAACTTGGACTAGCATACCAAAAGTTCACGCATGGCAGTCTTCTCCCCAACGCTTGTTTAAGTCACTAGATTTTAGAAGTTGAATATAGCAAAATGCTTTTGCTTCACAATATTATTTGATTAAGGGAAATAATATTAATTTCCTATCTTGTACGACGAACTATTGTATCTTTATAAATGTCAATTTCTTTTCTAATTGCTATAATCGCATATATTTTGAAGTGATTGTTATAGGTTCTAGATTATGTGGTATGGGTTCAAGCTTTGATCTTGATCTTTTATTGGAGGCATACACACTGTTTTTCCTTTTTTTTTTCTTTTCTTTGTGGTGTTGAACTCATCAGATTTTGTAATGGGTCTCTACTTCTATGCATGGATGAAAACTCAATCATATCTTGAGCATGAATGCTTCCTTGTAAGGCATGTTATTTATTTATGACTGAACATCGCAACTTTGAGCTCAAGTAAAACTTTTAGGAGAGCCAGAAATAAGGCTTCTTATTGCATTGTTCTGTATTTAATAGGGTCATTTGAACCTTCTGTCAGATTATACATACAAGCTATCATGATTTAGTATAGCCTCTCGTATAGCCTCACATAGACCCACAAGATGCCAATTCATACTTCCTTTTGATATGGCAATTCTCTCTTACTATTAAGCGCTTATGCAAGAGTTCATATGTGGTTGTGTAAAGCAAATAATCTCCAGGCCTATTTTAAAAAATCTCTAGAAGGTGTATGGGTTACATATCGCTTTAGAGGGATTAGATTCTATGATTAAGAAAGAAAAGAGAACCGGCAACCCATACACTCAATATGATTGATTTGTGTGATGTAAAAAAAATGAAAAGAATAATAATCTTGGACTTATTTTCCAAGTTATAAAATTGTAAAGATGTATGGAAAATGTGAAAATATGCAAGTTTGAGGATTTATATGCAAAATTGTAGAAAAAAGTGAAAAAAAATTAAATTAAGAGGTTCTAGACGAATAAAAACATTTTTGCACTCCTCACTATCATAAATGTCGTTATAATTGAAAAGAAAAATACTTATGGAGTGGAGTCTTTATTTTTTGTTGCAATTTTAACATTTTCTAATCTTGAATTTGTATAAGGATTTTTTTTTCTTGGCTTATATTCCAAATATTTATAACTACAAGATTATAATATAATATCTCACTTTTTTTCTTTTTCTCTAGTTTCCCTCTCTTAAGTCATTCCTTTTGGCCATTTGGGTCTCTTCAGTGTTTATAATTTTTCAACACAATGCAAAAGCCCAACAAGATCGCTGAAGCCATCTCTCTTGCTTCCCTTGGCAATATGGTGGCCACAACAAAAACTTAATTGGGATTAAGGACTCTGAGAATTCTCAAGGTTAAAATTATATATCAAGCTCCAAGGGCTTTCATCTTCTTGTTGGGGCACATTCATTAACATGCTAGGAGTCATCTTTTAATTTATATCTTATTGTTGATGAAATGATTGAGGAAATTATTCAATTCTTCAAAGGATAATACAAAGCTAGGAGAAATATAGAAAACCTTGACCAGGCTAGTCCTTGTAGTGTTGCTAAGTACAATACTATCCATATCATCACATATGAAGCTTTATGGGAGAGCGTTGATTTCTTAAAAGCTTCTAGGTGATCAAAAGGTCTGTGGTGTTATGATACTTCTCAATTTGTGGCATCAAGATTCATGCAAGGAACAAAGTATCAAGAATCTCTGGAGTCCAGGGCGACATGACCCTATAGCGCTGTTTTGAATGTTAACTCACCTTGGGATATGGTTCTTGATGTTCTATGATAAGCTCTCACATTCTAAGCTAGGCAACCTTATCTTATGTTTCTTATTATTTAAATCCAATTTTCCTATTCTTTAGTTAAAGCTTTGCCTTTGAGTTTTTGCTTTTAAGGGGTTACATTTCTCCATGCTTACTTGAAAGTTATTTTTTCTGAAAGCTTAAATGTCTACTAATTGGTATTATAAAGTGCTCGAGTTAGGATTTGAATAGTTTCTTTGAAGACTAGATATTGATGCTTCTAATCGTTTCTAGGAAGAGAAGTGGATTGACTTAAATATTCTTCCTTGCATTCTGTACCATCTCTTTCTTAATCGAGATCACCACCAATCTTGATCAGATAGTCAGAGACAGAAAGCACCACTCCGGATATTGGCATTTGACCTCCATTCACTGAGGGAATGGCTCCCAATTTCACTCATCTTTATCTAAGTGCTCTAGGTAACTATTTGGAATGAGGTTTTTGCTGGCCCTTATCTGGTGTCAGTTTTGATAATGCAATTATCATTTTGAGACACTAAGGTTTGTCTAAGCCTTTGACCAAGGAGATACTCTGATGCCTAAATCACGTGGCAATCCATTTTCAAAAACTGGAGTAGGGAGACAGAGAGAGGTGGGATCTTGTGGGTCTATGACTTTGGAATAAACTATGTTATTCCCCCTTTATCTGAGAGACGGTGATCCTTTTTTATAGCATTTAGGTTTTATTGACTTTGTTTTCATGAATTGAAACATTTGATTTCCATTGTTAGACATTAAGATAGAGTTTGTCAGCTTTGGAAAGAGTCCTCAATTCTACTCAATAACCAAGCAACTCCACTGCCACTAGAAATTCGTTCTTCTTCATTAGAGAGTTAGTGAGCTTTGCTAGCGGTTCGGTTTCCCTCCTGAGGTGCTTTATGCTTTGCTTGGATGGGGGTTTTAGGGGGTTTTATAAAGTATGGTTTGAGGGCAAACCTTGTTTGGATGCATGGTTTTATAGATGGTAAGGTTTTAGAGGGTAAAATGGAGGTTTGAAAACCTTCATTTTACTCTCATTTCTCAACCCTCCAAAATGGGGGGTTGAGAGGGTTTCAAATTTTCATTAGACAAAAATACCCTTTCACATTTCCCAAATTTACATTTAAATCATCTCTCACCCCTGTACATTCTCCTCTCTCATTTCTAAGCCCTAAATTCTGCTGCGATTCCATCGTCTCCACAATCCGGCCAAGCTTCGCCGGACCTTCACCGGAGTCCATCAAATCTCTTAGTTCAAGCAAAGGTACGTGGAAACTAGAGTTTGTTCCTCAAGCTTTTAAAAGTTCAGAGCCTTTTATTATACTTTCCCAGTTTTGATCTTCATTTTTTTCACATTTCAGAACCTTCAAGTTTTGATACTCTTTGCTGTTGTTGTTGGTGGTGTTGTTGTTTATCTTCACATTCGAACAACATCTTGAAGTAAGTTTCATTCTTTTTTGTCTAAGCTAGATCCACTGATTTGATTCTCACTAGTATTTGCATTTTGATATCCATAGGATTTGCAGGTTTTTCTTTTTCTTTTCTGTTTTTCTTTTTTCGATTGCTGATTTCGTATGACAAACAATTAGAGAAATTTGGAATTTTTTTCAGGATTTTAGTGCTTGAATGATATTGCAGTTACAATGCTATATGTTGTGTTCATAATTGATAAAATTGCGAGCTATTGTTATTTTGTTCAACATGGAATTGGAGCTACTGCAATCAATTTGCTCAGTGAAATATGCTTTCTGGATTATAAAATATTTCTGTTCTATTTTATGATTTTTTTTCCTTAGTATGACGGGAGGAGAACCACCAGTTTGATTTTATTTCTTATATAATTTGGAAAATGAACATGTGTAATGTATTCATCTTTAATCACGATGTTTGTTCTTCATTGAATGTATCTTTTTACAACGGTGTAACAAGGTTGAACCATTATTAAATTCTACTGGAAAATGGTGATCATTGTATTGGTGAGAGTCTACACAAATAGAATGTTAAAAGCCAAGAATCTAACCAGGTAGCTACTATACAAAGTGGAGTCTTTGTGGAAAAGGTTTAGTGAGAGTCTACACAAAAAGAATTTCATCAAACTTAATTACATATTGCTTTATTCATATTGACATTCTAGACTAGAATGGGATAATTTAGAAAGCATCCATCACATAATTAACATTGGCATAATTTCCAAATCCTGCATAAATTACCAATTCAAATGCATGATACTTGTACACCTAAATGCCATTTCTGCTGTACATAGTTAACCTATTGCTCCTGAATTACCTCATATCAATTTCAGTGGAATGAATGGCATGCTAACTAGTGATAGAAGACACTTCATTACTTTCATCAATAATCACATAGTGAAGTTGAGCATGATAATCCTTTTAAATTCCAACATAGAAAACCAATAATAAACAAAACAGATTTTTGATATCTTATTAAGGAAAGACATGCATCTATAGCCAATCTAAACCAAATCTTTTAAGAATAATGGAGATACACACCATAAACTGCAACCAAATGGGATAACTGAGAAAAGGGGGAAGAAGAAGAAGAAGAAGAAGAAGACCAAAACCTTGACAAATATGGTTAATTGCAAGAGAATTAATTATGGTCTACCTAATGCTAAGAAAGAAGTTCTACAGATCGTGCTATTACATAATCATAGTGCCTTATAAAATCAATGTAAGAACCTAACAAATGTTGGAAAATTTTAAATTACTTTAAAGTCTGTCACTGGCAAGTGAAAGTGGATTCAAAATAAGAAGAGTCAGGTTCACAGCTATTAGCTATGTATTTTGGCTATGCTTTGCTCACTATTGCCATATTTCATAAATAATATCTTGAAGAAATCATGATATTTGTTTTTACTAAATCTGAAACGTATAACCATATTTCATAAATAATATCTAATAATATATGTTGTAGAAGAGAATTTAATACAAACAAAGTGGAAGTCATTTTATCCCTTAGTTGAAACATCAAAAGTTATTCCAGAGGATAGCAAGTGAAATAAAATCAAGGGTGGGTGTGACAAGTACTTTCAGAAGGGTGAGGGGCTGGGTGTTGGCAGGTAATTGAACTATTTTTTTGGGGGTGACAAGTAGAAACCTCTGATTTTAACTAGACTTTAGTGATGATAAATTTGTCAACACTCATGCATATGTAGAACCTGGTGAACCTTTGAATCCAATCCAAGGAGAAGCAAGGATTTGAATGGAATTAGAGAATCTAAACTCTAATTCAGTAGCAAATATATCAAGAGAAAGACAAATAGATGTAAGGAAGATGGCAATGGAGATGAAGTTTTATTAGTCTCTACTTCTATCTTTCCCATATTTTTTTCATTCCTTATAAATCACTTCTTTATATGGCTCTTAAATTGGCAGATGCCTAATGCACAACTCATAACTTAAGATCCAAAAAAGTCTTAATGATGGTAGGAAAAGTACAGACAAATTTTCTCTTCTTCCTTTCTGCTTAGTATAATAATACCACCTCTTAATGGAGGGTTATATATGATTAATTATGGGTTTGTGTTATATTTTAATTCCTGTACGAATATTTCTTTTCCTTCGTAATATATATTTACATCACGCATTTATGAGTAAACCTTTCATCCTTAGATGGACAACAAACAAATGGCATTAACGAAAATGCTTCTTGTACGAATTATCGTGGATAATCCGTCATGAAATTGCACCGCATGCAACATTTAGCAACAGCTCAAGTGGTTATTGCCATAATTAGTTCGCTTATGCGACGTCGGAATGAACGTAGGCAAAGCCTAGGTCTTACTATACATGTGTTTGGGTATTTTTTCCTTTGCATTATTTTATATTTGCTTTTTTAACAAAATCCAATTATCATTTATTCCTATTTTTAAAATTACTATAATTAATAATCATAAAAGTAATGTTTCCAACTCCTCTCTTGTTTTTCAAAATAAATTTTCATGTATCCTATATTTAGACGGTATAATACTGTAATTAGCCAATCTACTTTTTTCACTCTACCATTTTAGTCTCTCAACTCCAGTTTAGTCCTCAACGTTCTTTTACTTTTTAATTTGGGTCAATCAGGTCCAAGCCGAAAACGGTGTCACATACCCCGTTAATTTCGTCTGAGGTGGATTTCTTCTGCATATTATATTATGGTATAATACCCCTAATCAGCCCCTCTATTTTTCTCACTCTACCTTTTTAGTCCCTCTATTCCAATTTAATCCTGAACGTCCCTCTACTTTTTAATAATATAATATCTAGAAAAAATCCACGTCGGACGAAATAAACTGACATGTGACGCCATTTTCGGCTTGGACCTGATTAATCCAAATTAAAAACTAGAGGGACGTTCAGCATTAAATTTGAGTAGAGGGACTGAGAGGGTAGAGTGAGAAAAGTAGAGGGACTGATTAGGATATTATACCTATTTAGACATACAAAAGTTTTAGGATTGAAGTAGTGATTGGCTACTTAATAAAGTCGTGTTGTTTTGGGCCACAAATGCGAATATATTTATTTTGGTCTTTCCAATTATAGAAAAAAGATTGACTAGCCATATGAGATATCATTCATGAATTTGCATATTCTAAGAAATAAAATTAATATCTTTTTATCTTAAGAAGCAAAGTAATCCAGCCTCTAAATTTAAACTAAGTGTCTCTATTATTATTATTATTATTGTTGTTGTTGTTGTATTTTTTCAAATTATTTGTAAATAAGTTTATAAAATCAAATCACATGTTTATCATAACTTAAAAAGAAAGGACCCATGTGAACCTGTCAACATTAGACACTGCTAAACCTTTTGGAAAAAGCCAAATACCTTTCAAAACCCGAATATTCTCCTCCTTTACTCCACAAAAGAGCCTGTTCCATGCATAATTGGTTTTAACACGGGTCGCTGAACATAGATGAGCTCTGGGCAGCAGGCACCAATCACAAGGCCTAACTAACTAAGGATGAAGAAAACAGTGAATCTCGTGGCGAGCCCTTAGCGGTTATATGATAAATTAATAAAACTATAAATAATTATTCACTATACATGATAAATATTTGTTTGAACTCAATTTCTTTTTGCAACTCCAGAAATAATTCTAGGTCCATCTCTCCAACTTTAATTAAAGGAAATGTTTATTATTTTTTTATTAATATTTCATTGCATTAACTGACAAATAATTTAATAAAGACAAATCATGTGTTACATAAAGTGAGCCTCTTGATGGTCCCAGACAAGAGAGTAATCTAAGGATCATGATCCAAGAATCTTTCCATGTTCCATGCTTTATTTTCTTATATTAGTATATTTCTGTATGCACATGTTTTTTCATTGTTGGCGTCCCTTTGTTCAGTGTTGGTTCATCTTTCATTGCTTTTATAATTACCAAACTTCATCCTTATCCTAGTAAAAAGTTTAAAAATGTGCTTCCATGTGATGACTAGATTTGTCCAAGCAAGACAAGACCTCTGCGGCCCAAAGGATGGCACTAAACATAATATGGCTTTAGAAAGTGGACATAATATTTTATTTAATTATGCAATATTACCATGATGCGTATACAAGTTTTTATTCTCGTTAGCTATAATCACACAAACAAATAAATAAATATATAAAACAGTTATTTTATTTGGAGAGTCGGTCACATTTTTTATTATCATATTCAACTTTCATGTATCAAAATAAGAACTTTTTACCTACTAAATATCGAATGCATTTTTGTTCTCTCTCACTGATCATGACTCTCCTTTATTTGATCAAGGATGAATAATTCATATACTAATTATTATTAGACTAAGGACTACTTATTAGCACTGTTAAGTTTAACTTAATCCAAATTAAAACAATTTACATAAAAGACAAAGTTAAGGGGAAATAATTATTTAGAACTAACAACAGAAAATAATTTAACACAAAACTTAGACTAGCACACGAAACATGTTAGAAGGGTAAATTTGTTGTTGTAGAAATTTGAAAAGTCAAATTGAAGTTTAAGAATAATGTAAAGTTTTCAATTAATTTTTTAACAAGTTATGCTAGGAGTTATTATATGCTTGTTATTTGAAGAGTCATGGGTTAATGTAATGTTATTGATGTGTTAAATGGAAGAGTTTTGGAATGCCAAGAGTTTTATAAACCCTATTTAAATAGCTTTCTTTGTAGTGATTTTATCATGAAATAAAGTAAAATAATATTTCTTCTTAAAAGTTGTTCATCTTTCAAAATAATATTTTGAAGAGAATATGTTGAGAGCCCACTATAGCTTCCAATATAGTGGCATCAAAAAACGTTTTGATGACTTTCCAATATCCACAACTGACCAAACTAAATTATGAAAACTGGGCGCTTAGAATGAAGATAATTTTTTGTTTACAAGGAGTTTGGGAAATAGTCGATAAAGACTATATGAAGCCTCAAGATGAAGCATGATTATATTTAGCAGAGAAGGATGCCTTACGGAAGAAAATAAAAAAGAGATCAATGCCTCCTCCCAATCATCCATCAAGGGTTGGATGAAGAAATATTTGAGAAGATAACGAGTGAGACTACATCGAAGAAGGCGTGGATAATTCTCTGCAATTCAGTGATGGGAGTTGATAAAGTTAAGAGGGTGTGTCTTCAAACTCTAAAGGCTGAGTTTGAGACACTGAAGATGAAGCAAGAAGAATCTATTTTAGGGTACATAACCAGAGTTCTAGTATTGGTAAATCAAAGGAGAAGGCTTGATGAAGCTATACAAGATGTTCAAGTTGTTGAGAAAATTTTGTTCTCTTAACTCAAGATTCGATTATATGGTGGTGGCTATTGAAGAATTCAAGGATATTAGTAAGATGGCAATTAATGAGCTTTGTAAATTTTTACGGACTCATGTAGAAAGGGTGAACTGGGAAAAGAAAGAAGTAGCAGAAGAGGCTTTGCTTTGTTCTTGAAGCTATCTTTAAAATCTTAGAATTATTTTGTCAAAAGGGTTGGAAGTAAACAATCAAATTATGTGAGAGGACGTGGTCATGGACGAGATCGTGGAAATGCCTGGAACCAAGGTAGAGGAAAAGGTGAGCAAAACTCTCTCAATCAATTTTATTATCCTCACCGTGGTCGAGCAACACGAGCACAAGGAAGAGGAAGAGGCAAGTTTGGGAGAATTGATAAAGCCCAACTTCTGTGCTATTCTTGTGGAAAGAATGACCAATATTCTTAGAAATGTTTTTCCAAGAATGAAGAGGTAAATTTTATAGAAAATAATGACCAATTGCCAGAGCCAACTTTATAACTTTCAACAAAAGATGAGCCAAAAGGTGGAGCCAATACATGGTATCTTGATAATGGAGCTAGCAATCACATGACGGGAGATAGGAGAAAGTTCGTGGAGCTTGAAAGTAATGTGACGGGAACAGTCCGTTTTGGTCATGATACTGATGAGCGTCCCGCAAGTGTACGGGGTCGTCAAGTAATACCCTGTGTGTGACACAGGGATCGTATTCCACGGGGCCAAGGAGCTACTATTACTTCCCCTTCATCTATTTCCTAGCCTAACAATACGAGAGAATAGTACATCTACTAAAATCTATAAATAAAAGGATAAGGCTACCACTACACGCCAAATAAGCATACAAGGGACGGACGATCAGGAGAAGGCGTGATTTGGACAGAGAATCCCCCTAGGGTTGTCATTAAGGCCCGAATTAAGGATGATGTGTTGTGATGGTGGTTTGGACTGAGAGATTCCTAAATTAAGCTAATCCCGAATCCCTCGGTGATTAGCCCTAATCCCATACAAGTATTGACCGGAATCCCTTCCGGTCAATTCCTCCTATGATTGCAATGCACTCAGGGAATCCCTTATCAGGAGTAGACACTCTTCTGGGTCTAAGCCTAACATTCAGAGGGGTACCTAATACCCGAATCCCTCGGCGTATTGGTACATGAATCCCTTTCAGTCTATGTGAGTCTAGTACAAGGGCGATGGTCACGCTCCAAGTACAAC
Organism: Dioscorea dumetorum; assembly: GCA_902712375.1. Classification (NCBI taxonomy): domain Eukaryota; kingdom Viridiplantae; phylum Streptophyta; class Magnoliopsida; order Dioscoreales; family Dioscoreaceae; genus Dioscorea; species Dioscorea dumetorum. The sequence goes on along the minus strand of CACTHL010000830.1, from coordinate 78,625 downwards.
CTAGAAATTGAACAACAGAGTTCTCATGCGGTCCAAGACAAGAAAGCACACATAGAAAGAATCACAAACCATAGAAATTCTTATAAAAGAAATTCCACATACAACACTAAATCACAAAGGATTATCACCCATAATTACAACAAAACTACCCTAGGGTTCATCATGCCCAAATCACATACAAGTTAGTTCCTCATGAAAGAGGAACACTCATACAAATCCAATTAACAAACAAGCATAAAGAAAAGCAAAGAACACTCCCTCTAGCTTTGGATTGCCTTGGATGGAAGAAGATCGTCGATGTCGCCGAGATCGAGCCTCAAACGACTCTTTGAAGCCTTGGATCTTCCCCCTATTTCCTCCTCCAATGATTGCCTCCCTCTTGGTGAAGAATGGCGCGGTGGATCGCCGGAAAACGCCGCCGGGCGAAGGTGGGGCGGCGGCCCAAGAAGTGGAGAAGAAGAAGATGTCCAGAAGGATCCCCCAATTTGCCCTCATTTTTGGCTTTTAAAACCAATTGTCGGGCATCCATACGGGCGGCCTTGCGGGCGCATGCTTGCCCGCAAGGCTCCCAGCCTTTTTCCAGAAATCCCGTTTCGTGCTACAGTGCCATGCTACAGTATCTGCTACAGTATCTGCTACAGTAATCCGTCTACAAGATCTGCTACAGTGATGAAAGCTCAAAAACGTCGTGTTTCGTACGTATTTCTTCCCAAATACGTTCTTGAGCTCATTTTGGCTTCTTCAAAGCCTGTAACACAAATAAACCAATTTAAACGCGAAACGGGCATCAACTCATCAAAATACATGCAAAATAGTACAAGAATATAACGTATAAATACCTACATTTAGACACTTATCATAACATCCCCACACCTAAGCGTTTGCTTGTCCTCAAGCAAACAAAAACATAAAGAACACGGGAAAGATGATAAGTGGCTAAATGTAAAACCTCAAGCTCAGAGTGTGGAGAATCTCACAAGCATAGAGCGAAAAGAATTCAAGACAATGAGTTGTATTAAAAGAAACCAAATAAAGATAGTCCTGTTCCATCTAGAGTGCTCCCGTGAGTGTGTGAACCTCCTATCTCGCCCTCTTTACCCTAGATCGCCTAGGGGTCTATTCACCCCACACACAATGATTACCGGTCTTAGAAATGCTAAGAACACCCTCAATGGTCAACTAAGATCCTTTTGATTCCTATATTCAATCCTAGCCTTATTCTAATTGTTGTAGACAATCCCCGGAGATCAATAGGATTTTCTTTTTTTTTTTTTTTTTTTTTTTTTTTTTTTTTTTTTTTTTTTTTTAGATAGACTAACGTAGACTGTACATTATCTTTCGACTGGGTGCACATGCTGTTTAGGCACCAGAACACCCATCTACTCGATTTATTACATATCTACATAAACGCATTCATGCTTCATTAGCCGTTGGCTTAAGGTGCACTACGGTTAGGAGCCCGTACTCCGAGCTACTTAGCCAATGAGAGCAGGCGGAATACTGTCTTTTGACTTATTTCTATTTACAGACCTATATCATGTCTCTCGGTTTAGTCTACATGTCAAGATGTTACTAAGACTAGTGTCATAAGAATCAAAAGTTCTTAAAGGCCCATTGAAAGTAGCCCTTAACAAACTAAGACTGGTATCACAAGATGGGTTGGTCAGAGTGTGCGAGAAGGAAGTCTAGTGACAAAATGTGTGGGTTACACTAGAGATACAACAGGACTTCCAATTAAGTACAAAAAATAAATCACAACTCATATCTATCATTCTTTCTTGCTAGGAGATTCTCAACAAGATGATCATAGCTATCATAGGTAAATTTTGCATGCAAATGTATGAAATACCCCATCCCCACACCTAAAGTTGTGCATTGTCCTCAATGCACATAAATCAGCAGCTCATGGTGAAAAGATAAACAAGAAATTCATGGGAAGGGATAAAGAAACTTCCCTTGCTCATAACTTGAACATGGGGTAGGGCCGGTATTAGGTGTTGTGGCCGGCCTCGAGGAGGATGATGGGGGTGCATAATATGCCCTAGAATCCCTGCAAGGATAATAGAGCTCATCACATCACAAAATTTTAATAAAAGAGGAAGAATTCACTAGAAGAAGCAAACAAGACAAAAATACGAAAACGAAAATCCAAGCAAGTCTTTAAGACAATGAATAATCTGTCCGTTTGTACGCCTTGTCGGTGTCATGGATGTGGTGGGCACTAAGGCCATTGTTCGGCATGTCTACAAGCACAAAACACAAGATTAATCCGAACAAAATGAAAACAAGGGTTTTGGGGCTCTCATTATGTCATAAAACCAAAGAAAATTAGATGCCCCAAAAAAATTTTGCAAGAGTTCCCCTTGTATTTGGAGCTTTAAAAATTTTACAAACATAGCTCAAAGCTCATGAAATTCACAAAATCCACATCCATTCATTCCACCATGAAGTTTGCATCTCATAAGCATGAAGAATCAAGAAGAAAAATGAAGTTGAGAGCAAACCTTGAGTTAGGGCTTCAAAGTCCAAGTCCAAGAAATTCGGCGAAAATGACGGTGAAAGTTCGAAAAATATACAAAATTGAAGTTGCTAAAGGTAGGAGAGGGGTTTAGAGGAGGAAAAACGAAGAAAAACGGCGGAAAAACCAAGAAGAAAAGAGGAGAAATCGAGAGGAAGAAAGGGGGAAAAGAAGGGAAACAAGAGGGGGAGAAGGGAGGGCAGCCACTTAAGTGGCTGCCCAGGCTTGCGGGTGCCCATGCGGGCGCATGGGCGCCCGCAAGCGTCCCCAGCCCGCAGGGCCGGCAGCCTTGCGGGCTGGCTTGCGGGCGCATGGGCGCCCGCAAGCAGCTGCGCAGGCTGCCTTGCGGGCAGCCTTGCGGGCGCAAGGCTGCCCGCAAGGGGTCCCCGCCCTCGCGGGCTGCCTTGCGGGCGCATGGGCGCCCGCAAGGCTCCCGACCGCGAGGCCGGGGCTCTCGTAGCCTTCCTCGCGGGCGCGAAGGCGCCCACGAGGCTTCCCAAGTGTTAAACCATGCCATTTGTGGGCGTTTAGACGCCCGTAAGGTCCCGAAAATTCAAAATTTCGGCATGGTCTCCCCGCAACTTCAAGAAAAAACGGATATACAACATCAACTCGCCGAAATAAACAATGAAAGAATACTTGAACTACACCGAATAAATAAACGAACATGAGGAATTTAAAACAAGCATGGATTCATAAACACAACACAAAGACGAAAATGAAAATCACAAACACAACAAACAACAAGAGCACGAAAAAATAAAACACAAAGAATTTAAAACTTGGGTTGCCTCCCAAGAAGCGCTTGTTTAACGTCATTAGCTCGACGAACCTTTTTATTACCTCGGGAGGCTTGAAAATGGTGTGTTCCTCCCGACTACCCGTAGCATAACTACTTCCAAGGAAAAAGAAAATTACCCGCCGGGAGGGTGCCAATGTGGAGGCTATGCACGAAGTACCTTTTGGCCTCCACGGGAAAAGCTTCGGTCGGGCATTATGCAATTTCAACTTGGGAGGATTTTTAGATGGCTTCAGTCTCCTCCCCTCTTCTTCCTTAGCCCGGACCAATTTCTTAACAAGAGACCCGAAAAATATTTAGGCCTCCATGGAAACAACTTGGGTTGAGAACTGTTTAAGCATGGCGTGTGTGGATCATTAAATGGCTTTAACTTCTTGCACACGTATTCTCGCTCAACCCCCACAGGAAATTCCTGAAATGCCCACCAAAGTCGTTTGGGCCTCCAGGAAACATTTTTGGCTGGGAATTACCTAGGCTAGGTACAGGTGGGTTTTTAGATGGCATTAATTCCTTACCCACATTTTCAGCGATCCTAGAGACTTCCCGCCCGTGCTCGGCATGAAGAACACTTTTGATGCAAAGGGGTCGCTCGGTGATGCTTGGTGTTACTTCTTCTACCTTTTGGTCATCCAATACATCACACTCATATTCCATCTCTTTTCCAAAGATTGCACTCTCCCTTATCCCAATTATCTCCAAGATGGACTTCCCTTCTTGGTTCATGATTACTGGCATTCTTGAGAAGCTCCTCAACCTGGTTCTCTAGCTTGTGGAGAGATGCTTGTATATTCACAACTGTGGCATTAAGGCTTGCAATTTGAGCATAAACGGCTTCAAATCGATTTTCTGTATGCACCATGAATCTTGCCAATACATCCTCTGTAGTAAAATGCTGCAGTTGCGGCTGAGAACTTGGAGGACGTTGGTGCCACACGGCCGTTGAGATGGGGGCGAACTACAAGCTCCTTGCATTTTCTTTGAAAATTATGCCTCGCACAAAAGGAAAACAAAATAACAAAGTCAAATAAATAAATAAGAGGAAAACAAGAAAATAAAGTAGAATGTACAAAAATAAGAAAAATGGCTAGAGCAATAGACTACGGGTTTTCCTAGTATCCCTTGTGTCCCCGGCAACGGCGCCAAAAACTTGATGAGCGTCCCGCAAGTGTACGGGGTCGTCAAGTAATACCCTGTGTGTGACACAGGGATCGTATTCCACGGGGCCAAGGAGCTACTATTACTTCCCCTTCATCTATTTCCTAGCCTAACAATACGAGAGAATAGTACATCTACTAAAATCTATAAATAAAAGGATAAGGCTACCACTACACGCCAAATAAGCATACAAGGGACGGACGATCAGGAGAAGGCGTGATTTGGACAGAGAATCCCCCTAGGGTTGTCATTAAGGCCCGAATTAAGGATGATGTGTTGTGATGGTGGTTTGGACCGAGAGATTCCTAAATTAAGCTAATCCCGAATCCCTCGGTGATTAGCCCTAATCCCATACAAGTATTGACCGGAATCCCTTCCGGTCAATTCCTCCTATGATTGCAATGCACTCGGGGAATCCCTTATCGGGAGTAGACACTCTTCCGGGTCTAAGCCTAACATTCGAGAGGGGTACCTAATACCCGAATCCCTCGGCGTATTGGTACATGAATCCCTTTCGGTCTATGTGAGTCTAGTACAAGGGCGATGGTCACGCTCCAAGTACAACCTAGAAATTGAACAACAGAGTTCTCATGCGGTCCAAGACAAGAAAGCACACATAGAAAGAATCACAAACCATAGAAATTCTTATAAAAGAAATTCCACATACAACACTAAATCACAAAGGATTATCACCCATAATTACAACAAAACTACCCTAGGGTTCATCATGCCCAAATCACATACAAGTTAGTTCCTCATGAAAGAGGAACACTCATACAAATCCAATTAACAAACAAGCATAAAGAAAAGCAAAGAACACTCCCTCTAGCTTTGGATTGCCTTGGATGGAAGAAGATCGTCGATGTCGCCGAGATCGAGCCTCAAACGACTCTTTGAAGCCTTGGATCTTCCCCCTATTTCCTCCTCCAATGATTGCCTCCCTCTTGGTGAAGAATGGCGCGGTGGATCGCCGGAAAACGCCGCCGGCGAAGGTGGGGCGGCGGCCCAAGAAGTGGAGAAGAAGAAGATGTCCAGAAGGATCCCCCAATTTGCCCTCATTTTTGGCTTTTAAAACCAATTGTCGGGCATCCATACGGGCGGCCTTGCGGGCGCATGCTTGCCCGCAAGGCTCCCAGCCTTTTTCCAGAAATCCCGTTTCGTGCTACAGTGCCATGCTACAGTATCTGCTACAGTATCTGCTACAGTAATCCGTCTACAGTACTGCTACAGTGATGAAAGCTCAAAAACGTCGTGTTTCGTACGTATTTCTTCCCAAATACGTTCTTGAGCTCATTTTGGCTTCTTCAAAGCCTGTAACACAAATAAACCAATTTAAACGCGAAACGGGCATCAACTCATCAAAATACATGCAAAATAGTACAAGAATATAACGTATAAATACCTACATTTAGACACTTATCAGATACAAAGATGGAGCTCAATGGAAACAGTGATCCTATTCAAGACAAAAAATGGTGGTCATAAACTTCTCTCATATGTCTATTATATTCCAAAACTTAAGAGTAAAACTACTTAGATGCTTTCAGTAGTTATCCGCTCCGCACTTGGCTACCCAGTGTTTACCGTGGGCACGATAACTGGTACACCAGAGGTGCGTCCTTCCCGGTCATCTTAAGTATTGGAAAACTTCTTGAAAATGGATGCAAAATTTATATGGAGGACAATACTCTTTGGCTTTGAGACGTGATAGTAATATCATCTCGAAGGTGCCTATGACTAGCAATAGAATGTTCATGTTAAGCCTACAAAATACTGAGACCATCTAATTTTGAAGGGTTTAAAGCTTTAGGAGAGAAGAGGATGGTGAAGGGTGTTCCACGCATTAATTATCCTAAATAACTATGTGCAGCTTGCTTATTTGGCAAATATTCAAAGAAGAGCTTGTGGAAGTTCGACCTTTTTCGCTTCTCTTGTGCTTTGTTTCTTGTGTAGAAGTTGTGTGTTTAAGTTTTTGTCGAGTTTTATTTTGTTGGGATCTTAGGTAAGGTCTTTTTTAGAGGTTAAAAGATGGGGGAAAAGTGTTTTAAAAGGTGTAAGCAAGGAAGGGACCTTGCGGGCACTTACTGTGCCCGCAAGGAGCCAAAAAAGAGGCCTTGAGGCCTCCCATGCGCCCGCATGGGAGCCCGCAAGGACCCCGGCCAGAAGAGCATGCGGGCTCCCATGCGGGCGTATGGGAGGCCGCATGGCTTCCTGGTTGAGGCCTCGCGGCCTCCCTTGAGCCCGCAAGGGAGCTCGCGAGCCCTCCCGCGTTTTGGGGCCTATTTAAACCGTTTTCAAACTCAAAGGGCCTTTATAAGACCCCATTTCCCTCTCTTTTTCTCCCCATCTTGAATCCTCATTCTCCCCTCCATTAGATCTTCATTCTTGAGCTCCAAGAAAGAAGAAAGGTGTTCATCTTCCCCTCTTCTCCATTGGTGATGATTCTCCTCTAGTTCTAGCAAAGTTTGAGGTGGGTTTTCTTCTCTTCTTCAACTCCTTGTTCTTTTATTCAATTCTCTTTAGATCCATGAAGAATTAGTGTGGATTTAGTATGGATCTAATATTTAATTGGAATTTAGCCATGGATCTTATGTTTGAATGGTATAGGAGCCTTGATTTCATGTTTTGGTGAAGAATGAAGGAGATCCTTCATCTCTAAACCTTTGATTCTTTTAGATCCGAACCCAATTAGGATTTTCTTGATTTCATTTTGATTTTTATGGGTTTAAGAATTCTATTATTGTTAATTCTTGAATCTATAACACTTAGTAAACCCTAGAAGCCTTGAGATCTAATTTTGGATCATTCTTTCCTCTCTTGTTGATTATTTGGGTTATGTGATTGATTCTTGTTTTTCTTGGATGGTTAATGGCTTCAAGAAGGTGGATCTAAAGGCAAGGGTAAAGATCAAGTAGGCGAGTGATCCAAGTATTCGATCTCTCCAAGTTTGTGAGTGGGAATTGTTTAATTAAAGAGCTATGATCATGCTTGTATAATAATGCATGCCTTGAAATGAGAAATTCTTGATTTCAATGGATTCTTGAAGTGTTTCTTGAAAACTGAAATTATGATGCTATATGATCCTTTTAATTCTTGATTTTATTTTAATGGACTCATGAGATGATTTTCTTGAGATCTAGAAACCATGATATTTGTGATTTTGCTTAACTATTGATTCTATTACAAAAGGCTCATGAGATAATTTCCTTGAGGCCTAGAAACCATGATAGTTTATGATCTTGTTAAATTCTTGATTATTTATATTTGATGAGGATTGGATAATCCTATGGTTTGAACTACATGTTTTCAAGATTTGTGAATTTGAGAATTCGATGTTCTTGTTATTTTGACCGAATAAGGGTCTATGTAAACCAAATTGAGATTCTCCATGATGTTATCGTATTTGAAATGAGTTTTCGAAGAATACTCTTGTGTTGATATTCTTGATTAAAATGACATTATTGTCGATGCTTTCGCAAAAGGATTTACTCTTCGATTAAGAGTTGTATTTTATGCGAATTTGTGATCTCTTGTTGAGATATATGATTTTATAATGATACATTTATGATTAGCCTATGGGCAAACTATTTGTGATCTCTTGATGAGATATATATGATTTTATAATGATACGTTTATGATGAGCCTACGGGCAAACTATTTGTGATTTCTTGATGAGATATATGATGTGTTCATGATGAGCCTACGGGCGGGATGGATATCCCAAATGTTTCGATGGTGACATTGGGGAGGATCCCCGTCTTCTGCAGAAGCGAGTCTTCACGGACCGACCTAGTTGGGGTGGCGTGGAGTTCTCGGCTGACGAGCCCTTACAGGAGGCGCGTAGAGAACCTGAAGGTGCTGTATTGGGATCTCAGAGTCACCACACGGGATTCCCAACGGCCAACGCCAAGATACGCGCATCTTGGTGGCTCTTGACCTAGCCACGGCCATGGTTAGTGATGGAGGGTTTTCATAGGCTATTGATGATGCTATCGAAAGAGGATTTCCGCATGTGTTGCACTATAAATCCTTATTTCAATGGGTTTGATCTTTTGATCCTTTGACGAGTATTCTTAACTTGAATTTTCAGTATTGAATCTCTTTACAAATGATTTTTAAAGTTTTATTGATGCCTTTCTTTGAGAAAGTTGGAAAGATTGTTATATTGAAATGTGTATTTTAAAGCATTTTGTAAGTTGTGGTTGTTAAGGATTTACATATGTTTTCGGCATATCATTCTTTACACTTGTATGAGTTATAGCTCCATGTTCAACCCCTCACTGAGTAACTTAGTTACTCACCCATTCTTCTTCTCTTATTTACAGGTGTTAGCACGGCAGCAGGGCGTGAGACGTGATAGTGCTTGGCATCTGTTCTTGCATTTACCTTTGAGTAGTGTATGATTCATAAACATTGTCGTCATGCATAAGATGGATCCATTAGGACCTATGTTTTCGTATTTCCATTTGATCTTGTATAATCTTGTTTGGTTCAGACAGGACCTTAGGTTGTATGAGTTTACACCCAGTGTTTGGGGAAAAACTATGATTGTGTCCATGATCATTGATGTTGTGATTTCCAGGGATATATGTACATATATGGTGTGAGTCTGTTGATCTTGTACAGGATTGTGGTTGAATACCTTAGATTTAGAGTATTATTGTGGTAATGTTAATATTGTACAGGTAACAGGTTAGCCTTACGGCGACCTGGGGTTGAGGCAGGTGCTTGACCTCCCCTGGGTTGTCGTGGCGGTAGTGCCATGGACCGGGACCCGAGGGTCGGGGCGTGATAGAGCTTCCCAAAGTAATCTATTTCAAGGGCCAACCAAGTACTCCAACTTGTTCATGCAGATGTTTGTGGTCCTATTAATCCTCAATCGCTTGTTAAAAGCTCTTACTTCATTCTCTTTATTGATGATTATAGGAGAAAGACATGGGTGTATTTTTTAAAGTATAAATTTGAAGTTTTTAATGTATTTAAGAAGTTCAAAGCTTTGGTTGCTAGAGAAAGTGGCTTTGAGATCAAAGCTTTGAGCATTGATTTGGGAGGAGAATTTACTTTTAATGAGTTTAAACATTTTTGTGAGTTGCATGGAATTCGTCGTCCTCTGACAATTCCTAGATCTCTCCAACAAAATGGAGAAGCCGAAATAAAGAATCGCACAATCTTCAATATAGAGAGAACCATTTTGAAAAGCAAGATAATACCTAAAGATCTCTAGGGTGAAGCAGTTTCATGTGCAGTTTATCTTTCAAATCACAGTCCAACAATGAGTTTGAAGGATTTCACACCTCATGAAGCATGGAGTGGATGGAAGCCATTCATATCACATGTAAGAGTTTTCGTCTTTATTGCTTATGTACATATTCCAGAATAAGAAATGTCGAAGCTTGATGATCGAAGTAGGAAGTTTATCTTCATCAGCTATGATGAAAACTCAAAAGGTTACAAGTTATTTATCCAAGTAATTCAAAAATTGTGATTAACCGAGATGTGGAATTTGAGGAAGAAGCATCATGGGATTGGAGTATTAAAACGAAAAGAATTTTATGATTTTCTTTCATATTTTGAAGAAGAAGAAGAAGAAGAAGAAGAAGTAGTTCATGAAGATAGAAATGAACCAACTCCATCAACTCCTTCTCAAGCATCATCATCAACAAGCTCATCATCAACAACTTGATATGTTTATATGCAGATGTAGAACCTTTAAATTATGTTAAAGCTAGTAAAGATGAACAACGGATTCAAGCTTTGGATTGAGAAATTCAAGCCATAAAAGGAATGATACTTGGGAACTTGTTTCTCTTCCAAGTGATCATCATGCAATTAGAGTCAAATGAGTGCACAAAATTAAGAAGAATTCCAAAGGTGAAGTGGAAAGATACAAGATGAGGCTTGTTATCAACGGGTACAAGCAAAAGCAAGGAATTGACTATGAAGAGGTATTTGCTCCTATTGCTCACATAGAGACAATTTGTTTGTTGATTTTTTTTTGCAGCCCAAAATCATTGGAGATGGTGAAATTGGCCTTTCTTAATGGCTATCTTGAAGAGGATGTTTACATTGAGTAACCATTGCGATATGCAAATGAAGGCAAGAAGATAAAGTACTAAAGTTGAAGAAGGCGTTGTACGAGCTTAAACAAGTGCCAAGAGCATGGAATAGCACGATTGACAAGTATTTGCAAGAGAATGGTTTTTCTCGATGCTTATATGAATATGCTCTTTATGTCAAGAAGGATGAAGACGGTGTGTTATTTGTTTGTTTTTATGTTGATGATCTTATCTTCACCGGTAATAACCAAAAAATGTACAAAGACTTCAAATGTTCTATGACTCGAGAATTTGAGATGACCGATATGGGGTTAATGTCCTACTACTTAGGCATTAAAGTGAAGCAATTTAAAGATAGTATTTTTATTACTCAAAAAGGCTATGCAAAGGAGGTGTTTAGGAAGCAAGGCTGTTAATACTCCAATGGAGTGTAGAACAAAATTATCCAAATTGGATGGGCAAGAAAATATAAATCCAACTTTATTCAAAAGTCTTATTAGACGTTTGAGATATTTGACTTGTGCAAGGCTGGATATCTCATTTGCCATTAGAATTTTTAACCTATTTATGGAGAAACCTTCAGAAGTTCATATGAAAACGGCGAAGAGAATTCTTCCCTTTATCAAGGGCACTCTTGGTTATGGTATGTTTAACTCATCTTCCAAATAATTTAATTTGATGGGTTATTGTAATAGTGATTTTGTTGGAGATTTTGATGATCGGAAAAGCATTACTGGCTTTGTGTTCTTTATGGAGAATAAGGCTATCTCTTGGTTCAAAGAAGCAACATATAGTCACACTATCTACTTATGAATCGGAGTATGTTTCGGCAACTTCTCGTGGATGCCATGCTATTTGGCTTAGAAGATTATTGAAGGAGCTTTATTTGGAGCAAATTGAAACAACAAAAATCATGATTAATGACAAATCAGCTTAAGCATTGGCTAGAAATCCGGTGTTTCATGAAATAAGCATGCATATTGATACAATATTTCATTTTATTTGAGAATGCATCGCTAAGAAGGAACTTGACTTAGAGTATGTGAAATCTCCTGATTAAGTCACTAATATTTTCACAAAGCCCCTCAAGCATGATGTTGTATATAAATTGAGAATGATGCTTGGACTTGTAAAGAAATCAAGTTTAGAGACGAATGTTAGAAATATAAACTTGACTTCATAGAAATTTAAAATGTTAAATTGAAGTTTAAAAATAATGAAGAGTGTTAAATAAGTTTTTAGGAGTTATGCTAGGAGTTATATGTTTGTTATTTGAAGAGTCATGGGTCATATTACTGTGTTAAGTGGAAGAGTTTTAGAATGCCAAGAGTTTTATAAAGCCTATTTAAATGGCTATCTTTGTAATGTTTTTATCATGAAATAAAATGAAATAATTTTTCTTCTAGAAAGTTGTTTCCCTTTCAAAATAGCATTTTGGAGGGAATATTTTGAGAGCCCGCTATAGCTTCCAACAAAAAATGCATGCATGGCAGTCTTTTCCCTAGCCCTTATTTAAGGCATTAGATTTTAGAAGTTGAATATAGAAAAAAGCTTTTGCTTCACTATATTATTTGACTAAAGTAAATAATATTAATTTCTTGTATAGTATTTAGAACTATTATATCTTTTTAAATGTGAATTTCTTGTCTTATTGCTATAATTGCAAATATTTTGAAGTTACTTTCTTGTCCAATTAAAGTAAAACATTGTCAGATTGACAAGAGTACAATGACCAGGAAATTGCTGACAACTTTGTACGCACCCATTTTAATTACGCTTGATAAAGTTCAAATAACATGATCCAATATGCGGCTTTCCTTGAACTCTTTCCTCATTATATAAATTGATTTATCAACCATTTATTTGGTGTAACAAAACACCTGCTTAAATGCTTGTAAACAATTGAATAACCACCTACATTATGTTTTTAATTTTACATTTTGTATTAGTGAATAACACTATTTTTGTCTTTTGTTTTTAGGTAATAATGCTTTTGTCAATATGCTTAGACTTGTGAGTTTATTTGGAGTATGAGGAGTTTACTTAGAAGGAAGGCTCAAATGTTCTTATGCTTTGTTTTTATTTGATTATGAACAAAATGCTTGTTATTTCAATATGGACAACTAATATTTTTATTGTTGTTGCTTTTGTAAATGACTATTATGGACAAAATGCTTAGTTCGAATATACCACTAGAACTCACCGTCTAAATTTTAATCTTTAACTCTTTATTTAGTAATTAAATAAATTATTTGAAAATTAAAAAAATTAAAAAATGCAATATAATTAATATAAGTTTAGGATTTTATTTAATTGTTATGCTAATGTTCATTTAATTATTTATAATTTGCTAATTAAATAAATAAATGGGTTTTTATTCCATTTTTATATAGGTATTTAATATATATATATATATTAAATATTTAATATTTCTGGACTAGGGCGGGGCAGGGAGGATATTTTCTAGCCTCAGCCCTGACCCCGACCCTGATGAGGAATTTTTTTCCCACCTCGGCCCCGACCCCCGAAAGGAATCCCCGACCCCGGCCTTGACTGGGCGGGGAATCAGGTTTCCCATTGGGGCCGGGGCTCATTGACATCCCTATTGTCTATGGAGCAATTAAAACAAATGGGTAGTGGCAAGAATACCATTAGAGCTTTTATAAGAAGAAAATGTAGAGGGCAATTGGCACTCAAGCGACCATCAACCAAATGATGAAAAGAGATTTGTGAGAAGAAGCTTGCCAACAAATAGCTAGGTTCTTTTATACAAGTGCCATTCTTTTTAATTGTATAAAGGATCCAGAGTTCATGAAAATTTTTGGTCTAGTTGGAAGATATGGTATTGGATTTAAACCAAGGAGCTATCATGAAATTAGAGAAAATTTTTTGAAGAAGGAAGTAGACAACATAATGAGCTTGCTTGAGAAACATCGGGCTGAATAGGCAAAAACAGTATGTTCCATTATGTATGATGGGTAGATCACTAAGAAGAGGCGCTCAATTTGCAACTTTTTAATTAATAGTCCAAAAGGTCAATCTCCTTATTATCAATTGACATATCTAACATTTCAAAAATGTCTCAAAAAAGTTTTGAAATGTTAACTGATGTGGAAAAAATTTTAGAGAAAAATGTTATGCAAATTATAATTGTTAATGGAGCAAACTATAAGGCCAAGAGAGAATTATTGATGGAGAAAAGGAAGAAGTTGCATTGGACTCCTTGTGCTGCTCATTCCATTGACTTAATATTATAAGATTTTGAGAAGAAATTAGACATTCACAAGGTTTCTATTGTAGAAGCAAGAAGGATTATATCATATATTTATACAATACCCTTATCAAGCTAATATATTTTAATATGGGAAGGGATCTTATAAGGCCAGCTATTACTCGAATTGCAAGATAGATTGGAGTGAATGTATGATATACTTGCAAATCTATATATTTTTTGGATGAAAGTATTAATTGAATAAAACATTTGCCCTTTGATGTGTTTTTCTTGTTTTTCTTATTTCAGGGCATCCACGGACCAGTTACGTTGAGATGAGCGTTTACAGCTAGAAAATCAAGGCCGAGGAGCGAAGAAACGAAGGATAAACGAGCTACGGAGTGCACTCAAGCGTTCATACACAACCAGGCCCATTTTAGGGCCTGTGTGCGGGCTGTACACAGCCCGCATACCCCTGGCAGAAGGGTGTGCGGCCGCACATCAGGCCGGACACTGGTGTGCGGCCATGCCTTTGACTTGTTTCATCTCGGAAGTAGGCAAGCAAGGTCAGTGAATCAGTCTCATAAGCGAAAGGAAAGGAGTGAGGCCTCTAGCTCTCGATCTCCTGAGTCGTTATCAGTGCAGTCAGTAGATGAGCACGGATATGTTGATGATGAATCTGTGGGCTTAACTGCGGATTCTGATGCGGATGACTCAGCTGATTCTTCTTCGGGTTCGATAGAAGAGCGAGGTCTTGCAGAGCCTGAGGCAGTCGCACACTGGTCGGGGTATTTAAGCCCGATTAGGGTTTTTCTTTGGGGATTTTGCCACCGACGCCTCCAAACACCCCGACGCTCAAATCTTCATCAAAGGATGTCATTTTGGAGAGAAATTGAGAGGGAGAAGGTGTGAGAACTCGAGGATCCTCATCTCAGAGCTTGCCGATGCGGATTCGGCGAGTTTCATCATCACACCTAGTCGACACATTCAAGAGGGAGTTCTTGCTGTTTTATTGATGTGCCTCTTATTGTGTGAATTTTCCTTCTTTATTATGTCAAACTAAACCTCCCAAGGCCGCCGGGAAACCAAGTGAACCTTGGGAGGAATACTTGTATTGGATGATGTACTTTTAATTCAATGAATGCATGGTTTGTCATTTGGTTTCATGCTATGTATACTTAATTGTAGTGAATTGCATGAGAACTTTGCATTTCATCTTATCGATTGTGCTTGGATGTGCGAGGTGCACTCTCGTATTAGATCCACATAGTATGATGGGGGATCCATTGTACCGGTACACCGGAGGTTGCGGGTGCCGGTAGCCTCCCGTAGGTTGTAGAGTTCATCTTAGCACAATTGCTTATAGATAACTCTAGCCAAGGCTCCTTAGGCCCAATGACATTGTGTGAGTATCCTTAGGATAAAAGGACTTATACTGGATTATTGCTACACCACGGAGGTTCCGGGGTAGTCGACTTCCGAGTCTAGACGGGCCATAGTATTACAATCCATGCATGCATTACCTGTTATCACATCATCCTTACTTGTATTTTTCCAGGGGGAATCCTCGCCCGGGGCCTTATCTTCTTCATTTGATTTCTTTTCGGTGTGTTCAACCTGTTAGTAGTTAAAGTTTTTATTGTTGGTTTTAATTTCATTTCTTTGCAACAACCTCTGTTTTTATTCGACTAAACAACTGTTCGAAGAGGAAGTAATAGTGGATCTCGGGACCCTAGGTAATACGACCCTCTTGTGCCCGCACAAAAGGTATTACTTGACGACCCGTGCACTTGCGGCCGGGGACTCCGAGAACATTTGGAAAACTCATAGACGTTGGATTAGTCTTCTCTTCTTTGCATTTTAATTTCCTTTATTTCTGTAATTTTCAATCCCCTTTTCTGTCCCGCATTTCTTCGGTAGAATTTTTCTCTATTATTATTTCTCTTCTTTAGATTTGTGTTAAATCATCTTTGCTCGAGTTATTATTTCTCTTTATTTTATTTATTCTTGGTGTTGATTCTTTTCTTTGCTAGGTATCCATTGTGTTATAGCTCAAGACATGGACGTGGATTCACACTTAGTGACATACATACAAATGTACATTCGCAATCGGAATTATAACCTTATCGGGGATAACTTTGAAGGAGGAGTTCCTACGGGGAACAAGGGTGCATCGCAACAAGATTGGCGTGAAGTTCTGAGCACTCTCCATGGGAAGTACGAAGTGGATGTAAGAGATACAACCGTGGAACAACAACCGGGCCGCACACCTGCATAAGAAGCACGACAGTGGAGCTCTTATGATGTACCTGCTGAGAACGTTATGTGGGGATCACCAGAACAAGATACCCAATCCGAATCCAAAGAGGAAGCGTGGTTAGTGAGGGAGGATTCTAGTTCGGAGAGCTCTACTCCTACGGATGTCGGATTCGAGAAAATAGATTGTGATGGTAAGAGCCGGCTTAAGCCATCTGTGGAGGACACACCGAAGACAGAACTTAAGGAATTACCGTCACACTTGGAGTATGCATTTTTGGGAGAGTAGTTATCATTACCGGTCATCATCGCCTCCGATCTTTCTGAGAAACAGAAGAAAAATGTTCTAAGCGTGTTGGGAAGACACAAGCAAGCTATCGGTTAGAAAATTGCAGACATCAAGGGTATCAGTCTATCATTCTGCACTCACAAAATCCTAATGGAAGATAGTCATAAGCCATCCGCACTCCCGCAAAGAAGACTGAACGCCAATATGAAGGAGGTGGTAAAAGAGGAGGTGGTTAAGTTGTTAGACGCCGACATCATCTATCCTATTTCTAACGAGTGCATGGGTGAGTCCGGTCCAGGTAGTACCAAAAAAGGGGGTATTACGGTGGTGACTAACGAGAATAATGAACTCATTCCCACTCGAACGGTAACCGGGTGGTGAGTGTGTATCGATTACCGCAAGCTCAATGACGCCAACCGAAAGGATCATTTCCCGTTGCTATTCATTGATCGATGCTTGAGCGGTTAGCCGGCCACGATTACTATTGTTTTTTGGATGGTCTTTCCGGATACTTTGAGATCCCTATTGCGTCGGAAGATCAGGAAAAAACCACCTTCACTTGCCCCTATGGTACATTCGCTTATCGTCGCATGCCCTTCGGCCTTTGTAATGCCCCACCACATTTCAAAGGTGCATGCTTGCCATATTTGAAGATATGATTGGAGACACCATGGAGGTTTTCATGGACGATTTCTCCGTGTATAGCAATTCTTTTGACTTATGCTTAAAGAACTTTGAGCGAGTGTTAGTTCGGTTTGAAGAAACCGACCTGGTTTTGAGTTAGGAGAAATGTCATTTCATTGTCAGGGAAGGCATAGTTCTGGGCACAAAATCTCAAGGAAAGGGATTGAAGTAGACAAAGCAAAAATTTCCACCATTAAGAAGCTTCCTCCACCGACCTCAGTGTGGGCAATAAGGAGTTTTCTTGGCCATGCGGGTTTCTATAGAAGATTTATAAGGGACTTTACGAAGACCTCAAAACCATCGACTAAACTATTGGAGAAGGACGTACCCTTTGATTTCAAGACTAAATGCCTTACCATCTTTACTATCCTGAAGACTTTATTGATTCAAGCCCCTATCATGGTTACACCAGATTGGAACGAACCATTCGAGTTGATGTGCGACGCAAGTGACTATGCAGTAGGTTGATAAACGCATAAATATACGTATTTTATATGTGTTCATTTGTATTATTTTATTATCTTTTTGATAAGCTGATGCCCTTTTTATAGTCTAAATCTCTTTATTTTGTGTTGCAGACCCTAAATAAGCCAAAATAAGCTCAAGAACGTATTTAGGAAGAATTCGACACCAAATACGACGTTTTTGGGTTTCTTCACTGTAGCAGTACTGTAGAAAAATAATGTAGTCGAATCACTGTAACAGGTACTGTAGCAGGGTACCGTAGCACCGGAGGTGAAATTTCCTGCAAAACTCTCTGGATGCCTCACAGGCAACCTCACGGCCGTGAGGCCGCCCGTGAGGAGTCGCGACTTTCACCCTTTTTAAAGGCTTTTAGGGCATGGAAAAGGACTTTTTGCCTCTTCTTGGAGCTCCACACCCCCACTTCCAAATCTGACCAAGAAGGAGAGCTTGGAGGGCATTTCCACGGAGGAATCGGCGAGGAGAGCGCGATCTTGAGCGGGATCTACTTCTAGGGCTTCCAATTTGGAGGTTGAAGACGACGGGAAGCCACCCCTTCGAGTGGCGTCTTTGGAAGCTTCTTCGACTTTGATCTTTGGAGCGAGGTCTTTTATGTTAGGCTTAGTTGTTTTCATGCTTTTATTCATGTATTTTGAGACTATGAGCAACTAAAACCCCAAGGTCACCGGATGTGGGTGAACCTTGGGGTGAACTTGTGATGTTTGGATGATGTGGTTTAATTCATGCGTGTTAGCTTGTTTGTGATTCATGTTTGGTGTTTTTGAATGCTTGGTATGCATGAGAACTCTGTGTATCCATACTTAGCCAATACTAGGTTGCATAACCATTGCCCTAGTGTTAGACTCACCAAGCTTGGAAGGGAGATACGTACAAATACGCCGTGACCATCGGGTATTTGTACCCCTCTAATTCTAGGGTTAATTACTCATGTGTGATTCAAGCTTAGTTTGAGAAAACCATCTTGCCCTTTGCAATCGTAGGAGGAATTGTACGGGTAGAGCCCGTATTCAATACTCGTACCGGATTAGGGGTCAATTGCCGTGACCTTCGGGTTGACCTAATCTAGGGTTTTCTCGGTCCATCAAGCCACTTGCATGTTAATCCAACATCCTTCGCACTTTAGTAACCCCGAGGGGATCCTCATCCGTGACCATCTTCTTACCCTGATTTTCCTCCCGTTTACCGCCCTTGGTATTTAGTAGTTTAATTGCTTTTGTTTTACTTCATTACTTTCATATTCCAAATCTCAAGTCTGATCGGCTAGACAACATTGCAAAAAGGAAGTAAGAATAGATTCTCGGGCCCTTGGGAATACGACCCACTCGTGCTTGCGCGAGTGGTTTATTACTTGACGACCCCGTGCGCTTGCGGGATCACCGCCAAGTTTTTGGCGCCGTTGCAAGGGATTTCACGAGAAATATTCGGAAAACTTTGAGCATGTTGATTTGGCCATTATTTTGTTCCATTTTTACCATTCCTGTTTATATTCCATTATTACTTCTATTGACTTTCCTTTTCTTGTTTTGCTTCCATTCTTCTTATTCTAAGTTTGTAAATAGTTTTTTCTATTATTTAATTATGTATGCAACCAATGATTGGGTTAACTATCATCACTCGCAGGTGCCGTGCTCTTACTACTCTAGCACTGGGATTGAGTCAAACACTCCAAACTTTTATGATGATAAATGGATGAAGCAGTATTGTGGGGGTTCGATTAATCATACCCATGGAGATTTCAATACTCAGTCGTGCAGTACATGCAAACAGAAAAAGTGAACCTCGTAGAGCATTCTCTAATGGAACAGAGCACAGAGCACGCATTGACAGACAGTTTAGAAGAAGAGGAATATAGACTGGAGGAAAACCCAATTCATGTCGAAACAGAGGCACAAGCAATGGAAGAAAGTTATCATAGTGACAGTGCATCAGAGGCAGAAGAGGTGAGGACTGAAAAATGCGATATGGGCAGTTTCGGGAAATTAAAGTCATCATTGGAGGAACCACCTGAACTGGAACTAAAACCATTACCGGCGCACTTGGAATATGCATTTCTGGGCGAGGGTTCCAAACTCCCAGTCATTATCGCGTCAGATTTGACAGAGGAACAGAAGGGCAAACTCCTTAAGGTACTCAAAAAGTATAAAAAGGCAATTGCTTGGAAAATAGCTGATATCAAAGGGATCAGTCCATCATTTTGCACTCACAAAATTCTTATGGAAGACAATCACAAACCCCTGGCAATACCCCAACAAAGGTTGAATCCTAACATGAAGGAAGTAGTGAAGAATGAGGTTATCAAGCTTCTCAATGCCGGTATTATTTACCCGATATCTGACAGTGCATGGGTGAGTCCTGTGCAAGTAGTACCCAAAAAGGGAGGAATGGCAGTTATTACCAATGAGAGGAACGAGCTTATCCCGACGAGAACAGTCACAGGTTGGAGGGTCTGTATTGATTACAAGAAGCTGAACGATGCCACAAGGAAGGATCACTTCCCTTTGCCTTTCATAGACCAGATGTTCGAACGATTGGCGGGACACGCTTATTAATGCTTCTTGGATGGTCTCTCTGGATATTTTCAGATACCGATTGCTCTTGAGGACCAAGAGAAGACCACTTTCACTTGTCCGTATGGAACGTTTGCCTACCGCCGTATGCCCTTTGGGCTTTACAATGCACCTGCCACATTCCAGAGATGCATGTTGGCCATTTTTGAAGGTATGGTGGAGAACATTATGGAAGTGTTTATGGATGACTTTTCAGTCTTTGGTGACTCGTTTGATTTCTGTCTCAAAAATTTGGAGCGAGTCTTAAAAAGGTGTGAAGAAACGAATTTGGTACTTAGTTGGGAGAAATGTCATTTTAAGGTCAAGGAGGGTATAGTACTTGGACATAAAATCTCTCAAAAGGGAATAGAAGTGGATCAGGCAAAAGTTGCCACTATTGAGAAACTTCCTCCTCCAACTTCAGTAAAAGCAATCAGAAGTTTCCTGGGCCATGCGGGGTTTTACAGGAGGTTTGTGAAAGATTTCTCTTCGATTGCCCGACCATTGACGAAGCTACTCGAGAAGGATGCCCCTTTTGAGTTCGATAAAGACTGTATGAAAGCCTTCCTTTCCTTGAAGAAAAAGCTTATAGAATCACCAATTATGGTTTCTCCAGACTGGAATCTGCCATTCGAATTAATGTGTGATGCGAGTGACTATGCTGTGGGAGCCGTGCTTGGCCAGCGGCGAAACAATCACTTCCACCCCATCTACTATGCAAGCAAAACCCTGAACGATGCTCAAGAAAACTACACCACCACCGAAAAAGAAATGCTCGCTGTTGTCTTTCCATTTGACAAATTCCGATCATATTTGGTGTTATCAAAGGTGATTGTGTACACAGATCATTCTGCCCTAAAATATTTACTTAACAAGTCAGATGGAAAGCCTCGTCTAATTCGATGGGTCTTACTGCTGCAAGAGTTTGATCTAGAAATAAAGGATAAAAAGGGGGCAGAGAACTTAGCTGCTGATCATCTCTCACGCCTTGAGGAACCTATGGAAAATACTTTGCAAAAGGATGAGATTAATGATTCATTCCCTGGAGAACAGTTGTGCAGTATTCAGGTGATTGAAGAAGATGAGACTCCGTGGTTTGCAGATATGGCAAATTATTTGGCAGCAAAATATTCCCAAAGCAGCTCACATATCAGCAGAGAAAAAAATTCTTTGCCTATCTAAAGCACTACATATGGGAAGACCCGTACCTATTTAGGATGTGTGCTGATCAAATCGTCAGGAGATGTGTTTCAACAGAAGAAGGGCACGATATCTTGATACATTGCCACTCAGAGCCGACAGGAGGCCACTATAGCGGGAGCAGAACAGCGAAGAAGGTTCTTGACTCGGGATTCTACTGGCCCACTATGTTTCAGGATGCACAAGCACTGGTACAACAGTGTGACAGGTGTCAAAGAACAGGCAATATCTCAAAAAGAGAAGAAATGACGCAATCATGGAATCAAGCTTGTGAGGTGTTTGATGTCTGGGGAATCGATTTCATGGGCCCATTCCCTAGCTCCCAAGGTAACAAGTACATTCTAGTGGCGGTAGATTATGTCTCAAAATGGGTAGAAGCACAGGCTCTTCCGTCTTGTGATGCTAGGGTGGTGGTGAAATTTCTAAAGAAGTTATTCTCCCGGTTTGGCACACCAGGGTGATCATAAGTGATCGAGGCACCCATTTCTGCAACTCTCAATTTGAGAAAGTTCTAAAACGGTACGGGGTATCTCATAGCATGTCGACTGCGTATATTTGAGAAAGTTCTAAATCATCCTCAAACCAGTGGGCAGGTTGAGGTATCAAATAGGGAGTTAAAGCGGATCTTAGAGAAAACCGTCAACCATCACCGAAGAGATTGGGCAGAACAGCTGGACGATGCGCTGTGGGCATATAGGATGGCATACAAGACACCTATCGGGTCAACACCCTACAGATTGGTTTATGGAAAAGCTTGCCACTTACCAGTTGAATTGGAGCACAGAGCTTACTGAGCCATTAAGCAACTCAACTTCGATCCTCACCTTAGGGGCCACAAGAGGAAGTTTCAACTAAATGAATTAGACGAATGGCGAACTTTGGCATATGAAACCTCGGTGTGATACAAGGAGAAAACGAAGGAGTATTATGATCGCCACATTAAACGAGCTAAATATTTTCAAAAAGGGGATCAAGTTTTATTGTTCAATGCTAGATTGAGATTATTCCCAGGGAAATTGAAATCAAGATGGCATGGGCCATACACTGTCACACAAGTTTTCCCTCATGGTGCCATCGAAATAACTCATCCTCAGGATGGAACATTCAAGGTCAATGGTCACCGTCTCAAGCATTACTTTGCCGGTAACAATGCCGCATCAAGAAATGGAGGTAATTCTCCACCCTTTGTCCCACCCTGATTCGAGGTAAGAAGAGTCGAGCTAACGACTTTAAACAAGCGCTTCTTGGGAGGCAACCCAAGCTCTTAAATTTGTTGCATTTCTTCTTTCTGGTTGTTTGTTTGCTTGGTGTGTTCTTTTTCCGTATTTTTGGTGTGTGAGCTATTGTGTGTTTTTCATGTTGTGGTGGTTTTGTTCATCATTTTTGTTCAAATCCCTTTGCATGATCATGAGTTTCCTCAAGTGATTTGTAAACTAGATGCCATGAAAATCATGTTTTGGGTGTTTCCATGCTTTATTTGTCATTGTTTTAAACGTTTTTGAGGGTTTGGAAGAGGTTAAGTTGAGAAAAATTCAGATTTTGGCCGTTTTTGGCCCGTGAGTGTACCTCTGAAGAATTCAGGGAAAGCTCACGGGTGAGCTCACGGGCGTGAGCTCACCCGTGAGCTTCCCCTGGGATTTCTCACGGGTTGGGGCTTTAAAGGGTCCCTTTTCAAGCTCTTTTGTCCATTCTTCTTCTCCAACCTTTCTCTCATTTCCCCCTCCATTCTCCACCGATTTTCCTCATTTTTTTTGCTCTAAATCCCTCTCCTCCTCCCCTCATCTCATTTGGTGAAGAAATTTTAAAGAAAAAAACACTCCTTTGGCCGGATTTTGCAAAGGGATTGCTCCACATATTCTAGGGTTAGGTAAAGGCTCTTTCACTCAAGGGCTTGATTTCTTTTGGGTTTGTGGGGTGTTTATTGCTTGGATCTTGCTCTCCTTTGTTGCAAGAGTATCTTAAGTATGATTTGGCATGGTTGTAAAAATTTTTGGCTACTTTTTCAAGAAAAACTCTTGCAAAATTTCTCGGATTTACTGTAGCACTGAGCATTTTCCATGAAATCTTCATTATTTTGCTATTGCTTTTCTTGTAATTAGTTGAATTGATGATCCTTTGGTTTTGTAGGATGCCGGTAAAGAAAGTAGCACACAAGAGAGCCCGAAATCACCGTACTCCACCCCGCGACGAACCAAAGTTTAAAAATGAATATCACGAATCTCGTTTCAGCTTGCTTTCACAAAAGGGCTTCGGCATCATTTGAAGGATAGTTTGGGATGTGCTCAAGCCCTAGGCCCCAAGACACTACCACCTTGTTTTCTTTTATTCTTTCCTTCGAGCTTGCTTGTTTTCATTTTATTTTGTTGTCTCGTTGTTCTTTTAAGTTAGTCAGGGCCCCTGCTCTGCTAAACCTTATGTTGGTTGTTTGTGAACTATTTTTGTACGCGCTCTTCCTTTATTATTTTTGCCTCTAGAGTTGTGATCAGCTTTTGTTGTGATTTCAGGATGATGATACGGCTGTTCCACACTCCAGGCCCTCACCACATAGTTTACCCCAAGTCCACACACACATGTCTTACATTTCATCGACGGATTGGGGAAGTTTCTTACTCCATCTTTAAATTTTTGTTCTGTATTTATTTCCCACCCTGTGTAGCTGACTTATGTACATTGGGGACAATGTACAGCTTTAGGTGTGGGGATGGAGTATTTTATTTTAATGCATGCTTGACTCACCTATGATAGCTATGATTTTATTGTTAAGGATTTCCTAGCTTGGTAGAATGATAGTAGTGAGTTGTACTTTACATGTACTTGAATGTAGTTCTGTTTCATCTTTAGTACACATTGATACCTTGCTCACTCTAACTTCCACTTCTGACACTCTAACCCATCTTATTGATTTTGTGTTAGGATGTCAAATTCCACTTTCAATAGTCTTTTAAAAAAAAAACTTTTGAGTCCCCTATTTTTGCTTTAACCCTAAGTAAGGTTTTTAAGTAAGGTTTTTAGCAGGTGGTTGATCAGGCGTCCTGAGTATATGTCAGTATTCCTCTGCTTCTAAAAGCATGAATGCGTATATGTAGATCTGTAATCAAGTAAGTCGGTGGCTCTTGTGCCTGGCCAGCATGTGCATCCTGCTGAAAGATTTTTGTGCAGTCTACGTTAGGCGGACTCCGTAAAAAAAAAAAAAAAACTTTTGTGACCTTTGGGCGCCTAAAACCTGTCTTATCTTCACTTGTTGTTAAAGTTTATTTTTGGGACCAAAAGATTTTTTTTTAACTGACTATTGAGAGGATTTTTCTTTGGCACTCCTTGCACTAATTTCAATTTGAGTGAGGTGAAACAGAGGAACACTTTGGATGAAACAGAGCTAATATTACTTGACTATACATTGAACAACTCACTTCTTGATTTCTGTCCATTTGTGCTTGTGGAGTCCTGTACAGTTGAGCTTGAGGTCATATATTTAGCCGTTTACCTTCTTGCCCCTGTTCTGCATGTTTGTTTGTTTGGGGACAAGCAAACGCTTAGGTGTGGGGATGTTTGATAAACGCCTAAATATACGTATTTTATATGTGTTCATTTGTATTATTTTATTATCTTTTTGATAAGCTGATGCCCTTTTTATAGTCTAAATCTCTTTATTTTGTGTTGCAGACTCTAAATAAGCCAAAATGAGCTCAAGAACGTATTTAGGAAGAATTCGACACCAAATACGACGTTTTTGGGTTTCTTCACTGTAGCAATACTATAGCAAAAATATTGTAGCCAAAATGAGATGGCACTGTAGCAGGGTACTGTAGCACCGGAGGTGAAATTTCCTGCAAAACTCTCTGGATGCCTCACGGGCAACCTCACGGCCATGAGGCAGCCCGTGAGGAGTTACGGCTTTCATCCTTTTTAAAGGCTTTTAGGCCATGGAAAAGGACTTTTTACCTCTTCTTCGAGCTCCACACCCCCACTTCCAAATCTGACCAAGAAGGAGAGCTTGGAGGGCATTTCCACGGAGGAATCGGCGAGCAGAGCGCGATCTTGAGCGGGATCTACTTCTAGGGCTTCCACTTTGGAGGTTGAAGACGACGGGAAGCCACCCCTTCGAGTGGCGTCTTTGGAAGCTTCTTCGACTTTGATCTTTGGAGGGAGGTCTTTTATGTTGGGTTTAGTTGTTTTCATGCTTTTATTCATGTATTTTGAGACTATGAGCAACTAAAACCCCAAGGTCACCGGATGTGTGTGAACCTTGGGGTGAACTTGTGATGTTTGGATGATTTGGTTTAATTCATGCTTGTTAGCTTGTTTGTGATTCATGTTTGGTGTTTTTGAATGCTTGGGTATGCATGAGAGCTCTGTGTATCCATACTTAGCCAATACTAGGTTGCATGACCATTGCCCTAGTGTTAGACTCACCAAGCTTGGAAGGGAGATACGTACAAATACGCCGTGACCATCGGGTATTTGTACCCCTCCAATTCTAGGGTTAATTACTCATGTGTGACTCAACCTTAGTTTGAGAAAATCATCTTGCCCTTTGCAATCGTAGGAGGAATTATACGGGTAGAGCCCGTATTCAATACTCGTACAGGATTAGGGGTCAATTGTCGTGACCATCGGGTTGACCTAATCTAGGGTTTTCTCGGTCCATCAAGCCACTTGCATGTTAATCCAACATCCTTCGCACTTTAGTAACCCCGAGGGGATCTTCATCCGTGACCATCTTCTTACCCTGATTTTCCTCCCGTTTACCGCCCTTGGTATTTAGTAGTTTAATTGCTTTTGTTTTACTTCATTACTTTCATATTCCAAATCTCAAGTCTGATCGGCTAGACAACATTGCAAAAAGAATTAAGAATAGATTCTCGGGCCCTTAGAAATACGACCCACTCGTGCTTGCGCGAGTGGTTTATTACTTGACGACCCCGTGCGCTTGCGGGATCACCACCATAGGTGCAGTATTAGGTCAGCGTAAGAACAACCATTTTCATCCTATCTACTATGCGAGCAAGACTCTCACCAGCGCTCAAGAGAATTACACAACCATTGAAAAGGAACTCGTTGCAGTAGTGTTCGCAGTTGACAAGTTTCGGTCATACTTAGTGCTATTGAAGGTCATTGTGTTTACCGATCATTCGGCCCTTCGGTACCTCATGAGCAAGACGGACGCAAAGCCGCGACTAATTCGTTGGGTACTTTTGTTACAAGAGTTTGACTTGGAGATCAAGGATAAAAGAGGGGCTGAAAATCTGGCTGCAGACCACCTCTCTCGTTTGGAAAGAACTGACGCTTGCACAACTCAGGAGGGTGAGATTAATGATGCGTTCTCCGAGGAATAATTATACCATATTCAAGTGAAAGAAGACGATGATATCCATTGGTTTGCCGATATTGCCAATTACCTAGCTGCAGGTATTATCCCGAAAGGGTTCACGACCCAACAGAGAAAGAAATTTTTCGCAAACCTCAAACACCACGTGTGGGAAGCTCCCTAACTATTTCGAGAATGTGCTGATCAAGTGGTTCGCCGTTGTGTCCAAGCGGAAGGTCAGGATATTATTAAGCATTGTCATGGAGGGCCCACTGGAGGTCACTATAATGCTAACCGCACGGCAAGAAAAGTGTTGGATGCTGGGTTTTATTGGCCAACGCTGTTTCAGGATGTTCAGTACTACGTTCGAACCTGTGATCATTGTCAGAGAACAGGTAACATATCCCGTCGAGATGAAATGCCTCAAAACACCATCCAAGTGTGCGAAGTTTTTGATGTTTGGGGAATAAATTTCATGGGCCCATTCCCGACCTCGCATGGTAACAAGTTTATTTTGGTAGCGGTAGATTATGCCTCCAGATGGGTAGAAGCACAGGCCTTACCAACAAGCGATGCAAGATCGGTACTCCAAGAACAATTATTAGTGATCAGGGGGCACACTTTTGCATTGCCCAGTTTGCAAAAATCCTCAAGCGATACGTAGTCGGACATCATACCTCCACTGCTTATCAACCCTAGACTAGTGATCAGGTTGAAGTTTCAAATTGAGAACTCAAGAGGATTCTAAAAAGGCTCTTCTCCCGCTTCGGTACTCCAAGAACAATTATTAGTGATCGGGGGCACAGTTTTGCATTGCCAGTTTGCAAAAATCCTCAAGCGATACGTAGTCCAACATCATACCTCCACTGCTTATCAACCCTAGACTAGTGGTCAGGTTGAAGTTTCAAATCGAGAACTCAAGAGGATTCTAGAGAAAACCGTGGCTTATCACAAGAAAGATTGGTCCGACCAACTGGAAGATGCCTTGTGGGTATACAAAACTGCATACAAGACACCAATTGGGAGTAGTCCCTATCGTCTTGTGTATGGCAAGGCTTGTCACTTACACGTGGAGCTCGAACATAAAGCATATTAGGTAACCAAAGACCTAAATTTCGATTCCCAGGGGGTAGGAGAAAAAAGGAGATTGCAACTAAATGAACTCGATGAATGGAAAGCCCTTGCTTATGAGAACTCGTGGGTATACAAGGAAAGAGCAAAAATTTATCATGATCAGAGGATTAAGCAAGACAAGCAGTTTACAGAAGGGGATCAGGTCCTCCTATACAATTCCTATTTCTGTTTATTTCCTGGGAAACTCAAGTCACGATGGTCAGGACTGTACACGATCACCCATGTATCACCACAAGAAGTAATTGAAATCCATCATCCTGAAAAAGGTCAGTTAAAGGTCAATGGCCACTGCCTTAAGCCATATTTTAGTCAGTCTAGCTCATCCCCCTCCTTCTTCGCGAAACAAGGTATAAATCCTGCCTTTGAACCACCCTGAGGAAGTAAACAGAAATGTCAGTCTCGTGACTTTAAACACGCGCTCTTAGGAGGAAACCCAAGTTTATTTTCCTCGTATTTTCTTTTATTCTGCCTGGTTTGCTTTTTAGTGTTTTTCGTTGGTGATGTTTGGCTTTCCGTTTCTTCGTGCGTGTTTTATTTTCCGTTTGTGATTAGATGACTTGAATCTCATGTTATTGTGTCGATGTATTATCAGTTGGTGTTGTGTTAATTTTCATGGTCACTGGCGCAATTCATTATTTCCAGTCTTACGTGTCGATCATTGTTCTCATTTGTGGCGGAAAACGACGAGAAAACTCTCACTTCGGCACTTCTGGAGGCTGTGCTGGCAGGCTACAGCCCGCACGCCCGGCCGCACATACATGTGCGGGCTGTGCCCAACCCGCACAGGGTTGTGCACACGTATCTGGCCGCAGCTCATCTGTTTTGGGCGGTCCATGCCCTTTTCTCATGGCCCCTCCACTACTTCTCCTCCTCCTTGATGCGTCTTCGCAACAACACAACAGGGTGATGTGTGTCAACCCCTTGTGTTACCGCAAGTGCACGGGTCGTCAAGTAATAAAAGTGGACCCAAAGGGTCGGGTTGTCGAACCACAGGGAACAGAAGTACTAGTAATAACCCATCTTTTGTTATCTAGCCTAATGACTGTAGTGTGTGATGATCTAATGGCCAACACTAAGAGTGTCACCACAAGTGCGCAGGAAATAAAAGGAAAAGAGTTCTCAATCAATAAAAGTGAGGTATCCGGACAATGCTCCCCCTAGGATTCGGGTGTTGGATGTAGATTACAAGTGTTTCTAAACGAAAACAATGAGTCGTGGGTATCCAAAGGTATAACGGCTCCTGTCTCCAGGTCGCCGATAACTAGTCCCCTACGAGGTCCCGGCGGAGAAATCTCTCGACGCCTCACACCACATATGACTGCTTAAAACTCTAGGGATCCCAAAGATATAACCAATTTCTAAAAGTAGATCTAACCCTGCCTCCAGGTGAAAGATCCCTAACCCCCTACGAGGTCCCGGTGGAGAATTCTCTCGATGCCTCACACCACATATGGTTGCTTGACACTTAGGGAATATGGAGATAGGAAATATCTGTCTGAAGGGAAAGGGGACACTCCGCTATCTCACGGCTCACCCTCTCAACCCTCTTTACTCTTGGTAATTCTAAACCTAGCGGTGATCTCTCTCTTCACTAGATTGAATAAAACATGCAAGGCAATTAATAATGAAATCAAAAGCACAAACAAGCATTAAGAAATCAAGAGTAAAACTCAAACTGATAAATTCGAATAGAAACACAATGTAAATCTAATGAAAATAAGAATCCTAGGGTTTACATGTCCGAATACCCTCTAGGGGTTTAGCTCTCCATGGAGCGAGTCACAAAACAAATAATAATTTGAGAATAAAGTTCCAAAGACATAAAGAATAACCCCTTAAATCCGTGATGATGGTCTTGATGGGTAGTTTCCACGTCTGGATTGAATCCACTCCGATGCTAGGTCGCCGATGGCTTCCTTGACGCTATGACGGAGGAGGAATCGATCCAAGTTGGTGAGGAAAGCTTCCCAAAGCCACAAATAACTCCTTCCAAGCCCTCGCCGCCTTGTCTCTCGAAAGTGGCCGAAAAGATCCCTAAAAACTATCACAAGGCGGCTTTTATAATTTGAATTCGGGGCTTTACGCGGGCATCCACACGGGCATCGACATGCCCGTGTGGAAATTCCACACGGGCGTGTGAAGTACTTTGCTACAGTACTGCTACAGTAACCTACTACAGTACTTTTGCTTCATTACTTCGCTACAGTAAATGCTATAGTGATTTTTTCCCGAAGTCTTCCTTGGAGTCCACACGGTCGGGCACACGCTCGTGTGGTAGGGTGTGTGGCTTTCTATGCTTTGAAATCCTCAAGAACCTTCTTACGCTTTGTACGGAAGGCTGGGACATGGCCGTACTCTACGCCTTTATGCCCTTTCGGTTTGTGTAATGATTTGTACTCCTCCGAAAGTTGGCAACACCCCCATGCATACTAACACAGCTTCTGATTGTGGCCTTGAAACGTGTCATCACACCCTATCTTTGCTTCTTCCTGTACGTCATGTCTCCAAAGCCCTGTTTGCACAAAAGAACACAAAACACACCTTGTTAATGCTAAAACCTGATAAAAGTAATGCTCAATGCATATAAACTGATATTATAAAATATATATAATCAGGCACTTATCAAAACACCCCCACACTTAAGCTTTTGCTTGTCCTCAAGCATACTAAACATTCATTACCAGGAAAGAAAGAATAAGTGCTTGGCCTCAGGTTCACTAGAAAGTATGAGAGTATGATTCTATAACAAAGGGGAAAACTATTTAACACCAAATAGCTCAGTCAATGCTCTAGAAAACAATCCGAAAGCGTGTGTGTGTGGAAAAACTCATCTCAATTCGACTCTATGTCCACTACTTACAGTTTTTATTGCTCGAGACTCATATAATAGCAAAAAGAATGGTAGTAGCTGCACACAATCTCCAAGGTAGCCCTTTCTCAGGCGGCCTCTCGAGTGGCTTTCACACTTTAGAGATGGTAGCTCTTTCTACCGAGGGTGCTAGCTTTCACATATCTCTTGTGATAGCTCTTTCTCTCATTAGGGCATAACTAGTATCCGACTTATGAGAGTAGTTGCATACAATCAAAGGTAGTAGCTCTTTTCACCCCCTACTTACACGAAATAATTCCCAATTGCTAAACAACTACTAACAAGTCTCAAAACATTAAACTAGAGCTTCTATAGGTCTAATGAGTGAGTAGAGTGCATAGATGGCAATCGGACAAAAATTTCTCAAAAAATTGGATGACAACTAGAACATGATGAAATCTAGTGTTCGAAGCTCTCCTATAGTCTAGAATCTAACTCTTAACCCTAAAGTGAACCTTCATAGGTTGCATGAGCATATACAATGAAACAAACAATAAAGTGGTGTATAAAGTGATCCCTCCCCCCACACTTAAGATGTACATTGTCCCCATTGTACACATGCAAGCACAATAAAATTATAAATTCTGAAAACAAAGCATGTGAGGGTGTGCAAAAATCAAAATAATACTCCCCTGAATTCCAAGTGAAATAGTTGGTGGAATCTTGTACAAGGGTGTGTTTGGCTCAGCGGGCATTTGGAGATGAAACGGCCGTGTGACCTAGTCACACGACCATGTACAAAACTTGATTTGTATTTCCCAAGACTCTCAAGACTATCTGCGGATTCAGGGGGGTTCAATAAAACTCAAAAAAATTAGAAAAAACAATAACGAAAAACAACTAGAACCACAAAATAAAAATGACGAAAAATGAAAGACGAGTCTCAACGAGCATGCTGAAAATAAAACTGCAGAAAATAAAAATATAGAAGATAAAATAAAATGACTCAAGGACGCCTCATGCGTCAAGAAACTCTGCTGGTGGTGCTGGTGGTGCTGATGTCGTCGCCTCAGATGCGGTGTCGCTCTCCAGAAGATGTCGAATGATGGACAACTGCGACATCATCATGGACTGGTTGGCGAGCACAGTCGCCATGTCCCCCTGGAGAGCTCCAACTGCCACCTCGAGCCTCGCCAAACGGTCACGGGCTCGAGTGGAAGGCTACTCGGCTCTGGCTCAGATGCAGGGGCCTCGGTGTCCATTGGCACAGCTGTGGGTGCCGGTGAATCAGGAGCGTATGCTGGGTCGGCTGCCTCCTCTTCTGACTCCTCCTCCTCAGCCTCCACTGCGAGTACATATCGGCCGGTACTCGTCTTCTTCACCATACGTATGGCACGGAGGGATGCAAGCCCCAAGGTGCAGGTACGCTAATCGTCTCTATCCCTCTAAGTGCCTCGGACAACCCCATGCCACGAACGAGTCGGGTAATGTATACTCCTGAAAAGATCACACCGACCCGCACGTAATGGCTTTGATGGCGGAGGTAATCGGCCACAACAAAGCCTAAATGCATGGGGATGTTCTGGACCATGGTGCATAGGTAAAGCAAGTCGAGGCGGCTCAAAACTCTAGTGCTGTCGCCTCGTCCCATCACGGTCCTGCTGAAGATAGAGTGTATATACCAGTAGGCCGGACGGCTGAGCATGGTGGCCTTGGAGGATCCCGGCTCGTACTGGAAACCCCCGCATATGGTCGCGTACGCACGGCTCGGGGAGAGTCCAATAGGGTAATCGACGATGAGTTGCTCGTACTGCCCCGTGTGAACATAGTCTCTGTCATATAAACCGAGAAAAACAGAGAACTGCGTGAGGCTCATGGAGTGGTACTCACCGAATAGCCTGAAGCGGATCGTGTCCTCCTTCTCAAAATCAGGGCGAGCGCGGTCGAAGTCGAATGAGGACAGAACCTCCAGTGTGAGCTCACGATAAGTGGTATCACGAATAGTGAGGAGCCGGTCCCAGCCTCCCACAGTGGTAAGCTCGCGCACTGATAAGTGCTTGCATGTACATATTATTTGAGATGTTTTTCCCTGCATGAGCATCACATTTTTCAGGTTATATTTCTCATTTCGTGTGTTTTTGTGTTCTTTCGTGCAATTAGGGTTGTGAAGAAGGTTTATGCGAAGAAAAGCAAGATTAGGTCATAATGGTGCCATGTGGAGCTCTTTTGTGCAAATACGAAGTTCAAGACACAAATCGGGTTCAAACGAGGGGGTATGTGCCAACTTCTAAAGGCTTCAAGACAATTCTTGTAGAAGGACACGAAGGCAGTCATGCTCGCTTGTTCGGATTTGTTCAAAGATTTCAAAAGCTCTCCAAGGGTTTTTCATCATCAAGAAATGCCACATGACCTTTCACATGGGCGTGTGTCCGTCCGTGTGACCTCAGGAGAAGAAACGGGCGAAATCGGGGACCAATAAGCAAGTGTCCACAGGGCTGAAATTCCACATGGGCGTGTGGAATTTCCACACGGCCGTGTGGCTCATCCACACGCCCGTGTGGATCCTCGAGATGGCCAATTATAAAGCCGTTCTGAAGCGTTATAAAGGGGGATCTTCTTCTAACTTGGAGAGGAGGTTCGGCTAGGTTTGAGAGGGTTTTTGCTGCGTTTTGGGGGCGTTTCTTCACCGATTTCAACACCGATTCCTTCCAATGAGAGCTATTGGGGGAGCCTTCGACGACTTCGATTCGGCAAGGTGTGCCCTAGGCTTGGAGGAAGGATCCGTGGAGAAGAAGAAACAGCCCTCATAGGCCATCAACACGAAGCTTAAGGGGGTTTTCTTTATGGATTTCTTGCACTTATCTTCATTTATTTTGATGAACTTGTATTGCTCCATGGAGGGCTAAATCCCTAGTGGGTACTTGGACTTGTAAACCCTAGGTTTTCTATGTTTCATTGACTTTAATGCTTTTATTCAATTTGAGTTTAATTTTGAGTTTCAATCTTGTGTGCTTAATTGTTTCTCCCTTAGAGTGACACTAGGGCTGAGGGCTAATCCAATCATCCTTTTGACGAGTGACCATCACCATTAGGATTAGATTAACCAAGTTTGAAGAGGGTCGAGAGGGTGAGTTGAGAGATAGCGCCACGTCCCCTTTCCCCTCCGGTGTGGTTTTCCCTACCTTCTTATTCCAAGTATTACCTTCGATCTCAAAGAGAGTTAGGCGTTGAGAGAGGCCTTTCCGCCGGGACTTATTTGTGATTAGGGATCTTTCGCCTGGACCAAAGGGATTGATCTATAGTTGGGAATAGGGTTTACCGCTTGGAATCCCTAGAGCGTAGCGCAGTCATACGTGGTGTGAGGTGTCGAGAGTCTTCTCTCCGCCGGGACCTCGTAGGGGACTAGTTAAGGTTGACCTTAGATTTGGGACCTTGTATCTTTGGATTCCACGACTCTTGAAATCTCTATTGAGTAAAAGTATTTGAAGTCTTGCACTTGAAATAAGGAACCTAGGGGGAGCAGTGTCCGAGTACCCCATTCTTATCTCGATCTTTTCCTACACTCTAGCTTTAACTTTCAGTTCTTAATTTCTGTTTTGAATCACTTTTTAATTTCAACAAAAATCGGTTTTCTTTGGCTACCTAGCGAAGTGTTTTTGTTTCTATTGTCTACTCCCTGTGGATTCGACTACCCACCCGTTGGGTACTTTATTACTTCGACACCCGTGCACTTGCGGAACACACACGCAAGGGTGTGTCACGCACCTCATCGGCCAAGTCAATCTACTCGAGTGCCTTCCAATCAATTATGCGCGCCGCCCGAATTTGAGACGCTGTAAGCACTCATATCGCTGTTGATGCTCAGGGACGGTGAACTCCAATTCCTCGGGAGGAGAAGGCTCCCGAGCGGCGCGAGAACGCTTGTGGGCGACCTTCTTGGTCCTAGGGGCCATATCTGTGAAAATCAGGGCAAATTAATGCAAAATTTTGCTATGCGAGAAATCCACATGGGCGTGTGGATGATCCACACGCCCTTGTGGATCATCCTCCTCATCCACACGCCGGTGTGGATGCCCGACCATGGGCTGTGCCGGCGCGGTGGTAGGCGGCCGGGCCTCGGGACGGCTCGAAGGTCGCAAGGACCTAAAAAGACGGCTCTGGTAGGCGGGGTCGGTGATGGAAAGCGGCCTCGTCCGGGCGCCCCCACCAAGGTATCGGCGCACGTCCGCCTCCAAGCGCACCTCGCAGAGGGACCTCCCAATCGATAACTCGCATCTCGCCAAACCGCTTCGCGCTCAAACGGTCATGGCGCTCTCGGTGAATGGGGGCACCGAAGGCTGGCGCGAGGAGGAGCGGGCGGGGTTGGTTGACGACTCCCCTCTAGCCCTTTTCGAAGGAGGGCCGGATGTAATAGCCTTCCTCGTCATGATCTCGTTGAGAGAAAAATATAAAACAGTTAAGATCAACAGTGCAACACGGGCGCGCTCCAAATCTGCACGCCCATGTAATTTAAAAAGGAAGGGTTTCGAACGAGCAAGGGAGTGCGCAACAGGCACGTCCGTGCTTCCGTGTAATTCCATATCTCAAATCAGAGCACGGCCGTGCTTGAGTGAACACTGCCATGCTGTCGAAGTCAAGCTTCGGCTCCGACGGACTCTAACTCAAAAATCGACGGAACAAATTTGTTTAAACTCAATCAAAAGCACCCTAGATGCCTCTAAAGATGAATTTAGATGTTTTCAAGAAGAATAATAGCATATAGTCAAAGATTTAAAAATAAAACACCAATCTAGGGTTCGTCGACTTACCAAAAGTGTTGAAGAAGGAGTAGAAGCGATGAAAGTCCGAGAAACCACGACAACCACGAAAAACTCGCGGAAAACGCAAGAAAAATGAAGCACAAGGGAAGAGAGTCGCCGGTGAGAAGAAAGAAAGGGTGAACGGCGCGCTTAAAAAGAAAGAAATCGCAGGGAAAGGGACCGTCGCGTTGAGCACGGCCTCAGCACGGCTGTGTTGTGCCCGTGCTTAAGTAAATTCAACAAGAACGAAGAACGCGGCACGTCCGTGACGCGTGCACGGCCAGCGTGGTCAGGGACTCAGACGGCCGCTACGGCACGGCCGTGCTTCTCCCCGTGCTGATTGGAAATGATAAATCTTGAAAAACACGTGAATCGGCACGGGGGTGTTATGCCCCCGTTGAGCACGGAACCTTCCCTCATGAAGAAAAACACGCCGGATTTGAAACCAAACAAAACAAAAACACAAAAACACACAAAACAACAACCACAACACGAATTAACAAAGAAATGAAATAAATCGGGTTGCCTCCCGATAAGCGCTCTTTTAACGTCAACGGCTTGACGGGTCTAGCCTCATCTTAGGATGGTTCAAAGACATACCTTTCCTCTTGGTGCCCCGCAAACCAATATTCCATGAAAGGACAAAAAGAATTTATCGAAATGCCTCTCCAAAGCTGAGGTCATTAGTAGGACGACATTTCGGGGTAGAGGCTTGTTGTTTCTTCCTCTCCTCTACCTTACGCCACCAAGTGCGGGACTTTGACACCTTGCTTTTCCTTCTTCCGGCCCTCATTTCCGGTTGACAAATGCTCGATGGTGTAACATCGACGTCTTCCACCTGGAATGGGAGTTCTTCATCTAGAGGATCCGCCCCTAGCAAATCGGTAAGATGATCATTTTGCCAAATTTCCCGCACACAATCACAGATAATATCCTCAGTAGTATCAAGAAAATAACAAGAATCATCAAATGCCATGGGGTGTCTCATAGCTTCCTTTAGTCTGAACACAACTTCTTCATCCCCCACTCTTAATGTTAGGCGACCATCCTTCACATCAATGATGGCATGCGAAGTAGCGAGGAATGGCCGCCCAAAAATTAGAGGTACCTCAGCCCGTTCATCCAAATCCAGAACAACAAAATCTACCGGGAATATGAATTTGTCTACCTTCACCAAAATGTCCTCAACAATCCCCAAAGGTTGGCGAGTGGAGCGATCAGCAAGCTAGAGCGTCATTTGAGTTGGCTTGAGTTCCCCCAACCCCAGCTTCTGAAAAATCTTTAATGGCATCAGATTGATGCTTGCTCGTAAATCAGCCAGCGCTTTTTCATCCATCATTCCCCCAATCGTGCATGGAATGATGAAACTTGCCGGATCTTTCTCCTTTTTGGGAATCTTGTTTGAAATAATCGCTGAACATTCTTCACTTAATGTCACCGTCGAAACTGCCTCTAATTTCCTCTTGTTAGTTAGTAGCTCCTTAAGGAATTTAGCATACTTCGGCATTTGTGACAGAGCCTCAACGAACGGGACATTAATGTGCAAGGTCTTGAACATCTCAAGAAACTTTTTGAATTGTGCCTCTTGTTGATCTTTCTTGAGTTTCGTAGGGTAAGGCAAAGGAGGTTTGTGATTCCGCCACTAAATCTTTCTCCTTTGCCTTCAACTTTTCCCTTACGGTCGAGCTTGACCCTGAATCTTTCTCTTGAACTTCCACCTCTTCTTCAAGTTGAGACTCTTGCTTTGTGCTTGTGGAGATGGGGATTCAAGTTCCTTGCCACTTCTCAAAGTGGCTGCCTTGAGGGACTCCCCGGGATTAATTTACGTGTTACTCGGTAGAGCACCCCGGGGTCGTTCGGCAAGCGTCTTGGCGATCCGTGCAACCCTGACGCTCAAGGTTACGTAAAGAGGCTTATTGATTCCTCATCATCTCTTCATGCCCCGTGATGCGGGCATCATTAGCTTGAATGTATTGGACAAGGAGAGCTTCAATAGAAGATCCTTTACGTTACGGTGGTGAAGGCCTCGAAAATTGAGGTCGAGTCTGCTTCTTCTTCTGCTGTGCGAGGGGGCGCTGCCGCCCCGATTCCGGTCTTTCCAAGAGAAGTTAGGGTGATTCCTCCACCTCGGGTTGTAGATGTTGTTGTCGGGATTATTGGTATACCGCTGATTACGCCCAATGAAATCCACCTTTTCGGTGGCACTAACTCCCTGCAGATGAACAAGCTGGGCCCCGCTTGGTTCGCCCAACAATCGGTATTCATGTTCGGTCTTTGAAGATTGGACTTGCATTGTGTCCAACCTTTTAGAGATGGCTTCCACTTGTCTTTGCCAAAGTAGTGAGCACATCAACCTCATAAACTCCGACTGTCTTCACCGGCTTATTCCTCTCGAGACTCCCTTTGGTAGCCATTATATGCCATGTCTTCTATGAGGTTACGTAGCTTCTTACGGTCTCTTGCTTTGCACAAAGAACCTCCCGCCGCCGCATTTAACATTTGCTTCGTCGCCACATTCACCCCATTGTGAAAAATCTGGATTTGCATCCATTCCATGATCCCATGTTGTGGACACTTCCTCGGTAATTCCTTGTACCTTTCCCAAGTGTCATACAATGTTTCGATTACGCTTGTCGATAAGAGGAAATATCACTTCGAGTTTGGTGATCTTGGCCGGTGGGAAGTATCGAGTTAAAAACTTCTCGGCCGGCGGTGCCCAATTTGTGAAGATCCCGCCGGCAAGGAACCTAGCCATTGCTTCGCCCTTCCTCGTGCCGAAACGGGAACAGTCGAAGGTGAACCGCATCCTCGGACACATTATTCGCCTTGAACGTATCACGAGTTTCAAAAAAAGCTTGATAAATGTGCATATGGGTCCTTATCTTGAAACCCATCAAATTGGCACATCTGCTCGCACCATTTGAATGAAATTGGGCTTCGGTTTGAAATTGTTGGCCGCAGGCGGAGGTCGAACAATACTCGATCCAGATCCCTCTAGATTAGGCCGGGCATAATCTGAAATGCTCCTACGATTTCCAGCCATGTTTTCCTCTTGGTCCACTTCAACACTTACTTCCACTGACCCGGTTTGTCTTAAGTGAATCTGTCGCTGTCTCCGATGAAATGTTAGCTCAATATATGGATCTGGAGATGCAAGATGGGAGGAATTCCCCGAGGTCATACACCGCACCTACACAAAAACCAAAAGAAAGAGATGAGATATGAACTTTCAGGCTTAATGCAAAAAGGGAAATAATAAATAGCTTAAGAAAAACAAAGAAAAACAAAAGAACAAAAACAAAGAATACAAGTAAAATAAGAACAAAAGAAATGAAATTAAAAGCAAAATAAACGGTTAGAGTACTAAGACTGTCCGAATTCTCAGAAGTTGCCAGTCCCCGGCAACGGCGCCAAAAACTTGGTACGCCCCTTGCGTATCCGCAAGTGCACGGGTCGCACAAGTAGTAAAGTGTACCCTTTAGGTCGGGTAGTCGAATCCACAGGGACTGGAATAGCTTCTAATACTAACGTCTTGCTTAATATCTAACCAGACAGAAGATGATGGAATTGACTCTGGATTAACTTCAAAAAGGTTAAGGGAAAGGAATTTCACCAAGGGAAGATTTGAGGTTTGACTCGATGGAGGAGATGAGGCCCCGGGGTTGGATTTTCAACGTTCACTAACTCGGCTTTCTCGGCACTTATCAGAGGTATCTTCAGTTCTAAACCTAGCTATGCTATAAGGGTGTCGTTTCTAGCGCTGCCGATGCTCTAAATTGCACTCTCACTGCTTGTAACTATCGATTGTGATTTACAAACCAAGATAAGAGGACCTATCTTCCAAGCGATCAAGCACTAAACAACACACAAAATAACCAATAGCTCAGATTTAATAAAGGTAACAAGATACTCATACATGCCGCAAGTAAAGATTAAGAGTTCAAGCTACAACGTCATACAACCAACCCCGGGGCTCCCTTAAGAGTTTAGCCCCTCATTACAACAACAAACAAATATAATGCCAAAGAAATTAAAAGACAAGAAATTGAAAACTCCCTAATTCTTGCATCCTTGAGGTTGTCGAAGGATCTACAATGTTGTAAGATCTCCTCCCGATCGGCCTACCATAAGCTTTCCATTCCCTTGATGAAGTGGAGGATGAACCCCCAAAGCTCTCCCTTTCTTTCTCTCAAAGTTCGCCCACCAAAAGTCCCTTTAGAAACTGAGTTTCTAGGGTTTTAATGTCTTCTCGATGTGAGCACGGGCGTGTTGAAGCCGTGCTTCAAGTCGTGCAGATTACGGCGAAATAAATTTCCAGAAAACTCACATTCCTGTAATCTGCACGGGAAACAGCACGGGCGTGCTTAGACCATGCTGAGGTTTTCACGACCGTGCTCAGCGAACTCAAGCTGTGCTGATTTGTGGCTGAATTCTCCTGCAATTTGCACGGGAAACAGCACGGGCGTGCTTCGACCGTGATGAGGTTTTCACACCCGTGCTCAGCGAACTCAGGCTGTGCTGATTTGTGGCTGAATTCTCCTGCAATTTGCACGAGGAACGGCACGGGCGTGCTTAAGCCATGCTGAGCTTGATGAGGTTTCTTCTAAGTCCTTTAGCTTCTAAAATTGTTCCAAAACGCTTCTTCTTACTTCAGGACTTTGATATCTGCATGACAAACAACGAATACCTCAAATAGCACCGTACTTGGAGAATTACAGCCAAAATATTCAATAATGATGAGGGTAAAGCATGCAATACATATATATGAAATGCGCTCATCAAGATCATCGCTAGGTTTAGAATTACCAAGAGTAAAGAGGGTTGAGAGGGTGAGCCGTGAGATAGCGGAGTGTCCCCTTTCCCTTCCGACAGATATTTCCTATCTCCATATTCCTTAAGTGTCAAGCAACCATATGTGGTGTGAGGCGTCGAGAGAATTCTCCGCCGGGACCTCGTAGGGGGTTAGGGATCTTTCACCTGGAGGCAGGGTTAGATCTACTTTTAGGAATTGGTTATATCTTTGGGATCCCTAGAGTTTTAAGCAGTCATATGTGGTGTGAGGCGTAGAGAGAATTCTCCGCCGGGACCTCGTAGGGGACTAGTTACCGGCGACCTGGAGGCAGGGGCCGTTATACCTTAGGATACCCATGACTCATTATTTTCGTTTAGAAACACTTGTAATCTACATCCAACACCCGAATCCTAGGGGGAGCATTGTCCGGATACCTCACTTTTATTGATTGAGAACTCTTTTCCTTTTTATTCCCTGCGCACTTGTAGTGACACTCTTAGTTTTGGCCATTAGATCATCACACACTACACTCATTAGGCTAGATAACAAAAGAGGGGCTATTACTAGTACTTCATTCCCCTGTGGTTCGACAACCCGACCCTTTGGGTCCACTTTTATTACTTGACAACCCGTGCACTTGCGGTAACGCAAGGGGTTGACACACATCACCCTGTTGTGTTGTTGCGGAGACGCATCAGTCCTTCTATAGAAATTGTCTTGAAACCTTTAGAAGTTGGCACATACTCTCTTGTTTGACCCAATTTGCATCTTGAACTTTTTATTTGCACAAAAGGACTCCACTCGGCACCATCATGACTTATTTTTGCTTTTCTTTGCATAAACCTTCTTCACAACCCTAATTGCATGAAAAAACACAAAAACACACTAAATGAGAAATATAACCTGAAAAATGTGATGCTCATGCATGGAAAAACATCTCAAATAATATGTACATGCAAGCACTTATCATTTTTCTTGCGGAGTCTTCGCTCAATTCCAGGGTCCCCTTCAACTAATGTCGATGGGTTCCCTCTGGTCATAAGCTGGAGCTG
Organism: Dioscorea dumetorum; assembly: GCA_902712375.1. Taxonomy (NCBI): domain Eukaryota; kingdom Viridiplantae; phylum Streptophyta; class Magnoliopsida; order Dioscoreales; family Dioscoreaceae; genus Dioscorea; species Dioscorea dumetorum. Next base: position 37,537 of record CACTHL010000830.1, on the reverse strand, counting down.
CAATCAAATAAACAAAAGAAAATAAGAACAATGAAAGTAGAGAAGATGAAATAGAAAAACAGTAAAAATAATGAATGGCTAAAGTAACAAAATACTAGCGTTCCTAATATCCTGTTCCCCGGCAACGGCGCCAAAAACTTGATACGCGTATTCCGCAACAACAGAGGGTGCTGTGTGTCAACCCCTTGCGTTACCGGAAGTGAACCTAAAGGGTCGGGTTGTCGAACTACAAGGAACAGAAGTACTAGTAATAGCTCATCTCTTGTTATCTAGCCTAATGACTGTAGTGTGTGATGATCTAATGGCCAAACCTAAGAGTGCCACTACAAGCGCGCAGGGAATAAAAAGGAAAAGAGTTATTAATCAATAAAAGTGGGGTATCCGGACATTGTTCCTCCTATGATTCGGGTGTTGAATGTAGATTACAAGTGTTTCTAAATGAAAACAATGAGTCGTGGGTATCCCAAGGTATAACGGCCCCTGCCTCCAGGTTGCCGATAACTAATCCCCTACAAGGTCCCGGAGGAGAATTCTCTCGACGCCTCACACTACATATGACTACGTAAAACTCTAGGGATCCCAAAGATATAACCAATTCCTAAAAATAGATCTAACCCTGCCTCAGGTGAAAGATCCCTAACCCCCTACGAAGTCCTGGCGGAGAATTCTCTCAACACCTCACACCGCATATGGTTGCATGAAACTTAGGGAATATGGAGATAGGAAATATCTATCGGAAGGGAAAAGAGACACTCTGCTATCTCACGACTCACCCTCTCAACCCTCTTTACTCTTGGTAATTCTAAACCTAGTGGTGATCTCTCTCTTCGCTAGATTAAATAAAACATGCAAGGCAATTAATAATAGAATCAAAAGGACAAGCAAGCTTTAAGAACTCAAGAGTAAAACTCAAACTAGTAAATTCGAATAGAAACACAATGTAAATCTAATGAAAACAAGAACCCTAGGGTTTACATGTCCGAATACCCTCTAGGGGTTTAGCTCTCCATGGAGCGAGTCACAAAACAAATAATGAATTGATAAATGAGTTCAAAAGCCATAAAGAATAACTCCTCTAAATCTGTGATGATGGCCTTGATGGGTAGCTTCCATGTCTGGATTGAATCCACTCCGAAGCTAGATCGCCGATGGCTTCCTTGATGCTATGACGGATTAAGAATCAATCCAAGTTGGTGAGGAAAGCTTCCCGAAGACGTAAAGAACTCTCCCCAAGCCCTAGCCTCTTTGCCTCCTGAAAGTAGCCGAAAAGATGCCTAAAAATTATCACAAGGCGGCTTTTATATTTTGAATTCGGGGCATCATGCGGGCATCCACACGGCATTCACACGTCCTTGTACTGTAGCCACACGCTCTGTGTGGAAATTCCACACGGGCATGAACAGTACTTTTGCTACGGTGATTTTCCCCCCGAAGTCTTCCTTTGAGTCCACACGGTGGGGGCACACGCTCGTGTGGTAGGGTGTGTGGCTTCCTATTCTTTGAAATCTTCAAGAACCTTCTTACGCTTGGGTACGAAAGGCTGGGACATCGACGTACTACTGCCTTTGTGCCCTTTCGGTTTGTGTAATAACTTGGACTCCGCCGAAAGTTGGCAACACCCCATGCATATAAACACATCTTTTAATTGTGGCCTTGAAATGTGTCATCACACCCTATCTTTGCTTCTTCTTGTACTTCATGTCTCCAAAGCCCTGTTTGTATAGAAGAACACAAAACACACCTTGTCAATGATAAAACCTGATAAAAGTGATGATCAATGCATGTAAACTGATATTATAAAATATATACAAACTAGCACTTATCATCAACCTTCTACCGACAAGCCCTAGGAGTGGATCTTGCTCAAGCACGCTCTTTCCTCACCAATTTCTCAGCGAAAATGCCCTCAAACCTTCCTCCAAGCTAGGATTTCAAGATGGTGGTGTGGAGCTCGAAGGAGGAGGCAAAAGTCCCTCAAACAAAGCCCTAAAAACCCTTAAAAAGGGTGAGTTCGGGATGGCTGACGGGCGGCTTCACGGTCGATAAACGGTCGTGAGGATGCTTAGAAGATGGGCCGAAAATTTGGGTTAGTTGCTATAGTAAACTGCTACGGTGCTCACGCTCTTTGAATTGCTTGCGGTCGAGCTCACGGCCGTGAGGTTACCCGTGAGGACTTCCAGAATTAGAATTTCTTCAAAATCTTCGCGTTCCAGGCTGCTACGATGCCGCTACGGTGTCGTACCCTAAAATGACGCATTCGATGTCGATTTCTTCTCAAATCTCATCGTTGAGCTCACCTAGGCTTCATTTGTACCTGAAACACAAAATAAAACAATTTAGACCGAAAAAGGGCATAGATTCATCGATAAAATTGAAGAATCATGTACACTCATACTTATAAAAGACGTACATTTAGACGTTTATCAATGAGTTTTTCTATTTAATCGGTCGTGTCGCATTCTTTCCTCACGTTTCTTCTCACGCTCTTTCCTTTCGCTTGTGTTCTTTCATGATTGCTCGTTCCTTGCTGTGTTTTCAGGATCATCTTTGGAGTTTCCCTCGTTTACGCCTCTTCCTCGATATTTTTGTATGTCGACGGTTTCTCTTTATGCAAAATTGCTCAAATCTTCATTCGAATTCTTGTCAAAATCGCTGTAGATGTTACCTATGCATACTAGAACAAATTTAGGGCATGTTACTTGGTTTACATCATTGTTACCATCGATTTGTGAGCTAGGGTTCGCTGGGGACATCGCTCAAACTCAAAACACGGGCTTTCTTCCATGAGCACGACCGTGTTCTTAGTAGATCCCGAATTTTCTTGTCAACACGGGTGTCTTTGTCGGAAGCATGCCCGTGTTCTTGTGTGAAGCCTTACCACTTGTCAACACGGGAGAGCTGCAATAAGCACGCCCGTACTTATACTATTTCTCTCGAGCTTCCTTTTATTTTTATTGCGAGATTATGCTGAGGAAGGCAACCACCACTGGCCCTTCGTCGAAGAGGGCTCGAGGGAAGTCATCCACTCCACCTGCACCCACAGAGCCGACGTTTGGCACTCCTGTCCACTAGGAGAGATACATGCGTTTGAGTGCCAAGCAGTTTGGCGAGATGCATGCCATTGACTGGGATGTCGTGCGTGAGGTCGGGCTGGAGGATGATGTGCGCCGCTATCTGCGGGTTAGCGCATGGATACAGCTCTTCGCCATCACCGATTCCTCTTACCGGGAGCTGGCGTTGGAGGTACTAGACACCTTCGAGATACCCCGGGGACCCGTGAGCCACCACCGTGCCGGCACCATCCGGTTTTAGGTGTTCGAGACGCTCAGCGGATGAGTCTTACGAGTTCTCTATCGGGTGGGACTTTACGATAAGGAGTTCACCGGAACTCCCGCTTATGACGTGCTTCTAGTCACTCGACCACCGGTGAGCTCGAGGAGGTTTCTTGGGCGGCGTCTAAGCACGAGACCGGGCATATGATCCCCGCCGAGTCCATGGCCTCCTCCTTACACCTTCCCACCCTTAGGTACATCCACTTTTTCTTGAGCCACTCTATTACGAGGCCGGGGAGATAGCATGAGAGTCGTCGGTCGCCGTGACTTCGACTTCTTGCTTTGAGTATCTTCGGACGGATTTCACTTACACCTCGGCTATGAGGTTGTTTTCGGCATCAAGCACCGGGGGTCGGAGACTCCCACGTGGGCGCGCTCTTCGTCGGACCGTACATCACTCGGTTGATCGGAAGGATGGGCCTCCCGAGTCCGGCATGCGGGGGATGAGGATGGTGGGCGGAGTGTTACCTATCTCTGTGGACACACTCTGCGTGATGAGCATCTTTGCGGGCCACCCACACCTCCCATGGCGTCGACTACCGGCCATCCCACTGCGGCCGGTGCACCCGGACTCTCCGCATGCTGCCACCGGTCCTTCATCGCCACTGCACTCCACGAGTCGGGGCATCTTCGAGTCGCCTTTGCACCACCAGTGGATTCCCTTTCTTTCGGCGATGGATGACCGGCGGTTTGCGGCGCCTCGTTGGACGGCTGGATGTCACCCTCTCGCCACCTCCTCCTTCTATTGTTGCGGCTTCAACTTCCCGGAGCGTCGGAGTTGACACCGCCGACCCGGCTTCCGACTCCGAGTCCCGATGCGATAGCGCAGATTTCTGATCTTTTCTCTTGCTTTTGTTGTGGTTTTTTGTTTTCCCTCTTATATTTTGTTACGGCGTCGGTTTTTGTGTTTGTCTTGTAGTCAGTTAGCAAGGGGAGTCCCCTACTAAACTGCTCTCTGTCTGTTTTATTATTTTGTTGCTATTTACTATGTTTATCTCTATAATACTTGTGTGCTTCAATTTAGGATGTATGGATGCCTCCTTTGTTGACTTTATCAATGGTTTCAATTGATGATGAAACTTACACAAGCCTTGTATGTTAAAGGAGTCTCGCCCTTTGTTTGGTGGCGTTCCCCAACTCTTCCTCTACTATTACTTGATCCATTTACCTATTTATGGATGCCGTAATCTTTTAACATTGAGGACAATGTTTTATTGAAGTGTGGGGAAGGGTTCTTGGTTCATTTTTGCTTTATGTTGTTAATGCATGACTTAGGACGATCTATGAAATTTCTAGTTAAGAATTTCGAAGCTAAGGAGACATTGAGTTGTTAGTGCACTTTTGTTGAACCTAAAGGTTATTTTTGCTCTTACTTTGGAAGCCCTAAATTCTAGCATCTCACCTAATTTTGTGCACCCACCTTGTTAGAAGAGGGTCTAGTCTAAGGCTAGTAAAAACAAAATGGTTGACTCCAAACTCAAAAATAAAAGCTTGAAAGTGAAAAGAAAAATCAAAGAGTATAAAAGAAAAGAATTTCGAAAAGTCGGATCTCTGATGGGATGCCCTATCAAATTCTTTGAAAATTATGGAGTAAGATGGTAGAAAGAGCTATCACTCTAGAAAAAGCGAAAGCCGCACTTGAGTAGTCGGATCTTAGGCATCACAAATGTCATTTTTGATGACCTACCGGGTGAAATGGCTTTCCCTAGGGTGTATAAAACTACTACTGTTTGAGTTAGCACTTCATTGTCAAAACGCCGAGGAAGTATTGTCCAAGTGTACCCTTCTCACCAACCGATCTCCGTAACCTTAATTGTTTTCGATTTCTTAGTTTAATTCAGACTTGTTAACAATCATCCTTTTTAGGCTAGATGATAAGTGTCTAAATGTATGTATTTATAAGTTTGTATTCTTGTTGTATTTTGTATGGCATTTTGATGAACCAATGCCCGTTTTGGATTTAAATTGGTTTTATTTGTGTTACGAGGCCTTGAAGAAGCTCAAATGAGCTCAAGAACACAATTAGGAAGAAATCAACATCAACTATGGCATTTTCGGAGTTTTGTTACGGTAGCAAGGTTCTTTGCGGCAATATCACTATAGCGAGCCTTTGTAGCACTTCGGAAGAATTTCTGCGAAAGGGTGGGAGCCTTACGAGCATCCTTGCGCCGGTAAGGCAGCCCGCGAAAAAAGGCTTTAAAGGGCTAGTTAGGTGATAAGTGCTTGCATGTACATATTTTTGGAAATGTTTTCCACGCATGAGCATCATATTTCTCGGGTTATATCGCTAATTTCGTGTGTTGTTGTGTTCTTTCGTACAATTAGGGTTGTGAAGACATGGTACGTGAATAAAGGCAAGATGTCATAATGGTGCCAAGTGGAGCTCTTTTGTGCAAATACAAAGTTCAAGACACAAATCGGGTTCAAACGAGGGGGTATGTGCCAACTTCTAAAGGCTTCAAGACAATTCTTGTAGAAGGACACGAAGGCGGGTCATGCCCGCTTGTTCGGATTTGTTCGAAGATTTCAAAAGCTCTCCAAGGGGCTTTCATCATCAAGAAATGCCACATGACCTTTCACATTGATAAACGTCGAAATATATGTATTTTTTACGTACTTGTGTATAGTTTATTCTCTCTTTATGTTAAGTTGTTTTCTATTTTCTTGTTTAATGTGGTTTTACTTGTGTTACGAGGCCCGAAATAAGCTCAAGAACGTATTCATGAAGAAATCGACACCAAATACGGCGTTTTTGGGATTCATCACTGTAGCAGATCTTGTAGCGGAATTGCTGTAGCACAATTACTGTAGCAGGGTACTGTAGCTCCGAATGGAAAAATTCCTGAGAAACTCTCTGGATGCCTTGCGGGCAACCTTGCGCCCGCAAGGCCACCCGCAAGGCATCGCGATGTCTTGATTTAAAGGGCTTTTCTAAGGCATTTGGAGAAGAGGCAAGTCTTCTTCCTTGGAGCTCCACACAACCATCTAAAAATCCGGCTTGGAGGAGGGCTTTGAGGGCGTTTTCACGGCGAGATCTTGGAGGAGAGTGCGTTTGGGAGCAAGATCCTACTCTAGGGCATCATTGAAGGAGGGTTGAAGACAAGAGAAGCCACCTCTTTAGTGTCGTCTTCGGAACTCCATTTTCGTATTTGAGGGAGTGATTATGCTTTCTTTAGTTGTTTTCATGCTTTTGAGTATGTATTTTGATATTATGAACAACTAAACCCCAAGGTCACCGGATGTAGGTGAACCTTGGGGGTGAACTTGTGTATTTTGGATGCTTGGTTTCAATTAATGTTTGTAGACTTGTTTGTGATCCTTGTTTGGTGCTTTTGAATGTTAGGGTATGCATGAGAACTACGTGTATCCATACTTAGCCAATACTAGGTTGCATGACCATTGCCCTAGTGTTAGACTCACCAAGCTTGGAAGGGAAATACGTATAAATACGCCGTGACCATCGGGTATTTGTACCCCTCCAATTCTAGGGTTAATTGCTTATTTGTGATTCAACCTTAGTTTGAGAAAACCACCTCACCCTTTGCAATCGTATGAGGATTTATATGGGTAGAGCCCGTATTCAATACTCGTGCCGGATTAGGGGTCAGCTGCCGTGACCATCGGGTTGACCTAATCTAGGGTTTTCTCGGTCCAACAAGCCATTTACATGTTAATCCGGCATCTCGTACACTTCAGTAGCCCCCGAGGGGATCCTTATCCGGGACCGCTTTCTCACCCCGATTTCACACTTTCTATTGCCACTGGTTATTTAGCTTTTTGATTTGCATTAATTTCGTGTATTTGCATTTTCATCTTTTACTCTCGAGTTTGATCGGCTAGACAACATTGCGAGAAGGAAGTAAGGATAGATTCTCGGGCCCTTGGGAATACGACCCACTCGTGCGTGCGCGAGTGGTTTGTTACTTGACGACCCCGTGCGCTTGGGGACAACCACCAAGTTTTTGGCGCCGTTGCCGGGGACCCTCGAGAAATATTCGGAAAACTTTTAGCGTGTTGATTTGGCTATTGTTTTGTTGTTTTTACCATTCTTGTTTATATTCCGTTATTTTATTCCCTGCATTTTCCTGTTTATTTTCTTTTATTTCCTCGGGTGTCTTTTCTTTTCTTGTTTTGTTTCTAATTTCTATTTTAAGTTTGTAAATACTTTTCTTTTATTATTTAATTATGTATGCAAACAATGATTGGGTTAACTATCATCACGCGCGGGCGCCATGCTCTTACTACCCTAGCACTGAGATCGAGTCACACACTCCAAATGTTTATGATGATCAATGGAAGAAGCGTGATTGTGAAGGTTCGATTAATCATACTCGGGGACATTTCAATACTCGGTCATTCCTCAACAGGTACATGCAAACGAGAGAAAGTGAACCTTGTAGAGCATTCTCCAATTGAGCAGGGGCACGAGCACGCGGTGATAGACGGTTCGGTGACGAGACGGTTTAGAGGAAAACCCAATTCATGTCGAAATAGAAGCGCAAGCAATGGAAGAAAGTTATTATAGTGACGGGTGGACCGAGACGGGAAGAAGTGAGGGCTGAAAAATACAATAGGGGTAGTTTCGGGAAATTGAAGTCATCATTGGAGGAACCACCCGGATTGGAACTAAAACCACTACCGGTGCACTTGGAATATGCGTTTTTGGGAGAAGGTTCCAAACTTCCAGTTATCATTGCGTCGAGATTTGTCGAGAGGAACAAAAGGGCAAACTCCTCGATGTACTCAAAAAGTATAAAAAGGCAATCGCTTGGAAAATAGCTGATATCAAAGGGATCGGCCCATCATTTTGTACTCACAAAATTCTTATGGAAGACAATCATAAACCTACGGCAATACCCCGGCGAAGGTTGAATCCTAACATGAAGGAAGTAGTAAAGAATGAGGTCATCAAACTTCTCGATGCCGGCATCATATACCCTATATCCGACGGTGCACAGGTGAGTCCTGTACAAGTAGTACCCAAAAAGGGGGAATGACGGTTATCACCAATGAGAGGAACGAGCTTGTCCCTACGAGAACAGTCACGGGTTGGAGGGTCTATATTGATTACGGGAAGCTTAACGATGCCACAAGGAAGGACCACTTCCCTTTGCCTTTCATAGATCGGATGCTTGAGCGATTGGCGGGACACGGTTATTCTTGCTTCTTGGATGGTCTCTCTGGATACTTTCGGATACCAATTGCTCCGGAAGACCGGGAGAAGACCACTTTCACTTGTCCGTATGGAACGTTTGCCTACCGCCGTATGCCCTTTGGACTTTGCAATGCACCCGCCACATTCCGAGATGCATGTTGGCCATTTTTGAAGGTATGGTGGAGAACATCATGGAAGTGTTTATGGATGACTTTTCGGTCTTTGGTGGCTGATTTGATTTTTGTCTCAAAAATTTGGAGCGAGTTTTAAAAAGGTGTGAAGAAACAAATTTGGTACTTAGGCTGGGGAGAAGTGCCATTTTATGGTCAAGGAGGGTATAGTACTTGGACATAAAATCTCTCAAAAGGGGATAGAAGTGGATCGGGCAAAAGTTGCTACCATTGAGAAACTTCCTCCTCCAACTTCGGTAAAAGCAATCGAAGTTTCTTGGGCCATGCGGGGTTCTATAGGAGGTTTGTAAAAGATTTTTCTTCGATTGCCCGACCTATGACGAAGCTACTCGAGAAGGATGCCCCTTTTGAGTTCAACGAAGGCTGCATGAAAGCCTTCCTCACCTTGAAGAAAAAGCTTATAGAAGCACCAATTATGGTTTCTCCAGTTTGGAGTCTACCATTTGAACTAATGTGTGATGCGAGTGACTATGCGGTGGGAGCCGTGCTTGGACAGCGGCGAGACAATCATTTCCACCCCATCTACTATGCAAGCAAAACTACGAACGACGCGCAAGAAAACTACACCACCCCTTGAAAAAGAAATGCTCGCTTGTTGTCTTTGCGTTTGACAAATTCCGATCATATTTGGTGCTATCGAAGGTGATTGTGTACACGGAGACCATTTTGCCACTGAAATATCTACTTAGCAAGTCGGACGCAAAACCTCGGCGATCGGAATGGGTCCTACTACTGCAAGAGTTTGATCTAGAAATAAAGGATAAAAAGGGGGCGGAGAATTTAGGCTGCTGATTATCTCTCACGCCTTGGCGAGCCTATGGAGGATAATTGGCGGAGAATGGTGAGATAAATGATTCATTCCACAGGTGAGCAGGTTGTGCAATATTCGGGTGATCGAGGAAGATGAGACTCCGTGGTTTGCGAGATATCGCAAATTATTTAGCAACAAAAATTTTCCCAAAGCGGCTCACATATCAACAAAGGAAGAAATTCTTTGCCGATTTAAAGCATTACATTTGGGAAGACCCGTACCTATTCGGGATGTGCGCGCGATCGGGTCGTCGGGAGATGTGTTTCCACGGAGGGAAGGGCATGATATCTTGATGCATTGCCATTCGGGTCGACGAGGAGGCCACTACGGCGGGAATAGAACGGCTAAGAAGGCTCTTGACTCGGGATTCTCTTGGCCCACTATGTTCCCGGGATGCGCAAATGTTGGTACAACGGTGTGACGGATGTCAAAGGACCGGTAACATCTCAAAGAGAGAAGAAATGCCGCAATCGTGGAATCAAGCTTGCGAGGTGTTTGATGTCCGGGGAATCGATTTCATGGGCCCATTCCCTAGCTCCCACGGTAACAAATACATTTTGGTGGCGGTAGATTACGTCTCAAAATGGGTGGAAGCCCAAGCCTTTCCGTCTGTGATGCTAGATTGGTGGTGAAATTTCTAAAGAAGTTGTTCTCCCGGTTTGGGGCACCTAGGGTGATCATAAGTGATCGAGGCACCCATTTCTGCAATTCTCAACTTGAGAAAGTTCTAAAGCGGTGCGGGGTATCTCATAGCATGTCGGTTGCGTATCATCCTCAAACCGGTGGGCGAGGTTGAGGTGTCAAACGAGGGGAGTTAAAGCGGATCCTAGAGAAAGCCGTCAGCCATCACCGAAGAGATTGGGCGGAAACGGCTTGATGATGCACTTTGGGCATATAGGACGGCATACAAGACACCTATCGGATCGACACCCTACCGATTAGTTTATGGAAAGGCTTGTCACTTACCGGTTGAATTGGAGCACGAGCTTCTTGGGCCATGAAACAACTCAACTTCGACCCTCACCTTAGTGGCCACAAGAGGAAGTTTCAATTAAATGAATTAGATGAGTGGCGAACTTTGGCATATGAAACCTCGGTGCGATACAAGGTGAAAACAAAGGAGTATCATGATCGCCACATTAAACGAGCTAAAACTTTTCAAAAAGGAGATCAAGTTTTATTGTTCAATTCTAGGCGAGACTATTCCCCGGGAAATTGAAATCAAGATGGCACGGGCCATACATTGTCACGGAAGTTTTTCCTCACGGTGCCATCGAAATAACTCACCCTCGAACGGAACATTCAAGGTTAATGGTCACCGTCTTAAGCATTACTTTCCAGGGTAACAACCCTCCGCCAAGAAATGGAGGTAATTCTCCACCATTTGACCCACCATGAATCAAGGTATGATAAGTCGAGCTAACGACTTTAAACAAGCGCTTCTTGGGAGGCAACCCAAGCTCTTTAAATTCCTTGCACTCTAGTTTTCGTATTCTTTAATTTGGTAGTGGTTAGTTGTTGTCTTTGTTTTAGTTATTTTGTTCTTCTTCTTTGTCATTTCTTTGTTGCTTGATATTGGGATTCTTTGAGTTGTTTGATGTGTTGATGCCATGAAGCTTGCTTCTTGTGTGTTTATGGGATTATATCGGCTTTGTTTTCATTGTTTTTAGGGTTTAAAGGAGGTTATGTTGATGCTAAAAAAGTTTGGAGCCGTTTTATGACCGTTAGAGAGGGTTTTGGTCGGATTTGGCAAGCTTGCGCCCGCAAGCTTGCCCGTGAGCTCATCCGAGAGGGGCCTTGCGGGTGGGGTTGCGCCCGCAAGCCCAGCCGCAAGGCTTCCCGAGGCTCCTTGCGGGCAACCTTGCGCCCGCAAGGCCACCCGCAAGGATGCCCGATAAAAGCCCTAAAAAGGCTTCTTCCCAACTCTTTCTCTCATCTTCACACTCCCATCTTCTTCCTCTCATTTCTCACTCATTTCTCCACCAAATCACCTCATTTTTTTTGCTCTAAATCACTCTTCTCCTCCTCTAAACTCTTTTGTCGAAGGATTTTGGAAGATTACAACCTTTTCAAGCCGTTTCAAGCTTTTGATTCATCCCACATACTCTAGGGTTAAGGTTTGGTTTTCATTCTTTTACTTTATGTTTTAATGAATTGTGGGGATGTAATCTTTGTGTTTTTGGTTCTCTTTGTTTAATATAGCATTGTGAGATTGGTTTTGCATGATTGTAGAAATTTTTGGCTACTTTTTCAAGCAAAACTCTTGGCAAAATTTCTCGGAGTTACTGTAGCAATGAACCATTCTCCTTAATTTTCATTCCATGAAGCCTCAATTTCTTTAAAATTTGGTTTAATGGTGTCCCCTTGGTCTTGTAGGTATGAGGACCAAGAAAGTGGCTCATAAGAGGACACGGAGAGACCATTCTCTGCCCGGCGACGGACCACGATTTCGAAAGGACGATCACAAGACCCGATTCGCCCTTTTGTCAAGGAAACAATTCGGCACCATACGAAAAATTGATTGGAATGTTTTGAGAGCCTTGGGTTTAGATGAAGTCATCTTGGAGCTTATCTCTCATGGTGGGTGGGACAAATTGTTCTCCATTGAAGAACCCACCTACAAAGAGCTCACATTAGAAGTGTTAAGCTCCATTGAAGTTGCAAAGCAATGGTGTGCCGGCCGACCGAGTGTGATTACATTTCAAGCATTTGGGGAGAAACACCGAATCTCTCAAGATGAGGCTGGGCGTATACATGGGATTCTACACGAAGCATACACCCACACTCCCGAGTTTAAAGCCCTAGGCTATGACTTACCGCACCCCGTTACAAATGAGTCCTATTGGTGTTCTATAGCAAATCGCTCGGGGACAAGGAAGGCATCCCAACTGCTGAACCCTGCCCATCGATACATCCATGCACTGCTGACTAGAGGCATTGGGGGTGGGCTGGACTCGGCGAGGGGGTTGTCTCGCGCACGAGACCTGCGTCTTTGTCAACGGCATTATCGAGCGCTATCCACTACACATGGGGCATCTTCTTGCGGAAGTCTTAGCACACCGGGGGCCGGTTTGTTTGCCTTGGAGCAATTTTCGCCGGGCCATATATCACAAGAATGATCAAAGGCATGGGCCTTCTTGAGCACACCCAAGGCATGACCGGTTGTTGGTTCTATGGCGCCACTTAGCATGCGGACTCGACTTGCATTGGTATAGTTGAGAAGCGGGGTACCATACACGAGGCTTGCACAACACCAAGGAACACACGCGAGAAGACCCTCATTCTTCGCACGAGACGGACAACGGTTCGGAGTGCGAGTCCGAGCCGAGTCTAGAGAGCGAGACCATCACTTGAGGCACGGTTTGCGGGAATTTCGTGCGAGGTCTACCAACAGTGCGAGACACTTGAGAGAGGACATAGAGAGTTAGGCGCATCGGTGAGTCACATTGAGAGTGCCACCACCGAGATCCCGACATTCCTACGCGGCTCTTCATCTTCGGCGGGCACCACCTCCGCGGCAACCACAGTCTTTCGCATCATCACGGCCATCGACTCTTAGACTCCCGAGCATCACGGCACTTGTTGTTGTTCTTTTTATTTATTTTTCTTGCTCTTATTGTTGTTTTCTTTAGTGTTACGTTTTAAGTTAGTTAGGGTTCCGACCCTACTAAACTTTCTCTCGTTTATTTTGCACTTTCTGTTTTTGCACTCTTCTCTATCATTTTCATTCCGGAGTTGTGATCGGTGTTACTGTCTTTTCCAGGGAATTTCTTTAGGAATGCTTCACACTCCCGGCCCTCACCAAATGGACCCCCGAGTCCACATGCATTTCATCGACGGATTGGGGAAGTTTCTTACTCCATCTTTTAATTCTTGTTATATTTATTTCCCACCTGTCTTTGTTGATTTATGTACATTGGGGACAATGTACGGCTTTAGGTGTGGGGATGGAGTATTTATATTGTATTGCATGCTTGTATTTTACCTATGATAGCTATGATCTTTTTGTTAAGGATTTCCTAGCTTGGTAGAATGACAGTAGTGAGTTGTACTTTACATGTGCATGAATGTAGTTCTGTTTCATCCTTAGTGCATATTTATACCTGCTCACTATAACTCCCAATTACGACGCTCTAACCCATCTTATTGATTTTTGTGTTAGGATGTTAAATTTTTCTTTCAATAGTCCTTTAAAAACTTTTGAGTCTCCTGTTTTTGCTTTAACCCTCGGTGAGGTTTTTAAGTGAAGTTTTTAGCGGAGTTTGATCAAGCGTTGTGAAAAAAAAAAAAAAAAAAAAAAAAAAAAAAGAGTCTATGTCGGTATTCCTCTGCTTAAAAAAGCATGAATGCGTATATGTAGATCTGTAGTCAAGTAAGTTGGGTGGCTCTTGTGCACGGCCGGCATGTGCATCTGTTTGAAAAATTTTTGTGCGAGTCTACGTTAGGTGGACTCGGAAAAAAAAAAAAAAAAAAAAAAAAAAAAAAAAAAGACGCCCGAAACTGTTCTATCTTCACTTGATGTTAAAGTTCCTTTTTGGAGACCGAGAAGATTTTTAATTGACTATTGAGAGGGTCTTTAGCATTCCTAACACTAACTTCAATCTGTGTGAGGTGAATGGACATCTCGGGGTAATCCGGGGTGTGGAGATCGATGTGGGGGTCGGCACACACTCACGATGACACTTTGGATGAAACGGGCTGATATTGCTTGTCTATACACCTTGAACAACTCACTTCACGATTTCAAACCACCTGTGCTAGTGAAGTCCTGTACATTTGAGCTTGAGGTCGTATATTTAGCCATTTATCTTCTTGCCCCTGTTCTTCATGTTTGTTTGCTTGGGGACAAGCAAACGCTTAGGTGTGGGGATGTTTGATAAACGTCGAAATATACGTATTTTTTACGTAATTGTGTATAGTTTATTCTCTCTTTATGTTAAGTTGTTTTCTATTTTCTTGTTTAATGTGGTTTTACTTGTGTTACGAGGCCCGAAATAAGCTCAAGAACGTATTCATGAAGAAATCGACACCAATTGCGTAGCGATACTTTGTAGCTACGAATGGAAAAATTCTGAGAAACTCTCTGGATGCCTTGCGGGCAACCTTGCGCCCGCAAGGCCACCCCATAGGCATCGCGATGTCTTGATTTAAAGGGCTTTTCTAGGGCATTTGGAGAAGAGGCAAGTCTTCTTCCTTGGAGCTCCACACAACCATCTAAAAATCCGGCTTGGAGGAGGGCTTTGAGGGGCGTTTTCACGGCGAGATCTTGGAGGAGAGTGCGTTTGGGAGCAAGATCCTACTCTAGGGCATCATTGAAGGAGGGTTGAAGACAAGAGAAGCCATCTCTTTAGTGGCGTCTTCGGAACTCCATTTTCGTATTTGAGGGAGTGATTATGCTTTCTTTAGTTGTTTTCATGCTTTTGAGTATGTATTTTGATATTATGAACAACTAAACCCCAAGGTCACCGGATGTAGGTGAACCTTGGGGGTGAACTTGTGTATTTTGGATGCTTGGTTTCAATTAATGTTTGTAGACTTGTTTGTGATCCTTGTTTGGTGCTTTTGAATGTTAGGGTATGCATGAGAACTCTGTGTATCCATACTTAGCCAATACTAGGTTGCATGACCATTGCCCTAGTGTTAGACTCACCAAGCTTGGAAGGGAAATACGTATAAATACGCCGTGACCATCGGGTATTTGTACCCCTCCAATTCTAGGGTTAATTGCTTATTTGTGATTCAACCTTAGTTTGAGAAAACCACCTCACCCTTTGCAATCGTATGAGGATTTATACGGGTAGAGCCCGTATTCAATACTCGTACCGGATTAGGGGTCAGCTGCCGTGACCATCGGGTTGACCTAATCTAGGGTTTTTCTCGGTCCAACAAGCCGATTACATGTTAATCCGGCATCTCGTACACTTGAGTAGCCCCCGAGGGTATCCTTATCCGGGACCGCTTTCTCACCCTGATTTCACACTTTCTATTGCCACTGGTTATTTAGCTTTCTCATTTGCATTAATTTCGTGTATTTGCATTTTTATCTTTTACTCTCGAGTTTGATCGGCTAGACAACATTGCGAGAAGGAAGTAAGGATAGATTCTCGGGCCCTTGGGAATACGACCCACTCGTGCGTGCGCGAGTGGTTTATTACTTGACGACCCCGTGCGCTTGCGGGACAACCACCACACATGGGCGTGTGTTCGTCCGTGTGACCTCAAGAGAAGAAACGGGCGAAATCGGGGACCAATACGCAAGTTTCCACAGGGCTGAAACTCCACATGGGCGTGTGGAATTTCCATACGGCCGTGTGGAATTTCCACACGGCTGTGTGGCTCATCCACACGCCCGTGTGGATCCTCGAGATGGCCAATTACAAAGCCGTTCTGAAGCGTTATTTGAGGGATCTTCTTCCAAACTTGAGAGGGAGTGACGGCTAGGGTTCGGGGAGGTTCTTGCTACGCTTTGGGGGGGCTTCTTCATCGATTCGGGGAGCCTTCGACGCCTCGATTCGGCGAGGTGTGCCCTAGGTTTGGAGGAAGGAATTCTTTGAAGAAGAAGGAGAAACCCTCATAGACTATCGGCATTTAGCTTAAGGGGGTTTTATTTATGGATTGTTTGCATTTAATTTCCATTTCTTTCATGATCTTGTATTGCTCCATGGAGAGCTAAAACCCTAGTGGGTACTTGGACATGTAAACTCTAGAATTACTATGTTTCTATGACTTTATTGCTGTTCTTTAATTTGAGTATTAATTTGAGTTTCAATCTTGTATGCTTCTTGGATTTTCCCTTAGAGTGACACTAGGGTTGAGAATCACATTTAATCATCCTTTTGACGAGTGACTATCACCATTAGGATTAGATCAATCAGGATTGAAGAGGGTCGAGAGGGTGAGTTGAGAGGTAGCAACACGTCCCCTTTCCCTTCCGGTATGGTTTACCCTACCTTCTCATTCCACGAGATAACTTCGATCTCAAAGAGAGTTAGGCTTTGAGAGAGAAGTCTTTCCGCCGGGACTTAGTGATTAGAGATCTTCCGCTGGACCAAAGGGGTTGGTCCATATTTCGGAATAGGGTTTATCATTTGGATTCCCACGAGCTTTTCGCGAGTCAAACGTGGTGTGAGGCGTCGAGAGTTGGTCGATTATCCGCAAGCGCACGGGTCGTCAAGTAATACCTCTCACGCACGCGTGAGAGGGTCGTATTCCACAGGTCCCAAGAGCTGCTATTACTTCCCCCAAGGCGGCCTTTGTCTAGTCTAACTAAGATAGAGAATTAGAACAAGATAAGAAAACTAACAAAGATAACTATAAACGAGGTTGGACTAAGGCACACCAAATAAGCATATCAAGGAGGCAATTAGCAATGAAGGTACGAGGTCCCGAGCTAGGATCCCCTCGGGATTACTAAAGCTAGTAGGATGCGGATGTTTGATAAATGTCTAAATATATGTATTTTTATACGTACTTGTGTATATTTTCTGTTTTCCTTTTGTTAAGTTGTTATCTATTTTCTTGTTTAAAGTTGCTTTACTTGTGTTACAGGCCCGGAATAAGCAAAATAAGCTCAAGAACGTATTTATGAATAAATCAACACCAAATACGTCGTTTTTGGGGCTTCCTCACTAGCTTTAGTAATCCCGAGGGGATCCTAGCCCGGGACCTCACGCTTTCATTATTATTTGCTTCCTTGAATATGCTCATGTGGTGTGCACGAGTCCATGTGTTTATAGTTATCTTTGTTAGTTTTCTTATCTTGTTCTATTTCTCTATCTTAGTTAGACTAGACGGTGCCGTCTAGGGGAAGTAATAGCGGCTCTTGGGACCCCGGTGAAGTACGACCCTCTCACACGTGCGTGAGAGGTATTGCCTGACGACCCGTGCGCTTGCGGACAATCGACCAAGTTTTTGGCGCCGTTGCCGGGGAGTCCAAGAATGCTAGGAAAACCTCTAGCTTCTTGCTCTAGTCATTTATCTTTCTATTTGTGAATTTTTGTTTTTGTTTGTGTCTTTTGCCATTTTGTGCATACTTTTTTGTTTTTCCTTCTTCTTGTTTCCTTTGTTAGCTTATTGTTTATAATTTTGTTGTTGACACGAGCCATGGATTTCCAAGAAAAATTGTTGGTGAAGAAATTAAAGCACTTGAAGAAAGGATGGAAAATTATTTTGCCATGGAAGAAATCCAAAGCAATCCATACCAAAGTTTCTATGACCCATATTGGGGAGGATACCAAAATTCTTCGACATATCAACCTACTCAACAATGGGAATACCCTCACCAAGGAATGCTACAAGAACCTCCCTTTCAAGAACCATGGCATTATCATCCTCCAGTCATTCATAGTAAGCAACTTAATCAATGGGGATTTAATACACAAGATGTGTTTGCAAGATTCATGATGAATGCGGACGCTGAACTTGAAGCCGTAAATGCCAAAATTTTTAATGCTCAATCATCTCTTCAAGGCATGGAGAGCCCGACAGGAGAGTCTTCCAAGATATTGGCTGAGTTGCTACCAACTACAGAAGACCTATCTGAGATTGACAGTAGAAAAGAAGAGAACAAATTTGACTTTGAGCTGGAAGCGGATATTGAGGTGTTGGAGGTTAAAGAAATGAATGAGGTGACATCAACACCCTTTGAGCAAATAATAGAAGTTCCACCTCAAGGTGACATGGAAGAAGAAAAAGGGGATGGTGAAATCATGGCTATGGAAACATGTGAGGAAGTAGATGAAACTTCATCAACAACATTTGAAATTGCTACTTGCCTCAATAATGATCACTCTATTCATCCGTCGGTTTTGGTCAAGTGCAAAAAGCAACTTCCGGGAATTGTATTCGAAGATGTGGGTAGGAAGCCAAAATTATCCTTGAACCCACCTATGCCGGGCTTGGACGATTCCCACCCTAAACTTTTTCCATGGCGGCCCAAGCAAATTTTGCCGGTCATTCTTGATCATTCAAGAAGGGTTGAGAATAGAAACGTGGACAGATTGTTAAAGCTACCAATAAACCCACCAATGCCAAGGCTGAATAATGCTTAGCCCAAGTTTTTCCCATGGAGGCCAAAAGGTAACTCAAGCATGACCTCCAAACTTGCATCATCCCGGAAGGTAAAGTTCATATTTTTTGGTAGCTCTTATGCAACCTCTAGCCGGGAGGAACACACCATTTTCAAGCCTCCCTAGGTAAGAAAGAGGTACGTCGAGCTAATGACGTTAAAAAAGCGCTTCTTGGGAGGCAACCCAAGTTCCTTTCATTTCCCGTAGTCTTTTTTTTTATTTGTGTTGTCTAATTTTACTTATGTTTTTAGTAGTGGTTCGTGTGTAGTTGTGCTTTTCGTCGTTTTTCTTGATTCTTTCGCCTTTTTGTTAACTTGTTTGTCATGTGGTTTTTGAAGAATTCTTGTTCTAGATGCATGCATGTTGATGTTTTGAGTGTTTAAATGATGTTTCCGGCCGTATTTTTGAAGGTTTCATCAATGGTTAATGTGTACAAAGTGTGGAGAACAAAATGATGCAAGCTGAAAAAATCCCGAGGACCATCCTTACGGCCGCAAGGATGGTCTGCAAGACCACCCGATAGAGGGCTTAAAACACATGTTTTGGGGGCTTAAACTATTCATTCTTCTTCCCCATTCTTCTAACCGGTTCTCCCTCATTTCTCCACCGTTTTTCCTCATTCTTTTTGCTCTAGTTTGCTCTCCTCCTCTTTTCCATCTTGGTGACAAAAATTTGGAGTTTGAGCAAGCTTTTGGCCGATCTAGCCCTTAGATTCACTCATCTTACTCTAGGGCAAGGGTTTGATCTCTCACTCAAAACCTTGAATTTTTCTTATTTTTGTGGATGAAATTTCATGGAGTTTTGTTGTTTGTTGTTTTTGTGGGTTTTGGGAGCAATTTCAAAGCTTTGTAAAAATGTTTATGCTCCATTTACAAGAGAAGCTCTTGCAAAATCTTTTGGGAATTACTGTAGCAATTCTTGAATTCTTTCACATTCCCATCATGTTGAACCATTGCTTCTCTTGTATGTGACTTAATCTTGAATCATATTTGTAAACCCTTAGCCATGCTTGCATTATTGAGCTTTGGACACCATGATAATGATGAACAAAGAATTTGCTTTGATTTTGTTTTGCTTGATTGTTGTGTTGTGTTAGTTGTTTGGTTTGTTTGATTTTGTTTGTGTTTTTTTTTTCTTTTTGTGTGTGTTAGATGCCTTGATATGATGTTCCTTTCTATCTTGTAGGATGGAAGTAGGGCATCAAGCTTGCCTTCT
Source organism: Dioscorea dumetorum (assembly GCA_902712375.1). Taxonomy (NCBI): domain Eukaryota; kingdom Viridiplantae; phylum Streptophyta; class Magnoliopsida; order Dioscoreales; family Dioscoreaceae; genus Dioscorea; species Dioscorea dumetorum. The sequence goes on along the minus strand of CACTHL010000830.1, from coordinate 17,765 downwards.
CTCTCGATCATCTACTCGCATCATTGGTGGCTACCCCGATCTCTTGGACTTCAAGCCTCATGTTTTGAGACTCGGGGAAGTTCATGAAACCCTCTTATTATGCTTTTATTGCCTATATTTTTTATGCACTTTGCTGATTTAGACACATTGAGGACAATGTGCATCTTTGAGTGGGGGGTGGATTTTCATGAACTTTGGAATTGTTTTAAATTGCATGCTTGACTCACCTATGATAGCTATGATCTCATTGTTAAGGATTTCCTAGCTTGGTAGAATGATAGTCGTGAGTTGTACTCTACATTTGCTTGAATGTAGTTCTGTTTCATCTTTAGTGTATTTATGCCTGCTCACTTTAACTTCCACTTCTGACACTCTAACCCATCTTATTGATTTAGTGTTAGGATGCTAAATTCTTCTTTCAATAGTCCTTTAAAAACTTTTGAGTCTCCTGTTTTTGCTTTGACCCTAAGTGAGGTTTTTAAGTGAGGTTTTTAGCAGGCTTTTGATCAGGCGTCTTTAAAAAAAAAAAAAAAAAAAAAAAAAAAAAAAAAAGTGAAAAATGAGTCTATGTCAGTATTCCTCTGCTTGTAAAAGCATGAATGCGTATATGTAGATCTGTAGTCAAGTAAGTCGGGTGGCTCTTGTGCCTGGCCAGCATGTGCATCCTGCTGAAAGATTTTTGTACAGTCTACGTTAGACGGACTCGAAAAAAAAAAAAAAAAAAAAAAAAAAAAAAAAATTGACCTTTCGGGTGTCTGAAACCTGTTCTATCTTCACTTGTTGTTAAAGTTCCGTTTGTGAGACCAGAAGATTTTTAGCCGACTATTGAGAGGGTCTTTAGCACTCTAACACTAACTTCAAGTTGTTTGAGGTGAATGGACATCCTGGGGTAATCCGGGGTGTTGAGGTGCGTGTGGGAGTCGGCACACACTCACAAAAACACTTTGGATGAAGCGGGCTGATATTGCTTGTCTATACACTTGAACAACTCACTTCCTGATTTCTAACCATCTGTGCTAGTGAAGTCCTGTACATTTGAGCTTGAGGTCGTATATTTAGCCATTTATCTTCTTGCCCCTGTTCTTTATGTTTGTTTGCTTGGGGACAAGCAAACGCTTAGGTGTGGGGATGTTTGATAAATGTCTAAATATACGTATTTTTATACGTACTTGTGTATATTTTTTGTTTTCCTTTTGTTAAGTTGTTATCTATTTTCTTGTTTAAAGTTGCTTTACTTGTGTTACAGGCCCGGAATAAGCCAAATAAGCTCAATAACATATTTATGAAGAAATCGACACCAAATACGGCGTTTTTGGGCTTCATCACCATGTGCAGTCCTTTGTAGCATCCCCCGAGATAAAATTCCTGGGAAAGTTTTTGGGTGTCTTACGGGCAACCTTACGCCCGTAAGGACACACGAAATTTCCTTTTTTAAGGGGCATTAGGGCATCTTGAAATGGGACTCTTGGCCACCATTCTCCACCATCATCTTCTAGGGTTTCAAGGCAAGTGGAGATGGCAGATCTGAGGTGGAAATCAAGGGGAGAAGAGGTTTTGCTATCAAGGAGAAGATCTAGGAGCTTGCCGGCGCGGATCCGACAAGTTCTCATCACCACCTTCTAGTCTTCATCTTAGGGGAGTTTGCTTTGAGTTTTATGTTGTATTCTTTGTATTTCTTGCTTTCTCCTTTGTTGATGATGAACTAGACTCCCATGGTCGCCGGGCATCCGGTGAACCTTGGGATGAACTTGCTTTGTATGGATGCTTAGATTTACATTCATGGTATTTGGTTTGTTTTGTGGTTCATGCTTGGTGTACTTTGATGTATTTGTATGCATGAGAACTCTGTGTATCGATTTCTAGGTTTTAGTAGGTTGCGTGACCATCGTCCTACTTTTAGACTCCCAAGCTTGGAAGGGATACATGTACAAATATGCCGTGACCATCGGGTATTTTGTACCCCTCCGATATTAGGGTTGTGCCTAGTTTGTGCTTCAACCCTAATTTGAGAATCTCGTGCTTTTAATGCAATCGTAAGAGGATTTGGGCGGAAGGAATTCCCGTATCAATACTCGTACCGGATTAGGGGCCAAGCTGCCGTGACCATCGGGTTGGCCTACCTTAGGATTCTCCCGGCCAAAAACCACCGGTGCTCGTGTAATTCTAGCATCCTACTAGCTTTAGTAATCCCGAGGGGATCCTAGCCCGGGACCTCACGCTTTCATTATTATTTGCTTCCTTGAATATGCTCATGTGGTGTGCACTGAGTCCATGTGTTTATAGTTATCTTTGTTAGTTTTCTTATCTTGTTCTATTTCTCTATCTTAGTTAGACTAGACGGTGCCGTCTAGGGGAAGTAATAGCGGCTCTTGGGTCCCCGGGGGAATACGACCCTCTCACGCGTGCGTGAGAGGTATTACTTGATGACCCGTGCGCTTGCGGACAATCGATCAATAGGCTATAAAACCATAATAAGAGGGTTTCATGAACTTCCCGAGTCTCCAAACATGAGTCTTGAAGTCCAAGAGATCGGGGTAGCCACCAATGATGCGAGTAGATGATCGAGAGAGAAGGCGTGCTTGATGCCGTACTTCTATCCTACAAGATAGAAAGGAGCATCATCCCAACGCATCTAACACACACAAAAAGGAGAAAGAAAAAAAAAACAACACAAACAAAAGCAAACAAAACAAACAACTAGCACAACACAACAATCAAGCAAAACAAAATCCAAGCAAGTTCTTTGTTCATCATTATCATGGTGTCCAAAGCTCTCTAATGCAAGCATGGCTAAGGGTTTACAAATATGATTCAAGATTAAGTCACATACAAGAGAAGCAATGGTTCAACATGATGGGAATGTGAAGGAATTCGGGAATTGCTACGGTAATTCCCAAAAACAATTTGCAAGAGCTTCTCTTGTAAATGGAGCATAAACACTTTTACAAAGCTTTGAATTTGCTCCAAAAACCCACAAAAATGACAAACAACAAAACTCCTATAAATTTCATCCACAAAAATAAGAAAAACTCAAGGTTTTGAGTGTGAGATCAAACTCTTGCCCTAGAGTAAGATGAGTGAATCTAAGGGCTAGATCCGGCCAAAAGCTTGCTCAAACTCCAAATTTTTGTCACCAAGATAGAAAAGAGGAGGAGGAGAGCAAACTAGGGCAAAAGGAATCATGAAAAATGGTGGAGAAATGAGGGAGAACCGGTTAGAAGAATGGGGAAGAAGAGTGAATAGTATAAGCACCCAAAACATGAGTTTTAAGGCCTCCATCGGGTGGTCTTGCCGACCATCCTTGCGGCCGCAAGGATGGTCCTCAAGATTCTCGGGAAAAATCGCGAGGGGCATCCTTGCGGCCGCAAGGATGGTCCTCGGGATTTTTCTGGTTGCACACTTTGTTCTCCACACTTTGTACACATTAACCATGGATGAAACCTTGAAAAATATGGCCGGAAACATCATTTAAACACTCAAAACATCAACATGCATCCATCTAGAGCAAGAATTCTTCAAAAACCACATGACGAACAAGTTAACACAAAGGCGAAAGAATTAAGAAAAATGACGAAAAACACAACTACACACGAACCACTACTAAAAACATAAGTAAAACAAGACAACACGAATAAAAAAATGAATGCAAGAAATGAAAGAAAGCTTGGGTTGCCTCCCAAGAAGCGCTTGTTTAACGTCATTAGCTCGACGTACCTCTTTCTTACCTAGGGAGGCTTGAAAATAGTGTGTTCCTCCCGGCTAGAGGTGGCATAAGAGCTACCAAAAAATATGAACTTTACCTTCCGGGATGATGCAAGTTTGGAGGTCATGCTTGAGTTACCTTTTGGCCTCCATGGGAAAAACTTGGGCCGAGCATTACTCAATCTTGGCAACGGTGGGTCCTCGAATGGCGTCAACCTCCTACCCACATCTTGCTCCTCATCCATTGTCAAATCACCTTGAATTACCCATAAGTGTTGTTTGGGTTTCCAAGGGAACAAGTTGGGTTGAGAACTTGTCAAGCTTCGCATAGGTGGATTAATTGGACGCTTTAACACCCTTTTCACATTTCTTTTCTCAACCTTTCGTGAATGATCAAAAGTGGCCCATAAAATTCGCTTGGGCCGCCATGGAAAAAGTTTTGATTGGGAATTGTTCAAGCCCGGCATAGGTGGGTTGAAGGATTGCATTGGTTTCCTCCCTAAATCTTCAAATATAATTCCCAAATTTTTTTCTCTGCACTTGAAGGTTATTGATTGGTTCATTGAATGGACGATATCGAGGCAAGTTGTTTCTTGAAATGTGGTAGATGGGGCCTCCTCTACTTCCTCACATATGTCTATAGCCATGATGACCTCCTCATTGTCTTGCTTTACCCCATCTTCCAATTGTTGCCCACTCATAAGATTGATATCCGCCCGGTTTTCACTTGGGTTATTTTCAATATTGCTCATTGGGCTACCCAAAGAAGGCTCGGAATTTGCCCTAACAAGTTTCTCAACTTGGTTCTCAAGTGCTTTGATTGAAGCTTGGACATTCCTTAGTATTATACCAAATTCATCAAGTCGTCTGTCCATTATTGTAAACCTTGCATCCGTGCTTGATCATAAACCTTGCTAGAACATCTTCAGTAGTGTATTTCCTCTCTTGCCGATGTTGCGGCTGAAATTCGGGAACTTGGGGTTGTTGAGGTCTTGGTTGTTGTGTAATGCCTTGGCTTGCTTTCATGGCAAAGAGACATTCCATCTTCTTCTCAAGATCATAGACTTTTGTGGAAAACCTATTATTTTGTTCTTCAAGTGCATAGATTTTGGCGGCCAACATATTTTCTTGAAAATCCATGGCCCTGTATAAACAATAAGACTAAAAAAAAATAATAAACAAACAAAGGAAACAAGAAAGAAGGAAAATAAACAAATATGAACAAAATGGTAAAAGACACAAACAAGAACAAATATTCACAAAAAGAAAGATAAATGACTAGAGCAGTGAGCTAGAGGTTTTCCTAGCATTCTTGGAGTTCCCCGGCAACGGCGCCAAAAACTTGGTCGATTATCCGCAAACGCACGGGTCGTCAAGTAATACCTCTCACGCACGCGTGAGAGGGTCGTATTCCCTGGAGTCCCAAGAGTTGCTATTACTTCCCCCAAGACGGCACTGTCTAGTCTAACTAAGATAGAGAATTAGAACAAGATAAGAAAACTAACAAAGATAACTATAAACAGGTTGGACTAAGGCACACCAAATAAGCATATCAAGGAGGCAATTAGCAATGAAAGTACGAGGTCCCGAGCTAGGATCCCCTCAGGATTACTAAAGCTAGTAGGATACTAGAATTACACAGGCACTGGTGGTTCTTGGCCAGGAGAATCCTAAGGTAGGCCAACCCGATGGTCACGGCAGTTGGCCCCTAATCCGGTATGAGTATTGATACGGGAATTCCTTCCGCCCAAATCCTCTTACGATTGCATTAAAGGCACGAGATTCTCAAATTAGGGTTGAAGCACAAACTAGGCACAACCCTAATACCGGAGGGGTACAAAATACCCAATGGTCACGGCGTATTTGTACATGTATCCCTTCCAAGATTGGGAGTCTAAAAGTAGGGCGATGGTCACGCAACCTATTAAAACCTAGAAATCGATACACAGAGTTCTCATGCATACCAATACATCAAAGTACACCAAGCATGAACCACAAAACAAACCAAATACCATGAATGTAAATCTAAGCATCCATACAAAGCAAGTTCATCCCAAGGTTCACCGGATGCCCGGCGACCTTGGGAGTCTAGTTCATCATCAACAAAGGAGAAAGCAAGAAATACAAATAATACAAGATAAAACTCAAAGCAAACTCCCCTAAGATGAAGACTTAAAGGTGGTGATGAGAACTTGTCGGATCCGCGCCGGCAAGCTCCTAGATCTTCTCCTTGATAGCAAAACCTCTTCTCCCATTGATTTTCACCTCGGATCTGCCCTCTCGACTTGCCTTGAAACCCTAGAAGATGATGGTGGAGAATGGTTACCAAAAGTCCTCTTTCATGATGCCCTAAAACCCTTTAAAAGATGAAATTCGTGCGGCCATACGGGTTGCCTTACGGGCGTATGCTTGCCCGCAAGGCTCCTAGAAACTTTCCCAGAAATTTTTATATCGTGCTACGGTAATCCACTACGGTAATCCTGCTTCTGATCTTGCTACGGTGAAGAAGCCCCAAAAACGACGTATTTGGTGTTGATTTCTTCATAAATACGTTCTTGAGCTTATTTTGCTTATTACGGGCCTGTAACACAAGTAAAGCAACTTTAAACAAGAAAATAGATAACAACTTAACAAAAAGAAAGCAGAAAATATACACAAGTACGTATAAAATACGTATATTTAGAGCGTTTATCAAGAGTTTTTCTCTCCGCCGGGACCTCGTAGGGGACTAGTCGGGGGTTGACCTTAGGTTTCGGACCACTGTATCCTTGGATTTCCACGACCCATTGATTCTCATTGGAAGAAGAGCGGCTTAAGTTTTGCAATAGAAACTAGGATTCTAGGGGGAGCATTGTCCGAGTACCCCATCTTCATATTGATCTTATTCTACACTCTAGCTTTTACTTTCAGAACTTTATTTCTGTTTTTCTTGTTTTATTTTCAATCACTACAACAATTGATTTGTCTTAGGCTACTTAGCAAAGTGTTCTTTGTTCTTACGTCTACTTCCCGTGGATTCGACTACCCACCCGTTTGGGTACTTTATTACTTCGACACCCGTGCACTTGCGGAGCACACACGCAAGGGTGTGTCAAGTTTTTGTTCCACACGGCCGTGTGGAAATTCCACACGCCCATGTGGAGTTTCAGCCTGTGGAAACTTGCGTATTGGTCCCCGATTTCGCCCGTTTCTTCTCTTGAGGTCACACGGACGGACACACGCCCATGTGAAAATTCATGTGGCATTTCTTGATGATGAAAAACCCTTGGAGAGCTTTTGAAATCTTCGAACAAATCCGAACAAGCGGGCATGACTGCCTTCTTGTCCTTCTACAAGAATTGTCTTGATGCCTTTAAAAGTTGGCACATACCCCCTCGTTTGAACACGATTTGTGTCTTGAACTTTGTATTTGCACAAAAGAGCTCCACTTGGCACCATTATGACCTCATCTTGCCTTTATTCACGTACCATGTCTTCACAACAATAATTGCACGAAAGAACACAACAACACACGAAATTAGCGATATAACTTTGAGAAATATGATGCTCATGCGTGGAAAACATTTCCAAAAATATGTACTTGCAAGCACTTATCATTAGGGCATTGATAAGTGTCTAAATACACCGTTTTGTAACGATGAACTACTTATACTTTCATGCATTAATTGAATAAAACAGTTGCCCTTTCATGTGTTTTTCTTGTTTTTTCTTATTTCACGGCATCCACGGACCGGTTATGTTGAGAGGAGCGTTTACAACTAGAAAATCAAGGCCGAGGAGTGAAGAAACGAAGGATAAACGAGCTCCGGAGGGCACCCATGATTTCCTACACAACCGAGGCCACTTTAGGGCTCGTGTGCGAGCCGTACACAGCCCGCACAACCCCGGCGAGGGGTGTGAGGCTTGGTGTGCGGCCGTACACCCGTGTGTGCTGCCAAGTGTGCGGCCCGCACACTGGCCGCACACTCGTCGCGGTATTTAAGCCTGATTAGGGTTTTTCTAAATTGTTTTTGGCCACCGACGCCTCCAAACACCCCGATGCTAAAAGCTTCATCAAATGAGGTCGTTTTGGAGAGACATCTAGGGGGAGATGACGGGAGAACTCGAGGATCTTCATCCCGAGCTTGCCGATGCGGATTCGGCAAGTTTCTTCATCAAACCTAGTCGACACTTCCAAGAGGGAGTTTTTGGTGTTTTTGTTGATATACTCTTTATTGTGTGAACTTTCCTTCTTATTCATGTCGAGACTAAACCCCCCCAAGGTTGCCGGGCAACCAATGAACCTTGGGAGGAATACTTGTATTAGGCTGTTGTAATCTTAATTCAATGAATGCATGGTGTGTCATTTGGGTTCATACTTTGTATACGTAATTGTGGTGATTTGCATGAGAACTCTGCATTTCATCTTATCGATTGTGCTTGGTTGCGCGAGGTGACCTCTTGCATTAGATCCACATAGTATGAAGAGAGATCCATTGTACCGGTACACCGGAGGTTTTCGGGTACCGGTAGCCTCCCGTAGGTTGTAGAGTTCATCTTAGCGCAATTGCTTATAGATAACTCTAACCAAGGCTCCCTAGTCCCAATGACATCGTGTGAGTATCCTTAGAATAAAAGAACTTGTACTGTATTAGGGCTACACTACGGAGGTTCCGGGGTGAGTCGACTTCCGAGCCTAGAGCCAAATTCATGATCGCCACGAGGGCAAATTTCAGAAACGTCCATGCTTCAATTCAGAATTTGGAGAAGCAGATTGGGCGGTTAGCAAAAGCGAGGATCAGATCGGCGGCAAGGTAGTTTGCCGAGTAACATCGAAGAAAACCCTCGTGAACAGCTAGAAGCTATCACTCTGAGGAATGGCCGAGAGATTGAGGTTCGACCCCCAAGTGGGAATGAGAGTGGAAAAGGAAAGAATTTTGTGAGAGATGCAACCACGAGAGCATGCGTTGACATTGAGGACAACAACAACCCCACCTCCGAACCTGAACCGAACCAAGCTTCACCCGTGCCGGAGTATCAACCTAAAGTTCCTTACCAGGCAAGGTTGAAAAAACACAAGGAGGATGATCAGTTTAAGAAGTTTTTAATTTTGTTGAAGAACCTCCACATCAATCTTCCACTCGTTGAGGTATTCGCACAAATGCCTAAATATGCAAAGTTCATGAAGGAATTATTCACAAATAGGCGGAAGCTGGAGGAGGCTGACACACCCTTGCGTGTGTGTTCCGCAAGTGCACGGGTGTCGAAGTAATAAAGTACCCAAAGGGTGGGTAGTCGAATCCACTGGGAGTAGACGTCAGAAACAAATACACTTTGCCAAATAGTCAACGAAAACTCAATGTGTGAAGAGATTGAATTAAAAGTAAATAAACAGAAAATAAAGATTAGAAGCGATGACTAGAGGTATGAAATATATCAAGATAAGAATGGGGTACTCGGGCAATGCTCCCTCTAGGTTCCTTGTTTTAAGTGCAAAACTCTAATTAACTTTACTTAAACGAGATTTGAAAAGTCGTGGAATCCAAAGACACAAGGTCCCAAACCTAAGGTCAACCATGATAAGTGCTTGCATGTATATATTTTTGAAATGTTTTCCACGCATGAGCATTACATTTCTCGGGTTTTATTGCTAATTTCGTGTGCTTTGGTGTTCTTTCATGCAATTAGGGTTGTGAAGACATGGTACGTGAATAAAGGCAAGATTAGGTCATAATGGTGCCAACTGGAGCTCTTTTGTGCAAATACGAAGTTCAAGACACAAATCGGGTTCAAACGAGGGGTTATGTGCCAACTTCTAAAGGTTTCAAGACTATTCTTGTAGAAGGACACGAAGGCGAGTCATGCTCGCTTGTTCGGATTTGTTCGAAGATTTCAAAAGCTCTCCAAGGGTTTCTCATCATCAAGAAATACCACATGACCTTTCACATGGACGTGTGTCCATCCGTGTGACCTCAAGAGAAGAAACGTGCGAAATCGGGGACCAATACGCAATTTTTCACAGGGCAGAAATTCCACATGGGCGTGTGGAATTTCCACACGGCCATGTGGATCCTCGAGATGGCCAATTATAAAGCCGTTCTGAAGCGTTATTTAGAGGATCTTCTTCCAAACTTGAGAGGGAGTGACGGCTAGGGTTCGGGGAGGTTCTTGATACACTTTGGGGGTGCTTCTTCATCGTTTTCAACATCAATCCCTTCCAAGGAGAGCTATTGGGGGAGCCTTCGACGACTCGATTCGACGAGGTGTGCCCTAGGCTTGGAGGAAGGAATTCTTTGGAGAAGAAGGAGAAGCCCTCATAGACTATCGGCATGGAGCTTAAGGGGGTTTTGTTTATGGATTGTTTGCATTTAATTTCCATTTCTTTCATGATTTTGTATTGCTCCATGGAGAGCTAAAAACCCTAGTGGGTACTTGGACATGTAAACTCTAGAATTTCTATGTTTCTATGACTTTATTGCTTTGTTCTTTAATTTGAGTATTAATTTGAGTTTCAATCTTGTATGTTTCTTGAATTCTCCCTTAGAGTGACACTAGGGTTGAGAATTACATTTAATCATCCTTTTGACGAGTGACCATCACCATTAGGATTAGATCAATCAGGGATTGAAGAGGATCGAGAGGGTGAGTTGAGAGGTAGCAACACGTCCCCTTTCCCTTCCGGTGTGATTTACCCTACCTTCTCATTCCACGAGATAACTTTAATCTCAAAGAGAGTTAGGCGTTGAGAGAGAAATCTTTCCGTTGGGACTTATTTGTGATTAGGGATCTTTCGCTCGGACCAAAGGGGTTGGTCCATATTTCGGAATAGGGTTTATCAATTGGATTTCCCACGAGCTTTTCGCGAGTCATACGTGGTGTGAGGCGTCGAGAGTCTTTCTCTCCGCCGGGACCTCGTAGGGGACTAGTCGGGGTTGACCTTAGGTTTGGGACCCCGTATCCTTGGATTTCCTCGACTCATTGACTTTCATTGTAAGAAGAGCAGCTTAAGTTTTGCACTAGAAACTAGGATTCTAGGGGGAGCATTGTCCGAGTACCCCATCTTCATATTGATCTTATTCTACACTCTAGCTTTTACTTTCAGAACTTTATTTCTGTTTCTTTCTTGTTTTATTTTCAATCACATCAACAATTGATTTATCTTTGGCTACTTAGCAAAGTGTTATTGTTCTTACGTCTACTCCCTGTGGATTCGACTACCCACCCTTTTGGGTACTTTATTACTTCGACACCCGTGCACTTGCGGAGCACACACGCAAGGGTGTGTCAAACCCTGACTAGTCGCCTACGAGGTCCCGGCGGAGAGAAAACTCTCGACGCCTCACACCACGTATGACTGCGCTAAGCTCTTGGGATTCCAAGTGATAAACCCTATTCCCAACTATAGATCAATCCCTTTGGTACAGGCGAAAGATCCCTAATCACAAATAAGTCCCGGCAGAAAGGCCTCTCTCAACGCTTAACTCTCTTTGAGATCGATAATAAAGCTTTGAATAAGAAGGTAGGGTAAACCACACCGGAAGGGAAAGGGGATGTGTCGCTACCTCTCAACTCACCCTCTCGACCCTCTTCAATCTTGGTTAATCTAATCCTAATGGTAATGGTCACTCGTCAAAAGGATGATTAGATTAGCCCTCAACCCTAGTGTCACTCTAAGGGAGAAACAATTAAGCATACAAGATTGAAACTCAAATAAATCTCAATTTAAAATAAAAGCAATAGAGTCATTGAAACAAAGGAATTCTAGAGTTTACATGTCCAAGTACCCACTAGGGGTTTAGCTCTCCATGGAGCAATACATGTTCATCAAAATAAATGAAGATAAATGCAAGTAATCCATAAAGAAAACCCCCTTAAGCTTCGTGTTGATGGCCTATGAGGGCTGCTCCTTCTTCCCCACGGATCCTTCCTCCAATCCTAGGGCACACCTCGCCAAATCGAAGTCGTCGAAGGCTCCCCCAATAGCTCTCCTTGGAAGGAATCGGTGTTGAAATCGGTGAAGAAACGCCCCCAAAACGCAGCAAAAACCTTCTTAAACCCTAGCCGAACTCTCCCCCAAAGATAGGAAAAAGATCCCCTTAAAATGCTTCAGAACGGCCTTTTAAATGGCAAACATCGAGGATCCACACGGCCATGTGAAAATTCCATACGGCCATGTGGAAATTCCACAAGCCCATGTGGATTTTCAGCCTCTACAGAACTGCATCTATAGGTCCCCGATTTCGCCCGTTTTGTCTTCTGAGGCCATACAAACGGACACACGATCGTGTGGTAGGTCATGAGGCATTTCTTGATGTCGAAAAACCCTTGGAGAGCTTTTGAAATCTTCGATCAAATCAGAACGAGCGAGCATGACTGCCTTCGTGTCCTTCTATAAAAATTGTCTTGAAACCTTTAGAAGTTGGCACATACTCTCTTGTTTGACCCGATTTTCATCTTAAACTTTGTGTTTGCACAAAGGACTCCACTCGGCACCATCATGACCTACTTTTGCTTTTCTTCGCATAAACCTTCTTCACAACCCTAATTGCATGAAAGAACACAAAAACACACGAAATGAGAAATATAAACTGAAAAATGTGATGCTCATGCATGGAAAAACATCTCAAATAATATGCACATGCAAGCACTTATCAAACTCCCCCACACTTAAGATTTTGCTTGTCCTCAAGCAAAATTTATACAATAAAATCTACAAGTAGAGTGATAGAAGTGCGTAGCCTTAAGTTCACAAAAAAGTGTAAGGAGAGCATTCTTAAACAAAAGAACAATTTGCACCATAGAAAGATAAAAACCAATGCTCTATCAAAAACTCGAAGCACAAAGAAAATAGAATCTGACTGCGTGTGTGTGTGTATGCTTACTCATGCTAACCCTAAGTTTACTCTTAAAAGTTCTTATTGAAAAGGACTTATTTAAGGACAAAAAAGATAGGTAGTAGCTGCACACAACCTCGAAGATAGCCATTTCCCAAGATGCCTCTCGGGCGGCTTTCACACTTTGAGGTGGTAGCTCTTTCCACACGGGAGTGTTAGCTTTCACACCGCCTATTAGATAGCTCTTTCTCTCATTAGGGCATAGCTAGTATCGACTTATGAGAGTAGCTGCATACAACATAGGTGGTAGCTCTTTCCACCCCGAAAACAAGCAAAAATAAACTTCTTCTTTCTTTTTCTTTCTTTTTTTTTTTTTTGTTTTTTTGTTTTTTTTTTTTTTCAAAATAAAGAAAACTAAGGTCCTTTCGGCACTGAACTAGAGTTATCGGGGTTAACGAGCAAGAAAGGTGTAAGCAATGCAATCATACAAAAAATTTCTATGTTTTTCGAGTAAACTAGAGCATGAGTACAAACGATGTTTATAATTCTCCTAAATTCAAGATTGCAATCCTTGTCCCTTAAGGTGAACTATCATTAGCTAAATGAGCATATGAGTGATAAGCATACATAAATAAAGAATGTGTACAACGTTAACTCCCCCCCCAAACTTAAGATGTACAATGCCCTCATTGTACTCATGCAAGCATACAAAACAGCAAATAAATAAAACAAGAGGGCGTGGGAAATAAAAACGACACTCCCCTTGGCTCCGAATGTAGAATTTGAGTGGAGCCGAAAACGGGGGAAGTGAAGCTACGACGGGTTATGAAGCTCTCACGGCCATGTGGAGAATCCTCATGACCGTGCCTATTACTATTCCTCAACACAAGCCTGACATGACCATCTGCACGTCACAAAAGGGGTTCAGTAATGCTCAACACAAAAGATAAACAACGAGAGTTTATAAGCATGACGTCCACGCTTAAACTCAAAACAAACAAACTACAACTGAAAGCAGTAAGATAGAGCTCAGAAGGTAAACCCTTTCTGAGTAACAAAGGTCTAGCAACAAGAAAATAAACAAGAATAAGGAAAAACAACTAAAAGAAAGACGCCTCAAGCGTCATCATCTCCTGGTGCTGTTGGTGATGCGGGGGAGGCATGGGGCGCTCGGGGTGTGGGAGACGCGGTGGAGTCGGAGTCTCTCGCCATCATATGCTGAAGTGTGGTAAAACGCGCCATTACTTCAGCATGATACTCGGCCATTCAAGAGAGCACCTCAGTATGGTTCGCTGCCTGAGTCATCCTCATAGCTTCAAGATCAGTCTGGAGGACCCCCACAGCACTCTCCAATCCGTCGATGCGATCGTAAGATGGAGGAGATGCGCATGCCGACATCGGTGGTACCTCCTCTGGCTGCTGGGTGTGCTCTGCCTCCATGGGTGCGGCCCGTGATGAAGGTCCGGCCTCGGTGTCCTCTTCCTCCCTCACTCTCCTCCTCGGACTCGATGCGGGATAGGGACAACAAGTACATACCTGCCCGGAGCGGCCCTCTTCACCATGCCCATCATGCGCAAAGTCTCAAGGCCTAGTGGAGAGGGGATGATCACCTTGTCTGCTCCACAGACAGCTTCAATCAGGCCCATCCCGTTGATGAGACAAGTAATATAAGGGCCGGAAAACAGAACTCCGACCCGTGCGTACTGTCCCTGGTGCCTCAAATAATCCGCTACCACATATCCCAGGTGCAGGGGCAGGCTTTGGACCATGGAGTACAGATATAGCCGGTCCAGCCGCCCAAGTACGCCGGTGCTATCGCCTCGCCCATTGATTAACCTTGCTAAGAACAGACGTGGATATACCTGTGGGTCGGGTGAAGGAGCAAGGAGGCCTTTGTCGAACCGGGCTCATACTGAATGTCTCCACATAGCATCTTGCAAACCCGGCTAGGAGTCACACGAAATGGAAAAACAACGGGAAGTTGTGTATACTCCTCTGTATGGGTGAAGTCTCTGACGTACATGCCGAGGGCGACGGAGAAGTCCGTCATGCTCATGCTGTGGTACTGATCGAAGGGCGACGGAGAAGTCTTGTCGGCCCGGTGGTAGTCCGTGTGTGAGCGATCGAACTCGAAGGACGCAAGAACCTCAAGAGTGATATCGCGAGTGGCCGGGTCTTTAATGCACAACAGCTTGTTCCAACACCCCACGGTGATCAACTCATGAACTTCATTCGCCGATGGTTGTCCGCAAGCGCACGGGTCGTCAAGTAATACCTCTCACGCACGCGTGAGAGGGTCGTATTCCCTGGGGTCCCAAAAGCTGCTATTACTTCCCCCTAGACGGCACTATCTAGTCTAACTAAGATAGAGAATTGAAACAAGAAAAGAAAACTAACAAAGATAACTATAAACATGTTGGACTAAGGCACCCCAAATAAGCATATCAAGGAGGCAATTAGCAATGAAAGTATGAGGTCCCGAGCTAGGATCTAATGGGATTACTAAAGCTAGTAGGAAGCTAGAATTACACAGGTACTGGTGGTTCTTGGCCAGGAGAATCATAAGGTAGGCCAACCCGATGATCATGGCAGTTGGCCCCTAATCCAGTATGAGTATTGATACGGAATTCATTCCGCCAAAATCCTCCTAGGATTGCATTAAAGGCACGAGATTTTCAAATTAGGGTTGAAGCACAAACTAGGCACAACCCTAATACCGGAGGGGTACAAAATATCCGATGGTCACGGTGTATTTGTACATGTATCCCTTCCAAGCTTGGGAGTCTAAAACTAGGGCGATCGTCACGCAACCTACTATAACCTAGAAATCGATACAGAGAGTTCTCATGCATACCAATACATCAAAGTACACCAAGCATGAACCACAAAACACACCAAATACCATAAATGTAAATCTAAAGCATCCATACAAAGCAAGTTCATCCCAAGGTTCACCGGATGCCCGGAGACTTTGGGAGTCTAGTTCATCATCAACAAAGGGGAAAGCAAGAAATACAATAAATACAAGACAAAACTCAAAGCAAACTCCCCTAAGATGAAGACTAGAAGATGGTGATGAGAACTTGTCGGATCCGCATCGGCAAGCTCCTAGATCTTCCCCTTGATAGCACAACCTCTTCTCCCCTTGATTTCCTCCTCGAGATCTACCTCCTCCACTTGCCTTGAAGCCCTAGGTGAAGATGGTGGAGAATGGTGGCCAAAAGTCCTCTCTCAAGATGCCCTAATGCCCCTTAAAAAGGGAAATTTCGTGTGTCCTTACGGGCGTAAGGACTTATCACCAATTAATCAATGAAAACTCAATGCGTGAAGAGATTGAATTAAAAGTAAATAAACAGAAAATAAAAATTAAAAGCGATTGATCGACACGGAAATGTCAACCCCGCAAGCGCACGGGTCGTCAAGTAATAAACCACTCGTGCACGTACGAGTGGGTCATATTCCCAAGGGGCCCGAGGAGCTACCTTACTCACTTCTCACTTGTTGTTTAGCTCACCAATTCCATTTTTTAAGAGAATAGACAAGAAAGAAAACAAATAGCAATAAGAGAAATTTTCTTTATAAATACGATTGAATCAAAACTCGGAGAGATGCTCAGGGATGGAAAACGGTCACGGATGAGGATCCCCAAGGGGGCTACTCAAGTGAGTAGGATAATTGAGAAATTAAGTATGTGGCTAGTTGGACCGAGAAAACCTAAGCTTAGGCCAACCCGATGGTCACGGCAATTGACCCCTAACCCGGTACAAGTGTTGAATAAGGAATTTCTTCCACTCAACCTCTCACACGGTTGCAAGGAGAATGATGGTTTTCTCAAGTTAGGGTGGAAACACTAGTTAGTTTTCAACCCTAGAAATGGAGGGGTACAAATACCCGATGATCACGGCGTATTTATACAATAATCCCTTCCAAGTTTGGTAGAGTCTAGCACTAAGGCAATGGTCATGCTACAAAGTGCTACCAAGAATTTGATACAACAATTAAGCACATGTACCAAAATGATTAAGAATACCAAACAAGGATCACAACAAGCCAATCATACAATAAATAGCTCAAATAATCCAAAACATCACAAGTTTTGCCCCCAAGGTTCACCTACATCCGGTGACCTTGGGGTTTAGTTGTTCATGTTCAACAAATCCACCACACAAACCATGCAAATAACTAAAATAAACATGAGGAACACTCCCTCAAATGGTGAAGGTCGAATGCCGCTTGGATCCCTGGAGAAAACCTTCAGAAGACGCCACTCGAATTGATGGCTTCCCGTTGTCGTCAACCTCCAAACAATGAAGCTTTTGAAGTAGATCCTCCTAGATCTTGCTCTCCTCTCCTAAGAAACCCGAATTTCCTCTCCTTTTGCCCTCCAAAATGGTGTAGAAATGATGTCCAAACCCCCAGCCTTCTTTCCCCCAAAAGCTCTCTCCAAGAAGATGCAAAAGTTTACTTCAAAATGCCCTAGATCGGCCTTAAAACCCCAAATCCCGATGGGTAAATGGGTCGGCATACTGCCGGTATGCTGACCCCTCGGAATTTCTACTTTTCTCACGAAGTCCGCGATGAGCTACGTGAAACGCTCAAGTGACGTGCTACGGTGTCCCCAATCTCGAAACGCATTTGTTTTGATGTCGAAATCGCTCCCATCTCAGTCGTCGAGTCCCGGGGCTCCGGCTGGCCTGAAATACAAAAATAAAGCAATTTAGATCTAAAGGGCATAGATTCAACAAAAGATATGAAAATAATACACAACAAATAAAAGGAAAAAAAGTACTTTAGACGTTTATCGCCGATGACTAGAGGAGGAAATATATCAAGATAAGAATGGGGTACTCGGACAATGCTCCCCAGGGTTCCTTGTTTCAAGTGCAAGACTTCAACTACTGATCGACGGAAAGTGTGAACACCCACAAGCGCACGGGGTCGGGCTATATTAAAACCACTGCAGCACGCACGAGTGGCCTCGTGATCCTGCGCCCGAGGAGCTACTTTTACTCACTTACTTGTCAGTTAGCTCACCGATTCGATTTCAAGAATAAATAGGAAAGTAAAGAAATAACAACAACAAGAGAAATTGTCTAAATAAATGCGACCGAATTAAACACGAGATGCTCAGGATGGAAACGGTCATGATGAGGGTCCCCATGCAGCTACCTAATTGAGCAGATATTTGGGAAATTAACCATTTGGCTAGTTGGACCGAGAAACCTAAGCTTAGGTCAACTCGATGGTCAC